>CM052457.1:77883343-77910492 GCA_028533085.1 Varecia variegata
TACCTACAAGAAGAGTGCGATGTGCACTGTCTGGGGAATGGACACACTTGAAGTTCAGAATCGGGGGAATGGGAGGGACATGGGCAATATATCTAACCAGAACTTTTGTCCCCCCATAATAAGCTGAAATAAAAAAATAAAAAAATAAAAAAATAAAAAATAAATAAATAAAAAATTAAGAAAAGAAAAAAAAATAGCCAGGTGTGGTGGTGCACACCTGTAGTCCCATTTACTCAGGAGGCTGAGGCAGGAGGATTCCTTGAGCCCACTAGTTTGAAGCTGCAGTGAGCTATGATGATGCCACTGCTCTCTAGACTGGGCAACAGAGTGAGACCCTGTCTATAAAAACAATAAAAAAACAAAACAAAACAAAATATTGTTAACTACAATCACCTTATTATACTACCAAACACTAGATCTTAGTCCTTCTGTCTAAATGTATTTTTGTACACATTAACCAAATCGTTTTCATCCTCCCCCCACTCCACACTACTCTTCCCAGCTTCTGGTAAACATCATGCTACTCTCTACCTTCATGAGATCAAATTTTGTGGCTCTCACAAGTGTATGAGAACATGAAATATCTGTCTTTCTGTGCCTGGAGTATTTCACTTAACATAATGTCCTCCAGTTCCATTCATATTGCTGTAAATGACAAGATTTCATCATTTTTATGGCTGAATAATATTCCATTCTGTATATGTACCACATTTTCTTTATCCGTTCATCCATTGATAGACACTTAGGTTGATTCCATATCTTGGTTATTGTGAACAGTGCTGTAATAAACATGGGAGTACAGATATCTCTTCAATATAGTGATTTCCTTTCTTTTAAATATATACTTAGCAGTGGGATTACTGGATCATATGGTAGCTTTATTTTTAGTTTCTTTGAGGAACTTCTTTATTGTTTTCTATAGCGGCTCTACTAACTTACATTCCCACCAACAATGTATAAATGTGCCCTTTTCATCTGCACCATCTGCACCAGCATCTATTGTTTTTTGACTTTTTAATAATTACCATTCTAACTAGGGTGAAATGATATCTCATTGTGGTTTTTATTTGCATTTCCCTGATGATTAGTGACGTTGAGCATTTTTTCATATACCTGTGGGCCATTTGTATGTATTTTTTTGGGAAATGTCTATTCAGATGTTTTTCCCATTTTTAAAATTAGATTATTTTATATTTTTACCATAGAATTGAGTTCCTTATATATTCTAATTATTAATCCCTTATTGGATGAATAATTTGTAAATATTTTCTCCTATTCTGTAGGTTGTTGCTTCAGTTTTTGATTATTTCCTTTGCTGTGTGGAACCTGTTTAGCTTGATGGAATCCTATTTGTCAATTTTTGCTTGATTGCTTTTGATGTCATAGCCATAAATTTGTCGCCTGAACCTATATATGTCCTGAAACATTCACCCAATGTTTTATTTGAGAAGCTTTATAGTTTCAGGTCTTATGTTTAAATTTTTAATCCGTTTTAGTTTGATTTTTGTTGATGGTGAGAGATGGGGGTCTAGTTTCATTCTTATACATATAAATATCCAGTTTCCTCAGCATCATTTATTGAAGAGACTATCCTTTCCCCAATGTATATTTTTGGTGCCTTTGTTAAAAATTAGTTGGCTACAAATACATGGATTTAATTATGGGTTATCCCTTCTGTGCCATTGGTCCATGTGCCTGTTGTTACAGTAGTACCATGCTGTTTTGGTTACTATAGCATTGTAGTATATTTTGAAGTCAGGTAATGCGATGCTTCCACCTTTGTTGTTTTCACTCACTATTGCTTTGGCCATTCTAGATCTTAACAAATATATATTTTAAATGTCACTAAAATTGCCATTGCTACATCAGATAACTTAGGTGGGATATTATTATGAAGCTAATATGTCTGGACATATGGAATTTTCTGAATATTTTTCATCATGTCTATTAACCTGTTTTCACAATTTGCATTTTCTCCAAAGGCTCATCATCCCTATCCTTAACTATATGACTGGCTGAGAGAGAAAATAAAATGACAATAGCAAAATTATATTCATTAGAATGTAACTAAATACTAGCTTCCCATAATTTAGCTAAATTTTGAGCACTTACAGAGTAATTCTTAACTCCTTTTGGAAAACTGGAATTTGGTGCAAATGCAAACACATGTTTCACAGTTAAAAATCAAACAACCCCATCAAAAAGTGGGCAAAGGACAAGAATAGAAATTTTTCAAAAGAAGACAGAATAATGGCCAACAAACATATGAAAAAATGCTCAATATCTCTAATCATCAGGGAAATGCAAATCAAAACCACAATGAGATATCACTTATATCCAGTGAGAATAGCCTGTATCAAAAACTCCCAAAACAATAAATGTTGGCGTGGATGCGGAGAGACAGGAACACTCATACACTGCTGGTGGGGCTGCAAACTAGTGCAACCTCTGTGGAAAGCAATATGGAGATACCTTAAACAGATACAAATAGACCTACTATTTGATCCAGCAATCCCATTATTGCGCATGTACCCAAAAGAACAAAAGACATTCTATAACAAAGACATCTGCACCCGAATGTTTATAGCAGCACAATTCACAATTGCAAAGATGTGGAAACAACCCAAATGCCCATCAATACATGAGTGGATAAATAAAATGTGGTATATGTATACCATGTAGTACTACTCAGCTATAAGAAATAATGGGGATATAGCATCTCTTATATTTTCCTAGATAGAGCTGGAACCCATTCTACTAAGTGAAGTATCCCAAGAATGGAAAAATAAGCACCACATGTACTCACCATCAGATTGATTTCACTGATCATCACCTAAGAGCACATTTAGGAATAACATTATTCGGGTGTCGGGCAGATGTTGGGGGGAGGGGATGGGTGTATACATACATAATGAGTGCGATGTGCACCATCTAGGGGATGGACACGCTTGAAGCTCTGACTCAGGGGGGCGGGCAAAGGCAATATACGTAATCTAAACTTTTGTACCCCCAAAATATACTGAAATAAAGAAAATAAAAAACAATAGTATCAAAAGCAACTTAACATAGTTTAGGGGCAGAATAGAGTGGGCATGAAAATTTGAGGTAACTCTTGCCTTTTGAGTGTTGAAGAAAAATACAGGACTAGCTCAAACTAAAAAAGTAAAAAGGAGAGGACACTGCAAAAGCTCTCTCAAGTTTTTAATATACCAATTAATCTATCATTCATTGCAGTACTTAATGCCCTTTATACATACAGAGACTCTTATGGCAAATTTCTCTAAGAAACGAGAACTACGAGTACATTCATTCAGGGGAAATACTAACATTATTTGTACTACTAACAATACTAAGAGAACAGGGACCCATCCCATTTTTATCTTTTCCCTGGCCTCTAGAAAGCACAGAGCCAAAATCTGTGAATAAGTGTTATGGTTTCCTCACTTGGAAGTTTCAGACTGTGTTTTTGTACTTCTCCTCCCTACTTCTTGGGTTCTGTCTCCCTCTTTGTGTTAGTATTACTGGTTGTACTCTATTTTTGACTTCGTTGTAAAGATACTCTCAAGTCTTAAGTCTGACTAGACAAGACATTCATAAATGAGCATGCATAAAAAGGCAAAATATGCATAAATCAATCAACAAAGAATAAAGCAATGCCTTTAGGTAATATCTGGAATATATAGAGCAGAGTCATAGAACAATTAATACAATGTGAAAAAAGTTATTAGAAAGGTTTTGTTAGAATGCACCCCACCCCCACAAATATTTTATCTACCTGGTGTCAGACATTTTACACTCTCCTTTTAGTGAACTATTCCTTGGGAATATCAGGATAATTAATATTAATATGTTGTTAATTTATAGAGCATTATACCTGTTACACATACATGAAAACTGAAGTCTGAAAAAATAACTAGTATGTCCTGGAGGTCCCTGCACTGGCCCCCACAATCCTCCTGCTCCTGGTCCACCACTGTGTCATAACCTCCAGCAACAGGATAGAAGGTGCCCATGGGCCTCCAAGTCAGCGTCTGCTACTACATTTACAGAATGTGGGCCAGCAGTGAGGTGGTAGCAGCCTTCAACAGTTCCCCTCACTTCTAGCAGAAGACTTACCAGATAGTTCATATGATGATGTCCTGAATGCTAAACAACTTCAGGGATGCCTGAACCTGCTTGAGTCAACCGAGGATCCTGGAATTATTGAAACAGGTTGGTCACTCTGGACAACAATGCAGGCTTTCAGGAAACCAAGCCATTATTCATTAACTGGGTGTTATTTCAATTGTGGAAGCATGATCATCAATCCTAGCCACAATATTAAAGAACATTTTAAATGAATTGAATAACCTTAGTGTGCAAGTTGAAAATCAAAGCAAGATAATAGATTATCAAGTCTCTGAGGATGTTTTCCATCGTCCCCTTAAATGCACTGTGCAGCTGGTTAGACTGAGATTAACACACATGACCCTCATCAATGACCATATGCTTCAGATTTATATTACAGACTTTTTCCGCATGTTACTTATAGAAAATAGAAATGCCAAAATTCAAGTTTTGAATCTGCTTTGAATTTGTCTAAACATGCAGCCACAGCAGAAGGACTACTTGGTGGTCAAGTGTATTCATCATCCCTTTCACTTTATGATGGTCACCTAACAAAGGATATTTGAGTACTTATAAATAACTTTCTCAAAACTGAAGGTCATTTAGCTTCTCAAAATACTTCACTAAAAGTATTTCACTGTTCTTCCCATTCTATGGAAAACAATGTGCCCAGAAAATGGGAGCTTTAGGTTATCGGCCTGAAATGGACATGAAGAATAGTTATAACAATAATAAAAAAATTCTCATTAGTGGAGTTATATGTTTCCAAAGAGTAATGTAGTCTGGAAGTAATACACATTATAAATGTCTTGTTTTCCATCTTGCTCATGTATCAAAGTAATTCTTTCAGCTGCTCAATTTAAACAGTAAATCTCATGGTTCACCATTAACACAGCTATAACTTGCCATCATCTTCAAATTTATTTTGGGCCATTTTATTGATACCAAATAAACATTAGACTTTATACAGGAAACATTTTTTTATTTGTAGTTTGCTGTCTAGGTTAAGATATTTTAGTCATTTCCTCTACAGTGGAAAGTGACAGTGACCTTTTTACACATAAAAGTATAAAAGTGACAGTGGCCTTTTTACACATAAGCTACCTCTCTCTGTCATTCAAAGTGATCTAAAACCACATTAGTATGTCATTAATTCATTGTTTTAAAACTTCCATAGGAATGACACCATCCTTTCAGCAGTTATGAAATCATGAGCATCCAGTTCCAATTGCCAACACCACCATGCTGCTTTCCTGCAGTTCCCAACCCCCCAGCTGCAGCCTAATACCAGTCAGTGGCCTATTAGGAACTGTGCTGTGCATCACCACTTGAGCTCCGCACCCCCCCACCTCATCCATGGAAAAATTGTCTTCCATGGAACCTAGGAACTGGGCTGCATAGCAGAAGGTAAGTGGTGGTGAGCAAGTGAAACTTCATCTGTATTTACAGCCATTCCCCATCACTCTCATCACTGCCTGAGCTCCGCCCCCACCCCTATGGAAAACTTGTCTTCCATGAAACCTGTACCTGGTGACAAAAAGTTTGGGTACTTTTGCTGCTTTCAATAATGAAATCATTTGTGCTTTTTGTAAATGCAAAATGTAAACTTTTAGGAGAAGGTGTTCCCTAGTGTTCACCCACTGCCATTTCAATATTCCAGTATACAATGATGTTTTACATAAAATACTGAGATGGTTCAAAATGTCCAACCACAGCCAATTGGTTAAATCAATTACCAAGTTTTAAAAGATGAATAATTTACTGTGAAAAGACATCCATGAAATATGATTTTTTAAAAAAAGCACATGCAGAAGAATATGTATAATGGTATCCCATTTATATTTTTAATATACTTTATGTTTAGATTAGTTTTAAGATCATAACAAAGTTGAACAGAAGGTGCATAGATTTCTTATATACCTTCTGGCCCCATATGGGCACAACATCCCTCATTATCAACAACCCTCACCAGAATGGTATATTTGTTATAATTGATGAATCTATTCTAGCATATCATTATCATTCAGTCTACAGTTTACATTAGGGTTCACTCTTAGTATTGTACATTCCATGGGTTTGGACAAATGTATAATAACATGTATCCGCCATTATAGTATCATACAGAGTAGTTTCACTACCTTAAAAATCCTCTTTCCTCTGTCTATTCATCACTCCATCCCCTGTAGCCCCTGGAATACACTGATATTTCTCTCTATAGTTTTGCCTTTTCCAGAATGTCATATAGTTGGAATAATACAACATGTAGCCTTTTCAGATTGGGTTCTTTCACTTAGTAATATATATTTAAGTTTCCCCCGTGTCTTTTCATGGCGTTGTAGCTCATTTCTTTTTAGTGTTTCACAATACTCCATTGTCTATATGTTCCATGGTTTATTCATTCATCTACTTAAGGGCATCTAGGTTGCTTCCAAGTTTTGCCAATCATGATTATAAACATTTGTGTGCAGGTTTTTGTGTGGACATATGTTCCTGATTCCCTTGGAAACCACTAATTTTTTTATCTCTAAGTTTTTCCATTTTCAGAATGTCATATTAAATGTAAACATACAATGTATTGCCTTTGGGTCCAGCTACTTTTACTGAAAAATGCTTTTATGACTCATCCATTTGTGTGAATCAATAGCTTATCCTTTATGGCTAAATAGTATTCCATTGTATAAAGGTTGCAGTTTGTTCATCCATTCACCTATTAAATGTCTTTGTTGTTTCCCATTTTTGGTGATTATGAATAAAGCTGCTATAAAAATTCTTGCGCAGATTTTTATGTGAAGGTAACTGTCTTAGTTCAGGCTGCTATAACAAAAGTACCATTGACTGGGTGGCTTGAACAACAAACATTTATTTCTCAAAGCATTGGTGAAACTTATGTCTTTTAGACCCTCCCAGGTGAGCTGTGTAAATCCTATATCACAAATTTACTCTAACATTCCAATCTTTCTAAGCCATTGAATTATTTCCACTATGTTAAACCAAGGTACGTCTAGCATTTCCAGTTCACTCACAGTGTACCATCTTTTGGTCCATGTTTTAGCCAACCAACTAAACAAACTCTCAGATCCCTTTCTAACCTCCTGAGCTTCAACATTAAATGCAGAATCTCTGCTTAGTAAACCTATATAAAAAAATCTGGGTTGATCCAGCTTTATGTTGCTTCTGCTATTATCTGACACCCTTAGTAATTATCCTTACACGTTCTCTGAATTTCTGCTCTTATAAATTAGAAAACTCAAATAGTTCTTCTGGAGTATAGTGTAACTCCCCATGGGTCATACTTTGTATCTCTTCTTTAGGGGCCTGCTGGGACTTTAGCCTAGTTATATATAGATCAAGATGCAAACAGGGGTGGTAGAGTGGGTCCTGAGGAGAATAAGCATTGTTTCACATGGCAACTGCCTCAATTTAGGGGCTCAATGTCCCAGATTTATCAGGGTATCCCCACATGCCCTCATCTCAATTTATAGGATCCCATTCTTTTCCCTTTATCTCTGGGTTGTCTATCCTTTTCCATTGATCTATATCAATGTCATGATGTTTTGGTTACTATAGTCTTGTAATATATTTTGAAGTCATGTAATTATCAGACATTATAATGTCTCCTGGTGGAAAAATAACTCCCAGGACAAATAATAGTATAGTATTCTATAATCCAAATAGAGTGTGATTTGTCATTTCTTACCCCTCTTCTCACCCCCAACACTCTAATTTGGCCAAATGAAATTAGAGCTTTTGTTTTTCAAATGTCAAGGGAAACACATAATATTAAACCCCAGTGAGAATCAAAAGGAAACAGAAGTGTTGGCACCAAGCACCAAAAACTGGACAATGAAGTTCTGTTAAATGAGCAGATCCTGACAAATCTACGTGTAGCTAAGAGATTAATGTTAAGATATTCATAACAACATAAATAAAAATATGTAGAACGAATGAGAAAAGTATAAAAATCACCAATAGAACACCATAACAATAATTGTTGCATTAAAGATCAATGTTAAAATTGCTGGAAAAAAGTTTAAGTAGAAACAGGATTTTTGTAGAGTCCCAAAGTGTCTCTGCCAAGGTATTTATTAATTACTGTAGTGTTTTTAACAAAGGATCCCCCAATTTTTTGATTCTCCTCCTCTAGGAGGTAGAGTTTAAACCCACAGCCCTTGAGTGTGGGCTGGACTTAGTGGTTCACTTCTAGTGAATAAATTATGAAAAGGAAAAACAGTAAATTTATAATATAGAAACCATTCAGACAAATTACCAAGATTAACATTACTAGCAATAAATTATGTTGCTATCAGGTACCAACTGACAGTATGCATTGAGAAGGTCACTTCACCTCTGGGATGTTCTTTCCTAAAATCCATAGCCCCAATCTAATCATGAAAAAGCAGCAAACAACTCCAAATTGAGTGACAGAAAGAATTAAGATCATGTAAAATAAAGACTGAGAACTATGGTATACTTAAGGAGAGTAAGCAAACATGACAAATAAATGTAACTTGGTATGCTGGATTGGATCCTGGAATAGAAAAAAGATATAGTGGTCACAGTGAAATCCAGATGAAGTCTATGAATGAGTTAATAATATTGTACCAATACTAAGTTCTTTGATCATTGCATGTATGGCTATATAATATGTTAACATTAAAGGGAACTTGTATTAAGGGTACACAGAAACTTTCTATATTATCATGGCAACTCTTCTGTAAATTTACAATTATTTCAAAAACTATTTTCAAAATTGAATTGTTTGCCTTTGGCACACATGACAGAGATGGTACAGGGGCTATTCTGATGCAGTATTCAGTTGGTCACTTCTACATTCAGCTTCATCATTAATGAGAGCCATCATCAGCCCGAAGAGTAAATCCACAGTTACCCAATTATACCATGCCTTGTCAAGATTCAATCAATGTTTGAATTGGTTTTTTACTCAAAAAAGACACCAATCTTTTATTTTTTAGTCTTTTTCATAGATGTGTATAGTGGTATCTTATTGCTGGTTTAATACACATTTCCCTAATGACTAATGATGTTGAACATCTTTTTATGTTCTTATTTGCCATCTGTATAGATTTTCTAGTGAAGTCTTTGTCCAGAAAAATAATTGGATTATTTGTTATTACTGAGATTTTAGTTCTGTATATTTTGGATACAAGTACTTCATGAAATAAATGATTTGCAAATATATTCTCGAAATCTGTGGCTTATCTTATTCTCTTAACATTTTGTTGAAGATCATGCATGTATATTAATATATACATACATAAAGATAAATATTTCATTCATTGTTGTTTTGGTTTCTTTTCTATTAATAAAATATATTTGCCTAATCCACTTTCTTAATTTTTTAATGATATAATTTTTATTAGATGCCAGATGTTTAAAATTTTGTCTTTTTGGATCTTGAATTTTTTGATATACAAGAGATTTTTTTTCTGGGCTGTGCTTAACTCGCTTGAAAACAGTTTGATTTTTTGGGGGGGTATTACTTTTAAGAATTATTAGGACAAACAGTACTTGTTATTGCCCACTACTGATGCAAGACCTTTCTGCATACTTTGCCAATGCATGAGGTCTTCCAATGTTGGTCTGTACAGAAACTGTTCTTGGCACTGTGTGAGCATTGAGCACTGTTTCCTCAAATTCTTTTGGGTAATTCCTCCCCAAGTTTCAACTCATTTCTGTACATGAGTGTACTGATCAGCATTGAACTGAATACTCAAGATACACCCTCTGCAGCTCTCCAGAGTTCTCTTTCTGTGTAGCACTACCATTTTTGGCATGCTATCCTGCTAACTGTAGCTACCTTGACCTCCCAGACTCTCTGCTCTACATCTTCAACTCAGGATATTGACTGAGATCTGCCTAGGTTCCCCTTTCTGTGATAGAGCCTGGATACACTCAAGACAGTAGGCTGGGCCAAGAGCAGGGATCATCTTTTCTGTTTCCCATCATAAAGAGATAACTGATTTTTATTTCCTGATATCTAGTATTTTCAAAGTTAATTCACTTTTTTCTGTTTTTGGTTTTGTTTCTTGTTTTTGTTATTGTTGTTTGTTTGTTTGCTTGCTTTTTGTTTCAGGTGGGTGACATATCTGGTCCCTGTTATTCCATTTTGGCCAGTTATAGAAATCCAATTATTGCAGTCTACATTTTAATAGGTTGATTCTAAATAAATTTTATTTCTGAATTATGCTTCATTGCCCCAACATTACTCTTACTTCTTCAACACTTCTCCTTTTCTGAAATCCATGGGGTATTATAAAAAAGAATAATTGTGCATCAGGTTGATGTTTTAAATGGAATACACAAACTTACTATTTTTAAAAAACTTTTACAATAGTGTTGTAATATTAGGAAAATAAAAATATACAGTACACTTGAAAAAATCTATAGTATAATTTACATTTTATGTAAGAAAAACTAATTTTTATTTGCATTTAAAAAATAATGACTAGTCTTTAATAAGGAAAATTTGTCTAAGATTCTATAAAAGAGAAAAAAACCAAAATGTTTTTCCTTTTCTTCTCCCTTACTCAAAACTTCTGACATTAGATGTATGAGGGTTGTTTCCATACACACCAAACAAATCTTCAGCAAATACCACCTGGGTGTCTTCTAATCCAATTCAGTTCTGATATGATCTACCTAGAGATAGCATCAAATTTCACAAACTGTGGACTCAGTCCCAGAGATTGCCACTCAACTTCAGATGCCAATTCCAAGTCCAAGATTGTGACCTGTACTTCTGATCTACTGCCCATAAACCAGGGTTCCCATGACCTCATCCTCGGTTTTGATGAATTTGCTAGTGCAGGTCATGGGACTCAGGGAAACACATTATTTATGTTTATCTGTTTATTATAAAATATATTACAAAGGATACAGATAAATATCCAGATGGAAATGACACATAGGGTGAGGTCTGGAAGAAGGCAAGTGGAGCTTCCATGCCCTCTTTGGTCACACCAACCTCCAGACACCACCATGTGTTCAGCTATCTGAAATCTTCCCAAACCCAGTCCTTTTGGGTTTTATATGCAGGCATGATTGATTAAATCATTGGCCATCAGTGATCAACTCAACCTTCAGCTTCTCTCCCCACCCCTGAGGTTTGGGGGTGGGGCTGAAAGTCCCAACTCACTAATTATGCCTTGGTTTTTCTGGTGATTAGTCCATATCCTGCAGCTGTTTATGGGACCCCAGCCCCCAGTCATCTCATTAGCATACAAAAGACACTCATCTCTGCAGAGATAGCAAGAATTTTAGGAGCTATAAGGAGACTGAAACCAAATGTATATTTCATAATATAACAAATTCCTATCCATAATCTTTTATATTTTAACAAATAATTTTGTGTTTCTTAAATAATTGTAGATATTTGTATTTATTATTACACAAATAAAACTAGAAAGCAAAAAATTTTGTGCAGTTTGCACTCATTTATGATGAAGCTCATAGATTTCAGAATTTGTTCCAAACATGGAAAAAAGATATATATTTAAAAAGAACTCCAATCTCTATAATGAGCATATGAACATAATAAGTAGTTTTAAAAGGCATTTTTAAGCTTTCTGGGTAAAGATAGTAATCTTACCAAACAAGTTTATATTTTCTGCCACCTGAAGTGTCAATGAAATGTCAGTAAAGAGAAAAAAATATGAAGAAATGTGTAGTAAATAAGAAAACAAGAAAACAGACTTCAATAGACAACAGATTTCAACAAAATCATAAAGATGAAAAGCAGATGAGTTTCTGCTCAGGATGGAAAATGCTGGAAAGAGTATCACTCACACTCCTATAACAACAGAAAAATCTGTATAATCTGGAAATTTATAATTATTCTTAAACCCATCAGAGAACTGAGATCTAAGGGCAACTAACTAATTCAAAATATATTTGAAAAGTCATGCACATCTAAGGAAGGATAAGAAACAAACACTTGCTTGACTGGAGCAGGTGCCACAAAATACCATATGAGCCTATAAGAAAAAATTCAGCTAACATTTTTAATGAATTGCTAAAAGTCAAATGTGGGCTGGCATTAAAATAGAGAACCTATTTCTGTGAAGAATATTATTGGTACTTTTACGGGGATTGCACTGAATCTGTAGATTGTTTTGGGTAGTGTGGACATTTTAACAATATTGATTCTTCCAATCCATGAGCATGGAGTATATTTCCATTTTTTGTGTCCTCTTCAATTGCTTTCATCAATGTTTTATAGTTATCATCAATGGAGTTCTTTCACTTATTTGGTTAAGTTTATTCCTATCCAAAGCAAAGAGTGGAATTGGAGTGTTCCTAACACAAAGAAATGATAAATGTCTGAGGCGACTGATACTTCAATTACCCTGATTTGATTAATATACAGTGTATGTCTGTATCAAAACAACACATGTACCCTATAAATATATACAACTATTATGTACCCATAATAATTAAAAATTAAATAATTAAAAAAATACAGAACCGGTACAATCCACTGACATAAGGGAGTTTGTACCACTCACAGTCTTCACCAGATGCTCAGAAGAAAGTTATCATACAGGGACAGAATACTGAGAATTTCTTTGTTATGGTTTTGGCTTGAGGGAGGAGAACTGCAGTCCCTAGTGGAAAGGAGTGAAGACTCTCTAGATTTTTCTTCCCTTACTCTCCTGCAAAACAAAAGGCTTAACGTTCTGGAGAAATAGCAAATACTAATAATACTGTTGTCAATAGGAAACTAGTGAAGCCCCAACATGGCTTGGGGATCTGAAAAGAAAAAGAATTCTCTACCTGTGGGAGAGAAATAGGATTGTCTCTTGGGCCCAGAACATTTGAAACTGCCTATAGGGAAGTAGAGCAGAATCTCTGAGATGGTCTCACTCAGGGACTCAGAGACACATAAAGCCTAAAACTGAAGTTAGATGAAAACAATAGAGAATGCCATATGACATCCCCACCATCACCCTGGGCTAACAACTCTAGAATACCAAATGACTACAGTATACTACTGGGAAAGGAATAAGAACACATAGAGAGAGACACTCTCTGAAGTGTGGGGCAAAAGTCCTGACTTAAAGCTGAAGGTGGAAAAGGCATTGAGAAAGATATCTTTGAAAAAACAGCCTTTACCCTAAACACAAAGCAACACAAGTGTATTTTGAGTCCTCTGGTGCACTGAGAACAAAACTCAAAAAGCTCAGCTCCTGACTTTGTTAGCTTAACATCCCACACTGAGGCCTAGGGAAAAGAAAAGATATGCTTATTTCCAGCCATAAAATCAATTTACCCTAGTCTTTACTGCCTACACAAAATGTTGAACTTTCAACAAAAAAGAAGCAAGAAAAAGAAAAAAAAATGTTAAGACACTAAGCAACCAACTGAACTAGATTCAGATATGACAAAGATGATGGAACGATTAGACAGGAAACTGAAAACTACTATGGTTAAAATGTTAAAGGGATCTAAAGGAAAAGAAAAATATCCACGGATAAATGGGTAATATCAGCAGAGAGATACAAATTATAGAATAACGTTAAGTGGAAGTATTAGAAATGAAAAACACAGTAACAGAGATAAAGAATGGCTTCTATAGACTAATCACTAGAATGGTTAAAGCTGAGATCAAAGAAGATAGGTCAATGGAAATTAGCAAAGTGAAGCAGAAAGAGGTAAAAGAGTGGGAAATAAAAAAGAATAGAGCATCCTGTAGTTATGAGACTATAAAAACTGGAACCTTAGAAGAATAAGAAAGGAGAGGGAGGAAGAAATAGTTGAAAAATATTCATTCCTGCTTAATGGTGAAAGTTAAATGGAATGAAAACACTCAATCCAAAAGAAGGCATAAAAAAAGGGAAAATGGACACAAAGAGTGGAAGTAAGAAATAGAAAACTGCTAGCAAGGTGGTAGATTTTAATCCAACCATAATAACAACTTAAAAAACCAAGTCCTTAAAACACAAAATAAGATACAGATTGAATTTAAAACAGCAAGATACAAATATAGGCCATATACTAGAAATCATTTTCAAATCAGAAAACATAGATATATTAAAAGTAAAAGGATAGAAAAATATACATCATAGAAACAAAAATATAATGAAGGGAAGAGTAGCTACATTGGTATAAGACAAAGTAGACTCAAAACAAGGAATATCACCAGAGATAAAGAGGGATGTTACACAATTATAAAAAGTCAGAAAACATAGCATTTCTAAGTGAGTATGCAGCTAATAATAGAGTTTCAAATAATAGACCTGAAAGAAGAAATACACAAATCCACAATTCTATTCGGAAACTTCAACACTCCTCTCCTGGTAAAGGATTCAATAATTAGAAAGAAAATCAGTAAAGATATAGAAGACATGAACAATACTTTTAACCACCTTTATCTAATTGCAATTTATAAAACACTCCACCCAACAACATTAGAATATACATTTACTCAAATGTATATAGAACATTTACCAATATAAACTACATTATGGGCCATAAGGAAAGCTCAATGAGTTTTAAATAATTCTAGTCATACAAAATATGATTTCTGACCACAAAAGAATGAAATAGAATTCCTTTTAAAATGGACAGGTAAGCCGCCAGACTGGGGGACAGATGGAAAAATCTACCTTGCTCATTGATTGGTAGAATCAACATTGTTAAAATGTCCATACTACCTAAAGTGATCTGCAGAATTAATGCAATCCCTATCGAAGTACCATCTTCATTCTTTACAGATCTATAAAAAATCATTCTATGCTTTGTATGGAACCAGAGAAGACCTCATATAACAAAATCAATCTTAAGCAAACAGAATAAACTGGGCAGGATCAGTCTACCAGAATAAAAGCTGTGCTATAAGGCTATAGTAACTAAAACAACATGGTACTGGCACAAGAACAGAGACACAGACCTTTGGAACAGAACTGAGAATCCAGAGATGAAACTATTTGCAAATGGTAATCTAATCTTTGACAAAGCAGACAAAAATATACCCTGGGAAAAAGAATCTCTTTTCAATAAATGGTGCTGGGAAAACTGGATAGCAGAAGATTGAAACTGGATCCCCACCTCTCACCTCTCACAAAAATCAATTCAAGATGGATAACAGACTTAAATCTAAGGCATGAAACCCTAAGAATTCTAGAAGAAGATTTTGGGAAGACCCTTTCAGACATTGGCCTAGGCAAAGAATTTTTGAAGAAGGCCCTCAAAGCAATCACAGCAGCAACAAAAATAAATAAATGGGATCTGATCAAATTAAAAGGCTTTTGTACAGCCAAGGAAACTATTACTGGAGTGAATAGGTAGTCTACAGAATTAGAGAAAATATTTGCTCTCTAAACATTCAATAAAGGGCTGATAACAAGAAGCTATCTAGAACTTTAAAAAATCAACAAGAAAAAATCAAACAACGCCATCAATAATTGGGCAAAGGACAGGAACAGAAACTTTTCAAAAGAAGACAGAATAATGGCCAGCAAACATATAAAAAATCCTCAACATCTCTAATCACTAGAGAAATTCAAATGAAAATCACAATGAGATATCACCTAACCCCAGTGATATTGGCCTCTATCAAAACATCCCCAAACAACAAATGCTGGCAAGGCTGTGGAGAGACAGGAACACTCTTATGCTGCTGGTGGGATGGCAAATTGGTGCAACATCTGTGGAAAAGAATTTGGAGATACCTCAAAGAGCTAAAAATAGAAATACCATTCAACCCAGTAATAGCATGATTAGGCATCTACCCAATAGAGCAAAAGACATTCTATATAAAGACATCTGCACCCGAATGTTTATGGCAGCACAATTCATTATTGCAAGGATGTGGAAACAACCCAAGTGCCCGTCAATTCATGAGTGGATTATTAAAAACTGGTATTGTGAAAGGTATTGAGTCTTTGATTTAATTCTCAGCTTGACTGTTGTTGGTATATAGGAATGCTATTGATTTGTGTCCATTTTTTTAACCTGAGGCTTTGCTGAATTTAATTATCAATTCAAAGAGTCTCTTGAGGGAATCTTTGGGGTTTTCTAGATATAAGATAATATCATTAGGAAAGAGCAATAGTTTGACTACTCCTTTCCCAATTTTGATACCCCTAATTCCCTTCTCTTGCTTGATTGCTCTGGCTAGCACTTCCACCACTATGTTGAACAGGAATGGTCACAGTGAGCAACCTTGTCTGATTCCAGTTCTAAGTAAGAACGATTTTAATTTTTCCCCATTCAGTATGATATTGGCTGTGAGTTTGTCATACATGGCTTTCATAATATTGAAGTATGTTCCATATATGCCTAGTTTGTTAAGAGTACTTGTCATAAAAGGGTGCCAAATTTTGTCAAATGCTTTTTCTGTGTCTATCGAGAGGATCATACGGTCTTTCTTTTTGCTTCTATCTATGTGGTGAATCACATGTATTTATTTATTATTTGCATATGTTCAACCAATCTTGCATCTCTGGCATGAAGCCAAATTGATCATGGTGGATTATTTTTGGTTGTGCAAGTGAATTTGGCTTTGTAGGATTTTATTGAGGATTTTTGTATATATATTACTAAGTGATACTGGTATACAGTTTTCTTTTCTTGCTATGTCCTTTCCTGACTTTGGTATCAAGGCAATATTGGCTTTGTAGAATGAGTTGGGCAAGATTCTTTCCTTCTGTATGTTATGAAATAATTTCTGCAGTATAGGTACTGGTTCTTCTTTGTAGGTCTGGTAAAATTCGGATGTGAAACCATCTGGTCAGGGACTTTTCTTTATGTAAGATTTTTTATTGCTGCTTCAATTTCGTTACTTGATATTGGTCAGTTCAGGAGTTCTATTTCTTCCTGACCGAGACTAGGGAGGTTGTGTGTTTCCAAGAATTTTTCCATTTCCTGAACGTTTTCAAGTTTATGTTCACAGAGTTTTTTTATAGTATTCAGAAATGATATTTTTTATTTCCACGGTATCAGTTGTACTATAGCCTTATTCATTTCTGATTGTGCTTATTAGGGTCCTTTCTTTTCTATTTATGGTTAATCTAGTGAAAGTCCTGTCCATTTTGTTCATCTTTTCAAAGCACCAACTTTTTGTTTCATTAATCTTCTGTATAATTATTTTGTTATTGATTTCATTTAATTATGTTCTGACCTTAGTTATTTTTTTTTCCTTCTGCTGGGTTTGGGATTGGTTTGCTATTCCTTTTCCAGTTCCTTGAGACGATTCATTAGATTGTTGGCTTGTGATCTTTCTGTCTTTTGGATATGGGCATTTAAGCTCTGAATTTTTCTTAGGGCTGCTTTTGCTAAGTCCCATAGATTGTGACAATGTGTGTCTCCTTTGTCATTTAATTTGAAAAATCCTTTGATTTCCATCTTAATTTCCTACTTTACCCAATATTCATTCAGCATTAGGTTGTTTAATTTCTATAACTTTGTGTAGGGGTAAGTGTTTCTGTTGGAATTGATTGCTTATTTTATTCCACTGTGGTCTGAGAAGATATGTGGTATAATTTCTGTTTTTTATTATTATTTGTTGAGATATGCTCTCTAGGATTTGATCAATCTTAGAGAATGTTTCATGAGCTGATGAAAAGAATGTATATTTAGTAGTTTGGGGGTAGAATGTTCTGTAAATGTCTGTTAGGCCCATTTGTTCTAGAGTTCCATTTAAGTCTATTATTTATTTGCTTATTTTCTCCTTGGAAGATATGTCCAGTTCTGTCAGTGGGGTATTGAAGTTGCCAGCTATTACGATGGTGCTGTTTATCATTTTGTTTAGGTCAAGTAATGTTTGCTTTATGAATCTGGGCACACCTGTGTTAGGTGCATAAATATTTAGGAATGTTATGTCTTCTTGTTGAATTGTTTCCTTCACCATTATATAATTACCAGCTTTGTCTTTCTTTATTTTTGATGATTTGAAGTCTATGTTATCTGATATGAGGAAAGACAATAGCAGCTTTTTTGTTTTTGTTTTGTTTTGTTTGTTTCTATTTGTATGGAGTATTGTTTTCCATCCCTTCACCTTGACTCTGAATGAGTCCTTGTGGGTTAGATGCGTTTCCTGGAGACAGCAGATACTTAGTTTGTATTTTTTCATCTAGTCAACCAGCATATGTCTCTTGAGTACTGAGTCCAAGCCATTCACAATTATTGAAATAATCAATAAGTGGGGTGGATTTCTGTTCATCCAGTTGACTAGAACTGTATTTCTTTGTTTTACTTCTTGAGCCATCTTTTGGGTGATTTTTACACTGGTGGGTTTCTATTGTGCTGATTCATGTATAATGCAGTTCTGAGTACTTCCTACAGTGCCTGTCTCATCTTGACATATACCCTCAATGTTTGCTTGTCTTAGAAAGTCTTTATTCCTCCCTCATATATGAAATATATTTTTGTAGGATACAAAATTCTAGGCTGGCCATTATTCTTTTTGAGAAGACTAATAATGGGGCCCCAATCCTTTCTGGCTTATAAGGTCTCAGTTGAGATGTCTGCAGCTATTCTGATAGGTTTTCCTTTGTAAGTTATCTAGTGCTTTTGTTGTTTGGCTCATAGGAGTGCCTCTTTCATGTTTTCTTTGGTCAGACTAATGACTATGTGTCACAGTTATTGCTTCTTCATGATGAATTTCTCAGGAGTCTTTTGAGCTTCTTGTACCTGGATATCTAGATTTCTAGCATGTCCAGGCAAATTTCCTCACTTATTCCCTCAAATAGGTTTTCTGACACTTGTGTGTTTTCTTCATCACCATCGGGGATGCCTATGATTCTTATTTTGGGCCTCTTTACATAATTCCACATTTCTTTTAGGTTTTATTTGTTTCTCTTGTTTCTCAGTTATTTCTCTTTGAGTGACTTGTTTAACTCAAGGGTGTTTCCTTTGAGGTCTAAGATTCTTTCTTCTGACTGATCTAGCCCATGTTTAAGGCTTTCCTCTGTGTTTTGTATTTGCTTGAATGAATTTTTCATTTCCAGAAGTTCTGTTTGATGTTTTTTAATAGTTCAATTTCCTTAGTAAACTTTTCAGTCATTTCTTGCTTTGGTTTTGTGTTTTTTTTGTGTGCTGGGTTTCTATTTTCTCTTGTATTTCATTGAGATTTCTTACAATCGATATTTGAAATTCTTCATCTGTCACTTCAATCTTTTTATTTTGGTTGTTATACATTGGTAAGGGGTTATTGTTTTCTTTGAGAGGTGTCATTTTGCTCTGATTTTTAATGTTTCCAGAGTTCTTTTGCTGATTCCTTCTCATCTTGCCTCTCCGTTGAGACCTAGGGCTGTTAGGCCTAGCTTACAGGCCTGTCCCGGGTCCCCAAAGATTGATCACTGAACATGCCAGGGAGAGGAGTGCTGGTCCTGAGTTGCCTATGGGGTGTTCTAGCAGGTTTGATGTACCACTAATGTACCTCTGACCACACAATAGGAAAGGATATTTGTGAAGTATCAACACATATAACCAACAAAGTATACATACACACCACACACACACATTTGATCATCATCTTTAATGTATTATGTATTTGCAAATTCGTCCTCTCACTACAATTTATTTGTAATACCCATATCAATACTTGTGTCATTTTTTTGTCATTCTTGATCATTTGTAGAGTGGTGGGTTTGAGTCAACCAATTCACAATTTCCCAGCTGAGGCAGAACAGTGTGATGCCCTGCCCTATGTTTCAGCCCTCTGTTGTAAACAAATCTCCTTTCATGGTCTCTATATTGCCACATTTTTCTGCATTTTGGGGGTGATTTATTATTTTTACTATTTAAAATTGCCCCCAAACTTAGTGCTTAAGTGTTGTCTATAGTTCCTAAGTGAAAGAAGGCTGTGATTAACCTTATGGAGAAAATAAAAGTGTTAGGCAAGCTTCATTCTGGCACAAGTTAAGGTGGTGCTGGCCACGAGTTCAATGTTAATGAATCAACAATATGATGCATCCAGAAAAATGATGAGGAAATCTGGAAAGCTTTAGATGATGCTACATCAAAGAATGCCAAGGTAAGAGCTATAATGTGTAATAAAGCTATGGAAAAGATGAAAAATGGATAAATTTGTGGATTTATGAGATGATGTCAAATTAATAAAAGCATGGTGGACAGCATTGTTATGAGTCTGAAAGCCAATGAAATTTAGCCATCCTACCCAGAGTCAGGAAAAATATTGTCTGCCAGGTGTCAAAAGCTGATATCATATTAAAAAACGTGTTAAACTTGTGTGTGAGGCAAGTTCTATGGATCAGGAGGCTGTGGGTGAATTTTAAAAGTATCTTCCCAGTGTTATATAGGAAAAGGATAATGAGAAAAGCAGGTTTCCAACACTGATGAGACTGAATTGTTTTACAAGGACATTGGAAAATGAACCTATATAATGCAACTGGTATTTAAGCTGACAGAAACGTGGCCAGAGGCTCACAATAACATAACCCTGTGCTTTTCCTAAGAGTAATACTTTGGTATTTCCTAATTCAGTGTTAATAGTGACTTTACAGACATAACACTGAGAATAATGAGGATCACACACACACACAAGCACAAACACACAATCCTACAAATCAATAATAAAAAGACAGACAAGTCCACAGAAAAATGGACAAAAGATTTGAACAGTTTCTTTAAAAAAGAGGAATTTCATATTCCTAAATAATGTATGAAATGGTTCTCGATCTTACTAGTAATCATGAAAATATAAATGAAAATCACAGTACAAGATCATTACCCACATTCCAGATTGGCAGCATTTTACAAATTTGAGAGTATTCAATGGTGAAGAAGTTGTTAAGGATCAGAAATTCTAATACTCTACTGGCAGGAGTGTACAATCAATACCACCACTTTGGAAAACAGTCGGGAATTATCTGGTAAAATTGAACACATACACACTCTGTAGCCCAGCAATTCCACTCTTGAGTAAATACCATAGAAACGTACATGAATATATGCACCAGGAAACATTGAAAAGAATCTTCATAGCAGTGCTGTTCCTAAATAACCAAAGCTGGAAACAATCCATAGGCACATTTTTGATGAAGCTAGGAACATGTGGCATTTCTTCTCATTACCAGCATAAGAACTCTAAATATGGGATAGTGTATCCATATTTTCTAAAATGAATACCATCCTCAAGTTTTTAAAATAAGTATGGAAATTGTCAAAGCTCAGAGCAGCCTCCAGAAAATGTTAATGCACTCTACTCTAGGAGTAACTGAGACCTTTTCCAAGATTTGCTCTATTTTTGAAAGTATAACAATTTTCATTTTCTTACTTAAGATTTCACTTAATATATTTTAGTGTATCAGCATATTGAAATCTACACAAAGCTAAAGAAGCATTACCCTATTGTTATTATATTAATAGGCATGTCATTTCATTTAGTTAGGTTTAATTTTCCTCATCTATTAAATGATGATGAATCCAACTCCATTAGCTAACAATGTATTAGCAAATAACACAATAACTGAATAATTGTGGCTTGACCAAATAGGGGTTATCTTCTTTCACGACAACATAAAATATATCCAAAAATGAGTAGTTGCAGGTATTGTTTCAGGTATTCAACAATGAATTAAGGGATCCATGCTCTTCCTAATTTTCTGTTTCACCATCATTCCCATGTGGTTGTAAGATGGCTTCTGTATTTACAGGCATCATATTATGTCTCACATGCAGAAAAGAGGGGTAAAGGAAAGGGTTGTACCAACTACATCTCTCTCTCTTTCCATCAGTAATCAAAAACATTTCACATAACACTACTTAGATGTTTTCTTCTTTCATCTTTTTTGAGTAGAACTATGTTCCAGCAGACTGCAGAACCAAGAATTCATCTTCCCAGTCTCTAGAGTAGAAAAATATAAAGAGAAGGGGTTGGAAAATTAACTTTGTATTAGCCAGTAGAATACTGGATACACTCACCTTATCAATCTCACAGGGTTGTTATGGGATTAATTGTGCTATCAGATCTGAAAATCTTCACAACTTGTAAAGTGCTAAACAAATGTAGGGAATCATTGTGTTCATCTTTTGGAACTTATGATATTTAAGTATTTTAATACACTTAAATTACGATTCATATTAAGTACTAAGAAAAAAGTTTTATATACAAACACTCTACTAGATGATTAAAATAGTAATATGTCTATTTTTACCTATTTTAAATATCAGCTAGCATCTTCTTTCAATATAGTTTGGGGCTTTGCTCAAGATAGAATATTTCAAATTAATGTACCAGTGTGGAAAATCCTTTTCTAGGAGATGAATCTGGAAAGGTTGTCATATTATTTATCTCTGACTAAAGTTTCTACTGTGGATAGATATAAGGCAAAGAGAAAATATTCCCTATAGAAATAGACAAGGGAAAACTGATATTGATTTTTGCAAAATAAATTTAGAGTAACTCTCACAGGCTTTGGGTGAATCTAGGTCACTGGGAAAAAAGACTGAAACATTTTGTTGACAGGAGAAATACAATTATTTCTTACACATGGTTATTAAATGGATTCAGAACCATTTCATTGTTATACCAAGATTATTTCAACCAAGTAGAAACTACGTACATAAATGAGCAGAATGCAGGAAAGTAACTTTGACAACATTATGCATTTAGATCAGTCCTCCATAAGGAACTCATGGTTAAATTAACTTCAAAATCTCAAATAAAATCACTTACCCAAAATCCAACCTATTTAAAAGTGGCAACTACTTCATACATGATTATGTGGCCCAACACTGTACGGTGAATTAGTCAGTGGCTATTTCTCTCTCTTTGGACTCCAAAATCATGCAAGGTACTACCCCGGCATTCTAGGTGCTACCAAAATATTGGCATTCACTATTGACCAAAATACTAATTTAGAAATCTCAACATGGGAATCCAAGGGACTAGAAAGAAAAGTATTTTCCTTAGCCAGAAGTAAACAGAAAAGGTAGAAATAACATCTTTAAACACTTAATCAGCCAACAAAGCTATATTAAGCACTTAATATGTGCCAGGTTCTATGCCAGGCACTGGGAATACAATGGATAACAAAAAGACATGGTATCTGCTGTTATGTTGTATACACACATTGGTGCAAAAGACAAATTTTAAAATATATTTAAATGAGATCATCCTTAAGTGCTTAACATAATACCCTGCCATACAATCATTCAATAAATGCCAACCACTACTGCTACTGATAATATAAATATAAATAAATAAATAAAAATAAATAACTGCAAAGGCCTATGAAATCATAAAGCAGGTGGACTAAACCTATTTTGGAGAGATCAGAAAATGCTTCCCAAAGATATGATAAACTGAGTTTTGAAGGGCATTTATTAGCTCAAAAGAGAAGACATACATCTTATTAATTTCCACAATGAACACCATATGTATATTACTCTATTCACTGATCTTTAAAAAGACCTTATAATTATATGCTGTTATCTTTGCTCAAATGAATATCTTCTATTAAAGAGTGCTTTGCCTCCAGTTTTCAACCAATTCCTTTTTCAAAGCCTACCTTTCAGAATAACTGTGGAGATAAACTTCTAAATTTGTTCAATTATTCCTCAACTTCTGCCTTGTCCTCCCAAAACTGACATTTGGTCTTAATCATTTAGTTACCTGGGAACTAATAGATATCAAACAGTCTAGTATAATGGTTAAGAACACAGCCCAGAGCCAAACTATCTGGATAGATTTGCATCCCCACTGTACCACTTACTAGCCATGTAAACCCAGGAAATTTACTTCATCTCTGTGCTTTAGGTTGCTCATCTCTCAAATGGGGATAATAATAGATTTTCTATCTCATAGGACTATTGTTAAGATGAAATCAATTAAAAATGTATAGCACAGTAAATAACCAATAAGTATGCTGTTTAACACCAGAATCTAAGCATTTAATTTTAATTGAGTGTAATTGAGTGCCTTGCCCATACTTTCACTTAATGTTTCCAGTATTTTCCTTTGAGAAATGTCATCGAAATTAGTTCATGAGCTATGAACAGTAGCCAAACACATTACATTAGAGTCCACCTATATTTTGTTTCTAGGAACATACAAAAACAAAAACCCTGATGCCTCATTCACTATATTCACTGAAACAGTTTCCAAATTACATTTGCTGTGTGTAGAGCTAAATTACTCCTCAAGGCAAGATTTTTGCCACTAATGAGGAGATTGAGTGGAAAGTGTCAGAATAGAAGATGAAAATTGTTTAACCATCGATAGCAACTTATAATAAACATAAAGCCACTCATGGGCTCAGCTTAATGGGACAACATACATTTGTATTCAAGAATAGTATATTCTTTCATTCCTTCATTCAACAATTACTAAACATGTAAAAATAACATAAAAAATCACCACATACTGAGAACATACTACTTACCAGACACTGTGGTGAGAATATTCGTCATTTAATCCTCAAAAAATCCTTATAAAAGAGGTGTTATTTTTTCCAATTTATATATACAAAAACTGAAGCTTTGAGAGGTTATATAACTTATCCATGACCACAAAGCCAATGACAGGCAGACCCAGAAGAAATAAGATTGTGTTTGACACAAAATTGCATGGTCTTAACCACTACACCAGATGCCAGACACTGTGCTAGGCACTGTGGACACAGTGTTCAACAGGGAATTCAATATACTCAAAAAGCTTAGAGTTTAGTGAGGGACATCATCTCACGACTAGTACTGTCTACTACTACCTACTACTGTCACCTTCCTGTTCTAGCCATCTCCTACTCAGTTCAACTTTGTCCATAATCAAAATTATGATATTTGTCATCACTCAAGTATAGTCCTTCCTTTTCTGTCTTATTCAGAAAGAAAAAAATCCACACCCAAAAATATTTCTATTAAACCTATATTTCTCCCTTTATGAAAGAGTGACAGACTTAGAGAGAAAATATGAAAAACCCTAAGAGTTCAGGGAACATTTTGCAAAAACGATAAAGATGACTGGAGTCAAGAGAAATGAGAATATGAAAAGTAAAAGGTATATGTTCTTGAGGAAGAAATAGGCCAAGAGAACAACAGGACTGAGTTGTGGCAGGGACGAACAGTTAGGGACTAGGAGAACAATGAGACCCAGAAAAGGTGGGAGCACAGGAAAGAGGAATACAATCAGCAGAAAAGTGAGGAGTAAAGAAAGGTAGCTGCTCCAGGAAAGCATCAGGGTGATGTAGGCTGAGTAAACTCAGAAAGTGGGGCCATGGTCTGAGCATGTGTGAGGAGGGAGGCTTGGACAAAGTGTAAAGGAACAATGCAGGCAGGATACTGGGGAACCAATCACAATTGGCTTTTTGTCTTATCTGTCAGATATTTCTTAGCTAAAATATGCACTTGAATGCAGCAAGTGGTCAGAAGTCATCTCCTAACTACTGGTCCTAGAGAAAGTCATACATCCCACCTGGTTCCCTCATTTCCAAGCTTCCCATCCATCCTGAGATTCAGATAACTGGTCCAAATGACCTCTGTCCTTTAGGCTCAGTCTTTGCAGCACTATAAATTTACTCCATCCTGAGTTCTAAATATGACTTTCAGTCCCATTTTGACTCTAATTTTCCTGTTCTGTATAGAACATAACTCTATAAATGCTGATAAAACTCTACCCTAACTTCATATTATCACTCCTTCAGAGTGAGATATAAATAAAGAAATAGAAAGACAAATAAATACCTATGTGCTCTTTAGTTTGTGCTCTAATGACTACCTTCCACATCCCCCTTCACAACAAGGTCCAACAATATACCTACACAAGAGTATTCCAAGCTTCCCATTGTTCCTTAATTGTATAGTTTTCACTGTTTTGATCTTAATTTAACATTATTAATGCATCTGCACCATTTATTGTAATTATTCCATTTCTATTTTCTGATTATAAGTAAATCATAAATCAATGCAAATAATAATAATACATTTTATATATTAAGTGCAGGTTCATTTCTAGTTAATTTTGTCAGAAAATAGAATTAGATGCTAAAGAAATGATTGGGAAAAATATATATAATTGTAAAATTTTAAACAATATCCCCAAATCTCTTAATGAATGATTCTTTAATATCATTAATAATAGAATGGCAAATAACCAGATTTCTTCTCTGGAATAAGTATAAACCAAGTTGGAGATTGTATACTTGTTTTCACTTTTGATTTTCATGTATTGCAAAGGTATTATTTATTTATTTTAAGACCTAAAATATTCCAAAAACATATAAATAAAATGCTAATACTTTCCTTCTACCAGGCCCCCTTTATATTCATTCTCTTGAGGAAAGGCACAAAAAAATGCTAACATCATGGTCATATAGTCATTTTACATACTCTCACTTATGTTCATACAAACATGCATATATATTGTTGGTGTATTGTTGCTGATTTTGTGAGTGGGGGTTATCAAATGGAGCCATAATATCTGCTTAATCCATTGTCTTGTTTTTCTTGGGTAAAAATACATCATGGACATCCTTCAGCTCAAGACATATGAGTTTAACTAATTTTATCTTAATAACTACATAATGTTTCAGATTATAAATAGATAATTTAATCAAGCATTCCTCCAGTTACATACTCATACAGTTAAATACACAACTAAATTCTGCATTTTTTCCTGCTTTTTACTATTCTTACAATTATATGAACGTCTATTTCTTAGGGTTGTTGTGAGAACAGGATGAGTAAATACTAGTAAAGGGCTTAGAAAATTACTGAAGACATAATGACAAGTTATATAGCTTTACTTGAATAGTAGCTTAATAGAATGCTAGACTGATGGGCAATGAGCATGTGATGTTCTCAAAATTCTTTCCATAAGTGTTAAAATTTTCATATGTATTTCTTAGGCAGATTTCAATGTTTCTATTCAAAAATGTCCCTTTCAATTTGTTTTTCTGCTGAATATTTCAACACAGCTACTAGCTTCACACAAAACTATTCGTTTTATTAATACACTCACTGATAAGGATGTGGTGATTAAGATGATAATCCTTGACATATAAATGACATATAAATTGG
Source organism: Varecia variegata (assembly GCA_028533085.1). NCBI lineage: Eukaryota > Metazoa > Chordata > Mammalia > Primates > Lemuridae > Varecia > Varecia variegata. Next base: position 77,910,452 of record CM052457.1, read on the forward strand.
TAAAAATAATTTGGAAAGTAAGTTTGACAGATTGATAAAGA
>CM052457.1:77910992-77951691 GCA_028533085.1 Varecia variegata
ACCTACATGATGAGTGCGATGTGCACTGTTGGGGGAATGGACACCCTTGAGGCTCAGTCTCAGGGCGTTGGGAGGGGCATGGGCAATATACTTAACCAGAACGGTTGTACTCCCATAATAAGCTATAATAAATAAAAAAAATTATAAAAAAAAACTACCAAATTAAAACTGCATGGTTCTTTGGTTCGAGAATGGGCAAAGTTGAAACAAGTACTGTAGTAAGATCAAATGCTGTTGGGAAAATTAGATATTTGTGGAAAAATTAAACTGTTAAATCAGCACTTCACAATTTACACTCAATACATTTTAGATAGGTTAAATGTTGAATTATGAAATGCATTACAAGATAGATCTATTGATCTGGAAAGGCTTTCATGGTATATATTAAGTGAGAAAAAATAGAAAAGTTAAAATGCATAGCATGCTTGCTGTTTTTAAAAGGAAACAAACTTTAAAGATTACTTGTGCATTAGTATAGACAGAGGGGTTAGACAGAGGGGTCTCTGTCAGAGTTGAGGTGTGCAGAAGTGTGGGTAAGCACATACTGGCGTGCATATTTGGAGGAGGGGGAGTGGTGTTGGGGTGAGTGTGCGTATGGAGTACTTCTTACTTTGTACCTATTTATCTGCTTAGTTTCAGACTGGTCTCAGGGCTGCCCACAATGAATGCCTTAAGGGTGGGTGAGAGGGGGTGGGGAGCAGGTGCTCCAGAAATCCTCATCCTGTCTTGGTATCTTTGTTCTCTTTCTCCACTCATTTGAGCACATGTAACTCCTCTCATCAAAACATTTTATTTCTAAAACTTCAAGAAAATGCAAGTCTTTTATCTTCTCTATTACCGTTAACTTCTCCAACTTTAAGTGTTAAAATATTCAGGAAGAAAATGCTATCCGATATTAAGAACAACTGTGATAGTGAGGATTTACTGAGCACTTTCTCCAGGTCAGGCACTGATGTGATAAGGGTTCTCTCCTCAGATCTTCACAACAGCCCATGCACCAGATGTATTAATTACTCCATCTCCCTTACTGAGTTCTCACTCAGGTCAAGAGTGAATCCATCTGAAAATACTTTGATAAATTGCAAATTAATCACCATGCTAAGGGGTTACATTACCAACACATGATTCCTGTTCTGCAGCCCACATCCGCCAATAATATGTTGCTTTGCTATGGAAAGTCCACACACCTTATGCTATCTGAGTGAGTACAGGGAACAACCCTTCTCTAATTGCGACAGTCTGAGGCTCTACTAGCAGTACTGGCCTTCACTATAACCAAAGGATCTCCAGGGCATTTGGGGTTTCATTTGGGGAGGGAGTGCCCCCAAAAAGGATACTCCCTGACTCATGCTATATGGTCATGTGTCTGAAGTGTGTATGAGGATGTGGTGGGTGTTGTTTTTACAAAATCTTCATTATTACTAAATATATGGTATTCACTTAATTTATCTGCTTAGCAATCCAAAGATAACAAATTAAAAACTATGAACACTATTAAGACAGTGTAATCAAGTGAGTAGAAACATATAAATATCTACATAACTACCTATATATAATCTCCTAAAGACAAGCAGTGATTTTAGAAAATGTGATAAAGTAATTCATGAAAGGAAAAAAATTAAGAGCACAGGGAATAAACATATCAAAAATATTTCTAAATTTATAAGGAGAAATCACAAGTATTTCCTAAGGCATATACAAGGAAAGGTGAATGACTAGATAAATACTTATAATACTGAAAGGGAACATTTGATATTTGTAATGATTTTTCCCCTAAGTTCAATGTATGTTTTATGGTAATTGCATTAATATAATCCTCCTTGAGTGGTTTTTTTATTCCCTGATTTTGACAAAGTGGTGTTCAATTCATCCAGAATCATACATGGGTAAATAGTCTGATAAAATCTCACAAGGTGAGACTAATGAAGGACATTTACCACACCAGGCACTAATTGGCATTTTACAGTCAGAATAATTAGCCCAATGAGGTCTGGGCTCATACATTGACAGTCAGGTCAATTGAATCCTAGTAATGAAGGAATTTCTAGGGAAATATCTATCACAGCACAGTGTCACTTTACATACAATGCAACCAAATGATGCAGTAAGATGATTTAAACAGCTTACTTTTAGAACTATAAATCTATTAAAACTTTGACAGGGAGTACACAAAGTCATTTTAAGTGAGGAAAGGATGTTTCTCTTTAGCCTGAAAAGTATTAATATACCAGCAGTTTAAGCAAGAGTTGCAACCAACTCTCTCACAAAATACATTCACCCATGATATCTAGACTTCCTATTTGGAATCTTCAGAAGTATCGGGATGTGGGTTATGAGTAAACCTGCTAATAAGCTGCATTTAACCCTTGTGGTTACATTGCCAAACAGTCAACCACAATGTTCCTGAGAGTGAGGCTTCCATGTGGCTGTCAGGGCAAATCTGAACCAGCTGGCAGCAAAGTACTATCAAACTGTTTAGCTCAAGGTCCAGATGCCAACACAGAGCCAAACAATCAGGTCACTGCACAGGGAGGAAAGGTCATCAAAGCAAAGGGTCTGCTTGTTCTCTATGGCAATGTCTAGCGCTTAAAGATAATGATGGGTTTTTAATGCTGCACTGCATCAAATATACAGAAGGTATTATCTATTTTAGTCCCTGTGATACAGCAGTGAACAGACAGAAAAAGTTTTAATATAATACTTACCAAAACATATAACATGCCTGCCACAAAGTAAATGCTATATGATATTTGTTAAATGTAATAAATATAAAAGTTATATAGAAACCAGTATTTTACTCATAAACCAGTGAAAATCCATCAGAAAATAGAAAAAAGAAGCCATTTGTGACAGGGAGAAAATCTAAAATTCATAGAATGAACTCTTCAGCCACATTTGTTCATGAATGATATTAAAAAGATGACTAAAATTTACTGTATAATGTGAGAGAAGACATGAGTAAGTGGATATTTATTCCAGGAATTTTCCTAAAAGGGAAACTGTAACTAGAAAGATGTTGATTTTTCTTTTTACTTTTTGATTTTTATTATATTTCATAATATTAAGGGGGTGCAAATGTTTTTGCTACATGGATAGCTTTTGTAATGCTTGAGTCAGGACTATATGTGTGCCCATCACCCAAATAGTGTTCATAGTACCCGTTAGGTAATGTTTTTGCCCTCCCCTCCTTCTTGCTCCCCCTGCTTGATTTCCAAGACTTTTACTTCCCTCTGTGCACACGTGTGCCCATTGGTTAGTTACAATTTATTAGAGAGTATATGTCGTGTTTGCTTTTCCATTTTTGAGATACTTCACTTAGCATAATGGTCTCCAGTTTCATCCGAATTGTTGCAAAAGGAATTTATTCATCCATTTTTATGGCTGACCAGTACTCCATGGTATACATATACCATGTTTTCTTAAACCACTCATGAATTGATAGGCACTGCAGTTGATTCCACATCTTTGCAATTGTGAATTGTGTGGCAATAAACATTCAAGTGCAGTTGGCTTTTAGATAAAATGACTTATTTTCCTTTTGGGAAATATCCCGTAGTGGGAATTCTGGATCAAATGATAGGTCTACATTTTTAGTTCTTTAAGGAATAGCCATACAGTTTTCCATAGAGGTTATACTAATTTGCAGTCCCACCAACAGTGTGTAAGTGTTCCTTTTTCTCTGCATCCATGCCTGCATCTATTGTTTTTGGACTTTTTAATATTATAAAAGCCACTGCAGCTAGGGTAAGGTGATATCTCTTTGTGGTTTTAATTTGCATTTCCCTGATGATTAGTGACATTGAGCATTTTTTCATGTGTTCATTGGCCATTTATCTATCTTCTTTTAAAAAGCTTCTGTTCATGTATTTTGCCCACTTTTCAATGTTTTTTTTTTTTTCTTGCTTATTTGTTTGAGTTCTTTGTAGATTCTGGATATTAGCCTTTTATCAGACACATAGTTTGTAAATATTTTCTCCCATTTTGTAGGTTGTCTATTTGCTCTGTTGATTATTTCCATAGGTGTGTAGAAGCTTTTTAATTTAATCAAGCAAATGACACAAACAAATGGAAAAACATATCATGCTCATGGGTTGGTATAATCAACATGGTTAAAATGTCCATACTACCCAAAGTGACTTACAGATTCAATGCAATCTCTATGAAAATGCCAACATCATATTTCACAGATCTAGAAAAAATAATTGTACACTTGGTGTGGAACCATAAAAGAACCTGAATAGCTAAAGCAATCTTGAGCAAGAAGAACAAATCTGGAGACATCATATTATCAGACTTCAAACTACACTACGAGGCTCTAGTAACCAAAACAGCATGGTATTGGCACAAAACTAGAGACATAGACCAATGGAACAGAACAGAGAACTCAGATATAAAACCATTTACATAGGGCCAAATGGTATTTGACAAAACAGATAACAATATACACTGAGGAAAAGAAGCCCTATTCAATATATGGTGCTGGGAAAATTGAATAGCCACACGCAGAAGAATGAAACAGGATACCTATCTGTCACCACTCACGAAAATTAATTCAAGATAGATAAAGGTCTTAAATTATTTTTCTTATTTTTTTTTTGAGTTGTAAAATAATGTTTTTGAAGTCCCAGTAGAAACCTTTTTGGGGGAGTTTGACAAGGAGATGTTAAAGCTATCTGCAAGACAATTAAGAACAGCTGGTTGGGGGAGGCAAGTAAGGAATACACCTTAATGATTTCCAAGGGTAATTATATGGCAATTACAATGAACCTCTTGTGGTCTTGTCCCAAAACTTAATTAGTATGTACTATTAATTAAGGTGAGTAATTTGTATATTTGGGGAACAAGAACTTGTTAGAGCCTCGCTTTATTCAGACCCCAAAATGCATTGAAAATTGATTAACAAATTACATTTTGATTTGAAATCACAATCACCTACTGACCCAAAACATTATCCATGACCTGCTATTAAATTAGACTAGCAAGTTGAAGAAGAATCTACATAATATAGTCCCCTTTCTCTTCTATTCATTGACAATCAAACCTCCTTCAAACACTGCAGATGTTTGAGCATTCAATTGTGTTTCAGTATTCTGCTTGAAGAAGAAAATGATTATGGAAAGATTGGTGTCAGGCATTAAAACTGCTTCCTGAGTGTGAGATATCAAGACAGTTGTTAAACTGCTGTTTCTCTATCAGTAACATAGGATGTATATACTAGCTCCTACCTCACAGGGTTCTTGTAAGAATTGAATGAATACAGGTGTGTGAATAACTTAGAAAAATCCTTGGTACATTGTAAGCATTTTTGGTAAAGTCTGTTTGAATCTTTATGTTGCCATTATTAATCTATCCTAGGTCATCCTATTGCTTTGGTTGAGTCCCTTGTCCATTTGTGACTGAGGTATCAGATCTGTGAAACAGAAGAAACATGCATAAGAGGATTACTGTGACAACAATGGTGAAAGGAGAGGGAGAAGAGAGAGAAAAGAGCAATTGCATAACATGCACTGAATGTATAGGACACATGTTTAGTGGTCAGGGAGAACTAGGGTCAGAGCCTGGGTTTGTCATTTTTGATGGTGCCAGTATTTTTTTAGCCTCAACTGTGTATGTATCTCTAAGAAGCACATAACAATTGTGTTTGCTCTATAGGGTGGTTGTGCAGATTGAAGGTGATATTCATGTAAAGCACATAGAAAAGTCCTTGGTTTTCTGTAGGCTCTCAATAAATTGTCAGCATTAATTTTCTTGAAGAGTTTGGGCACATATGTGACTCAGTGACTGTGCCTTTCAGATATTGGGATATAAAATGGACACAAGTGCTCCAAGAAAAAGTCCTCTGTGGCATGTGGCATGGACAGCCCCTTCAACACTAGGTGCATGTGACAGAGAGTGAGACAGAATCCAATAAGTGACATTTCCAGACATATCCCTGCACTGACACATATATAGGCATGTACATGGCTATTTCCTAGAGTAGCAGAGCTTTCCTGAGGCTCTCTGTGACCTTGTCCAATCACTTCTCCATTTGGTGACTAAAAAGTCTAAAAATAAGTATCAGACCAAATTATTCAAGTGTATTTTTTTATGTTGGGGTTATGACAGAGGGGTACAGAATGTTTTAATAAAAATCTCATAATTCAGGTTCATTCCAGTGTTGATCTTATCCTTTTAATCAGTATCTATTAATGAAAAGAGAAACAAAAAGATTCAGAAAACAGGACCTAAATTATGAGAAGATGTTAAACAGAAATCGTTTGGCAAGTTTTGACTTAATTTTTGGTTTTCAATGCAGTAAATAAGTAAAACCAAACCACACACCATATCCTACTCAGTATGAAATATAATAGTAGTAATATGTGTAGATTTACGATTTATGCAAATATTTTCAAAAACATTACATAATGTGTTCCTCACAGCAAATCCATGAGGTGGTATGATAATAATACACTCTTCATGGCAGGAATCATTCACCTCACACTATTGCCAGTATTTACATACATCAGTCCATATACTTCCCATGACAGTGCTTGGAGGTGTTGATACTATTATTGTACTTTATTTTACAAATGAAGAAACTGAGGCAAAGAAAATACAGGCATCTTTCTTAATGTCACTGAGGTAATGAGTGTTAGGGGTCAGGATTGGGCCCCAGCTGTCTGGATTCGGAGTCTATGCTGTGCCATTTGCTCTATGGCATCTATGAGGTAACAACACTATGTTTTCATAGGATTGCTATCACATTAAATGGCAAAATGGTGTTAAGGACAGTGTCTGCATTATGAACATGGAATTGGGGTATGTTTAGCGTGAGCACTTTGTTATTCTTAAGAGCAGGTAGGACCTCCTTTTTGCAGATTCTAGAACTTGAGGCTTGGAAAAGTTCATGCCTTTTTTGAGTTGCCACATTATTTATCTTTAAAAAAAATCTCCACTGAAATGCTTTAATTAGAAGAAATAGTACATGCTAATTGCAGCTCTCAAAACCATGCGAAAATGAATAAAAGAAAAGTCTGTAACTTTCTCACCCACCCGACCCCCGTTCCTACTTACTTGAAGTGAGCATGGATAGAACATGGAGACTTGTGTCCATGCAAAATATGTACACAAATGTTCACAGCAACTTTATTCATAATAGCCAAAACCTTGAAGCAACCCAGATGTACTTCAACAAATGAATAGTTAAAAAATCTATCATACCCATATTATTGACTACTACTCAACAATAAAAAGGAATTAACTATTGATACATGCAACAACCAGGATGAATTTCTAGAGAATGATGCTGAGTGCAAAATACTAATATCAAAACACTATATACTACATGACTGCATTTATATAATATTCCTGAAATAACAAAATTATAGAAATGGAAAACAAATTAGTGGTTGCCAAGAGTTAAAGAAGGAGTGGGGGCGGGAGAGAAATGAGTGCGGCTATGAAAGGGCAACATGTAGAGTCCTTGAGATGATGGAAATGTTCTGCACCCGAACTGTATCTATGTCAATATCATGATTATGATGTTGTACTAAAGCTTTGGAAGATGTTACCATTGGGGAAACCTGGATGAGGGTACACCAGATCCCTCTTTATTATAGCTTAAAAATACATGTGAAATCTACAGTTATCTCAAAAACAGTATAATTGAAAATAAGACACCACAATGAATACTAACGTCCATTCCCTGCCATTGGCTACACTGAGGCAATACTTGGTAAAGTCAATAGAATTGTATCCTGGTTCTAACCCATACTAGCACCATGACCTTGATGAGTTCACTTAATATTTTGGGGATTCTGTTTCCTCATTTTTAGTATGGTTATGATAATGATTGACACTAATATTGTAGGAAATAAAGTATATAGCACGTTTGAAAGCATGTAGAGGGAAAATATAGTTCAGTACACCCGGCATTCTTCAAGTCTTGGCCTTTTCTTTTCTCACACATTTAAATTATTTTCATATAATCCTTATTCTATTGATCTTTTCATCATTCTTATTAGTTCAATAAGCTAAGTTTTACCAATTGATTATTGCTTCATATTATACAAAGGATCAGGTCCCAATGGAAAATTATCACTTTTGTAGCTGTTACTGTTTGAGGACATTAAAATAAATAAGAGTTCATAAATAAAAGAAAAATCAATATCAGGATAGTAGTATAGTGGCAATGTATGTCTTTCTGACAGGCAACTCAGTCCCAAATGTGCACAACTAGGGGGAAAATAACTCAGGGTATTAAGGTCTATTAGTCATTACCGCAAGCATTTTAGTTCCTGCTTAATTAAACCTGACTAGAAATTTTCTATATCACATAAGATTAAAAGCCCTTTGAATTCCTATACAATGTACATCTCGATGAGACCACAGGGAAGAAAATATGCTATGACCTCACATATACAAAGTTTTATGAATAAAGAGAAAATTATAATAGTGTAGCTTTATTATTAAATACATAAACCAAGGCAACTTAAGTGATCGTTTACAATATATTATTCATATGTTCTACTTTTAATATTCTAAATGTAATATTCCTGCTCATTTAAAACAATCTATTATATCATGTGAATTGCTTAAAGCTGGCAGTGGTATAGGAATTGATCCTGGATGCTTGCTTTCTTGGTCTCACTATGTGCATAGTGAAACATATCCATTCCTGTCTTTCATTATGGACTCCATGGGGGACCTAGAAGGGCTTTGGGGAACACATACCTCAATTTGAATGCCAGCAAAAGCATTAATAGATTTGTCACTTTTAATCAAGTTAATTTTTCTAAGTTCTCCTATGTATAAAATGGGATTATCTATACTTCTTTTGCATGGTCTTTAGTAGGATTATATGTAAAGTCCTTAGCATTATGTCTGGCAAATAGAAAACACTAAAAAATGCTGGCTATTAATATTACTAATATTATTAGTCACTTATTAGATTAAATTAGAAATTTTTTATATATATGTAAATAATAAAAAAGGTAATTTAAATGATTGAAATTTATTCACTAGGAAAGTTTGTTTTAAAGTGAGTTTTTAAAATAGGATAATTGAAATGCTTAATTCTTTCATTTTTTTAATCGTTCAACAAAAAGTTGTTGAATACCTGTAAGTATCTGGCTTCATACTAAATATCAGATGTGAATAAAACAGACAAAATTCTCTGCTCTCATAGAGTTTATATTCTAATGAGATGAGACAAACCATGAAAAGCCAAAACTATGTGTGCATACATATATGCATGTGTGTATATGACATGTATGTACACATGCTTTCATATATATTATATATCTGATATATATACACATATAGTTATATATATCATGGTGATCGTAAGAGCTATGGAGAGAAAATACATGAAGGAAGGGGATTAGTAAGTGATGGAGAATGTAATTTTGATAACCAATTAGTGTGATCATGTAAAACTTCACTGTGAAGGTGATTTTTGAATGAAGATCTAAAGGAAGAAAGGAGTGTTACCAGGAGGATATATTGAGAAAGAATATTTCAAGAAGAGAGAACAGCAGTTGCAAAGGCTGGAAACTTTCACAGACTTTCTGAGGTATAACCAGGAGGCTATGTTACCTGAAGCAGAGTGAGCAAAGTGGAAAATGGAAGGCAATGAAGTCAGAGAGGTAATGCAAGGCCAGGTCATAGAAGGCCTGTAGGAGATTGTAGGCCTTAGCTCTGAGTGAAATGAGAAAACTTTGCAGTATTTTGAGGGAAGACAAGGAACTAATATAACTTAAGTTGTGAAAGTACTCTGTCACCTCAACTAGAAAAGTTGAAAGCAATAGTAATTTTGACTCAGTGCATTAGGTGCAATATTCCACCACGCCAATACCACTGCCTGGTAGAAAAGTGCTTTGGAAGTCATCTTGACTCTAACAAAACCCTAGGGAGCAATGTGGGTTATTAAAAAAAAAAAATTCTCAGCTGTGCCATTTATGTACTTTGGTTGGGTAGAACATGGGCCTCACATTTTCATTACCTGTAACAAAAACAAACAAACAAAAAATCCCAGATAAATAGCCATTGATGATATTGCTACCATAGCCAACAATCCCATGTTTTTGACCACAAATGGATTCTGGTAAGGCATAGTTGTACCCTGTATTTAAATATGAATTTATCTATTTTCAACTAGTAGGAGGAATAGGGTTGGAATCTCATTTATTCAGTATATAATTTTTTATTAAATGTCTACTGTGTGTTGGACACTGCTGTTTAATATATACTGTCTAGAAAATCAGCAGTGAACAAAAAGAAACAAAATTGCTAATTTAATGGATCTTACATTCCAGTAGTAGGATACATTAATAGCTTCTTCACTTTTAATAAAGTTAACAATTGAAGTAATATTTCAACTATTGATAAATGCTCTGGAAAAATAATACATGGTAAAGGGGAGAGGGAGTATTAGGGGGAGAGTGGTTGCTATTTTGTATATAGTGATCTTTCTCTCATAAGGTGATATTTAAGCAGACACCCAGCAGAAATGAGAGAACAAATCATGCGAATATCTAGATAGAGAATATTCTAAGAAGGAAAAACCCCAAAGGAATCAGAGTACTGTTTACACGTTAGGGTTAGGGTTGGATTAGGTTTGGGTTAGGAATACCAACAAGGAAGCTTTTAAGGCAAGAGTTAAATAAGTGCAGGTATCAATGGTAGAAGATGAATTCAGAGAGGAGCCAGAAGGTCAGTCATGGAGAGACCTATAAAATAGAATACGGATTCTGGATTTTATTCAGAATAAAAATGTTTATTTGTGGTAAGACAATTTAACATATACTCTCTCATCAATTTTTAGTGCACAATGTACAGCAGATCTCTAGAACTTATTTTTCTAAAATAATGAAAACTGAATGATGTGACACAGTAAGAAATATATATTTTGTCTCTGCTCTTGGTTCTTGACACAGAGCTCCTAAAATCCTTGTAAATTCCTTAGTAATACTGGTTCTAGAAGTACCTATTGTTCTCATATTCGGTCTTTGATCCTGGTTTCTGACACAAAATTTCTAATCCCTTGAATTTCCTCGGTGATAGAAGCATCTTTTGTTCTAATGAGACAACTCTTGGGTGGCCTTTTGGATGGTGGCTGGTCACCAGAAAGAGCAATCTATGATTAGAACTTTGAACTTTCAGCCCCATCTCTTATCCATCTCTTCCATTAGGCTGTTCCTGAGTTGTGTCCTTTATAATAAACCAGTAAATGTTTTCTTGAGTTTTGTGAACCATCCTAGCAAATTATGGAACCCAAGGAGAGGGTCACAGGAATCCCGATTTATAGCTGGTCAATCAGAAGTACAGGAGGCCTAGACTTGCTATTGGCATCTGAAACGGGGCATAGTCTTATGGAATTGAGCCCTTAACCTTTGGGGTCTGCACTAACACTGGACAGTTGGCGTCAGAATTGAGGTGAATTGTAGGAGAGCCAGACAGTGTTTGCTGTGAATTGAAGAATTGGTTGGGGTGGGAAACATCCCCACATGTGGTGTCAGTAGAGTGGCATGAGCAGAGAAAATAGTGAATTTCCCTCTTTAATAGCAACTCCCCATTTCCCACTCCCCCACTCCCTAGCAACCACTATTGTACTCTCTGCTTCCATGAGTTTGACTATTATAGATACCTCATGTAAGTGGAATCATGGAGTATTTGTCTTTCTGTACCTGGCTTATTTCACTTAGCATAATGTCCTCTAGGTTTATCTATTGTCACAAATGGCAGGATTTACTTTGTTTTAAAGGCTAGTATTTCATTGTTTATATACACCACATTTTCTTTATCCAGTCCTCTGGCAATGGATACTTGAGTTTCCGATTATCTATTTAAACTGCACAACTCCATTAGGTTGGGATTATTATCTCCATTTTATGCAAAGTAACTGAGGCTCAGAGAGATTAAGAAACTTGCTTATTCACCTAGATAATAAATGAGAGATTGAGATATGAACTAGATGTGTCTGAGGCTAAGGACCATGTTGGTAAACTCTAGACTACAAAAGGATTTAGTAAACTACTAGACCATTGTTTACATGCCCACAAAATTACTTTCTCTAAATTACCTTTCAATAGTGTCTGTAACACTGGGCATCCCTTCTACCTTTTCTGAAACTCCTACAATTTCTAGCTAATTACAAAACAAATGAGGATGCATTATCTATAAAACACTCCAGTTTAAATGCTTGACTATTACCTGGGACAACACATCATCCAAGCTCTACCATCATACCAGCAAGGTTTCACATTGGAAAAGAATGAATGATACATACAAAGTGTGCATTTGAGTGTGCAACATGGATCAAAATACAGAGAAGACAACTTAGAATTCTACTAGAAAAAGAACTGATGACAGTCTAAATGGGTGCAGTTGGAAGGGAAAGAATTCACAGGAGAAACATTATGTAAAGTATGAGAAAAGCATAATTTGTAATGTAATCATGGGTCATCCTGTGTTATCAAATTTCTCCACATGCTAATTTAGGTATGCATAATGGCTGAGATAAAAAAACAAGTGTTTTGCCTTTAAAAAAGTAATTTGTGCTAGTTTTGAGGATAAATAAAATCAGCTGTGACCTTCTTATAAAGTTATTTACATCATTTATCTTAAAGATGGTCACCAGTGGGAGGAAATAAAAGATTGAATCCATAATATTTTTATCTATTGGATTTAGTGTGCATAAGTCACACATTTCAGATCAAGTGTATGGATATTGATTGTAACTTGACTTTAACAATTTATCATTTAGTCTTGTACCATCATCACCCTTTGTGATCGATGTTACAGCTAAGGGTCTAGCAGCAATATCATTATAGACCCCGCTTTGCAGGGTTTCATAAATAAGCAGCTAAAATCTACTACAGGCTATGAGGTGTTTCAGTTTGCAGATCCATATTATCATTTTAGTTCCATATTGTGGATTCCATCCATCAACTATAGAATAATTTTTCATTTTCAAAGGCAGTTCTTACAGGAAACCATCTTAATGACCATCAAGTGAGGAGAAAACTTTCAAAGAGAAGGGAAAGGTATTAAATCTCATTCCACCCCACCAAAATAAATAAATAAATGAATATATAAATATATAAATTTAGAATGAATAATGCATGTTCTACTCTGTGACATATAGCATACAGATGAGATTTACAAACACTTACAGAATTAATCAACAAGCATGTGAATTGAGTGTTTATTAATGGCTAAGCACAGTAAATATATGATTAGTGAATAAATGACAAGTAGGTTAAATGTGGAAGATAAAAATTTTACGGCTATGCCCACGCTCTCAACGAACTTGCAGTCTAATAGAGGAGATGAACTACTCATATGCAACACAATCCTACTCATAATAACCCTGCTTTTCTTCTGCCCTGCTTGGAATAAAATCACTTTCTCTATATTTATAACACAGTTACATTTTAGCAAGTCCCTTTACTTCTCTATGTTTCCAGATCTTTACACAAGGTATAATAATAATACTTTACCCTATACATTTTCAGGGTTTTTATGAGAATTTAGTGAGATAATGTCCTTAAGAATGTCCACGTGTATTGTAAAATAAATTAAAAAAAATATCCGTACAAATGAAAAGTAATACATTAAGAGTAGCAATAATAGTGAAAAATAACAGTCTGCTGAACTTACTATGGTTAATATTATAATGTTTCTACTGATAAGTGTGGTGAGTTGAATAATGTTCCCCCCTCCAAAATTCATGTGTACTCAGAACCTCAGAATGTAATCTTATTTGGAAATAGGGTCTTTGCAGATGCAATTAGTTAAGCATCTTGAGATATAATCAGCCTGGATTTAAGGCAGGCCATATATCCAATGACTAGTGTCTTTATAAGGTAAAGGAGAGTGAGATTTGACACAATAGAGAAGGAGGCTATGTAAAGATGGAGGCTGCAATTGGAGTGATTCAACTCCAAGCCAAGGAATATCAAGATCGTTGGAAACCACCAGGAGCTGGAAGAAACAAGGAAGAATTCTTTCCTAGAGCCTTCAGAGGGAGTGTGGCTCTGTGTGCAACTTTATTTCAGACTTCTAGCTTCCAGGGGTATGGGAGAATAAATTTCTGTTGCTTTAAGCCACCTAGTGGTGATCATTTAATACAGCAAACTTAGCAAACTAATACAATAGGCTTGCTTATTTTTTAGAAAATATACATTTTTCATTAGATAGAAAATATCCTGTAATGCCTAGCTAACTTAATGGATCTTGTTGAATTATATGAGGACCAGGCCTAGGCTCTTGGCTTCAAATGTAGAGACTGTTAAAAGTAACCATCACCAACCATCCCCAAAACCTTCCCACATAATATGGGTGATTGATGAGTTACATATGCTTGGTACAAAGTACTGTATGTCTGCACTGAGTCCAGTGTTTGACAGAATGGGGACAACTATAGTGTCATGGAAAAAAGCACTGTATTTTGAGTTAGAGAAAAAACATACTGCTTATTAAAAATATGAACTGAGGTAAAAATCACTTACATTATTTTGGCCTTGTTTTCATCATCTATATAACAACAGTAATTTTTGATTCATAAGATTATTATGGAAATCAAAGGATAAAACATATGTGAAAGCACAAAGCACAATCCTTCATCTTGTATAAAGTCACAAATCTTCCCCTTTTTCCCAACATGCTTCACACACTACTTTTAATTTAATTTAATTTAATTTTTTAATTTTTATTTATTTATCTATTTTTTTACAGACAGGGTCTTGCTCTGTCACCCAGACTGGAGTCCAGTGGCGTTATCACGGCTCACTGCAGCCTTAAACTCCTGGGCTCAAGTGATCCTCCTGCCTTAGCCTCTTGAGTAGTTGGGACTACAGGCACATTCCACCATGCCTGGATAAACTTTTTATTTATTTTTTTGTAGAGATGAGGTCTTGCTTTTGTTGTCCAGGCTGGTCTGAGACTTCAGCCTCCCAAAGTGCTGGGATTACAGGCATGAGCCACAGCACCCTGCCTGAACACATTATTTTAAAGAGGTATAGTATTAATCAACTCAGTGACAATTATGAAAAACTAAGTTTTGCCAAAAAGCAATAAAACAAATACGATGTCGGGGATGGTCATTATTTGTGAAATATCATTTTAAATTTCAAGTATATGCCAGTAGGAAATAAAACACAACTGCTCCCTTACCCAACCATCATATTTTAAGAACTACTCTCCCAGAATGGATTCTAATAACATTAATTTGGATTGCCTAACATGTTTGCTAGGTATCTGAAAAACACTCTGGATGGCTTGAGGCAAAAAAGGATTGCTTTGTGAATGAGAAAAAGATCCATGAATCTCTATTGAGTAGAAAACAGATGTAATTAAGGAACACTATAATACAATGGTAAGTACTGTAGGGTGGAAATAAATCTTTGTCTCACCCATGCTCATGGCTAAGGACCCCATAACAAAAGATAGATTAAGAGGAGAAAAGCATAAAAACTTATTTAATATAAAGTTTATGTGACATGCAGGAATTCAAAAATAAAGACCTAAAGAAACAGGGACAGGAGGCCAAGGTGGGAGTTTGCTTGAGGCCAGGTGTTCAAGACTAGCCTGAGCAAGAGTGAAACCCTGTCTCTAAAAAAAAAAAAAAAAAAATAGAAAGATTAGCTAGGCATGGTGGCACTCACTTGTAGTCCCAGCTACTTGGGAGGCTGGGGGGAGGGGGGGAGAATTGCTTGAGCCCAGGAGTTTGAGGTTACAGTGAGCTATGATGACACCACGGTACTCGACCCAAGGCGACAGAGTGAGACTCTGTCTTGAAAAATTTAAAAACAAAGCTAAGTCTAAAATTACATGGGAAATCAAAGCCCTAGAATAACTAACGTCATCCTGAAGTAGACAACAATGTATAGGAAAGGTTGCCTTACTAGGGTTTATGAATTTTTAGGAAGCTATGGAAATGGAAACATGGTGGAGTCTTGGCATGGACACAGACAGATAGACCAGAGATATAGAAAAAAGAGACAGAATCACACATATTTGGAAACTTGAATTATGACAGAGGTGGCACTGCAAGTCGCCTAAGAAAGGAAGACTCTTCAATGAACACTGATGGTGAAAATGTTTATTCATATAACAAAATGTAATTTTGGATCCCTACGTCAAACCAGAAACAAAAATCAATTACAGGTAAATTAAAGATTTAAATGTGAAGTGTAAAAATTTTAAAATGTCAGAAGGAAATTTAATAATGTTAGGTCCTTAGGGTAGGAAACTTAAACAAGACATAGAAAGCATAACACCTTTTCATATCCATAATCTTATGGATATTGAGCAAAACAAACTTGTTACCATTGCACGCAGGACAGTAAATTGGTTCAAACAGTTTGAAAAATAATTTGCCAGTATCTCAAAAATTGATAGTGCTCATCCCTTACAATCCACCAAGTCCATTTTAAAATTATTATCCCAATCTTTTGTACCAGTGCTCAAAGATATGTATATAAGAATTCTCAAAGTTTCACTCTTCCTAATTGCAAAAACCTGGAAACAATCCAAGTATCTGTCAATAGTACAAGGAATAAATATATAGTGATATATTTACAAAAGGAAATGTTAAATGGTAATGAAAATGAATAAATTATAGACATGAAACTACGTGGTTGAATATCAGGAAGGTAGCTATGAGTCAGGAAAAGAAAAAATATGTAACACTTTCAGTATGTTTCCATTTATAAAACATTTGAAAGCAAGAAAAATTAAACAATATATTTTGGATACAAATGAATATAATAAAACTATATGAAGAAAAGTAAGGGGCTGAAAATGCCCAGTCCTATTATTCTTATGGCTGGAGAGGTGGGAGGGAGATGAAAAGGGGAAAAAAATCACACAAGGAGCTACAAAGATGTGGTGATGCTCTATTCCTTAAACCAGTGGTGGGCTCATTGATATTTATTGGATTACTATTTCTCAGACTCTATACTTTTTATAAGTATTCCTTTCTATCTATTCCTTATATAGGACAAATAAACAAAAAAGGAAAAAAAGATAATTGTTACCATTAAACGAAAATAAATGGAACATATAACACCCAGAGATGTGCATCAGCATCATCACTAGGGGATACCAGAATGGGATGATTTTTCTCTTGGTCTCCTAAGAGAGTAAGGAAAATTGGTGGCCTACATATTTGAGAAAATCAGGAGTTGGATGTTTTCTTTGTTCATTCTGTCTGCTGTAACAAAATACACTAAACTGGGTAGTTTATAAACAACAAAAATTTTATTTCTCACAGTACTAAAGGCTGGGAAATGCAACATCAAGGCACTGGCAGACTGAGTATCTGGTGAGGGCCCACTTTCTGTTTCATAGATGGCACCTTCTTGCTGCATTTATATGGTGAAAAGGTGGAAAGAGCCAAGGGATCTCTCTGGGGCCTCTTTTATAAGTACACTAATACCATTCCCAAGGGCTCCATTGCCATGACCTAATCACCTCCCAAAGGCTCCACCTTCTAATACCATCACCTTGGAGGGAAGGGTTTTAACATGAATTTTGAGGGGGATGCAAACACTCAGACCATAGTAGATGTGTACACAAGTGACTAGCCGGGTGGGGAGAGGAATATAGGAAGAAACTCTCCAAGCTGATGCTAAGAAAACCTTATGACTTAAGAAAGCAATATTTTAATTGCGAGCTCATTTTTTTTTTCATTTGATATAAAACCTGTCCCTTAAACGAAAGTCAGTGAACTGTATACATGATAACAAGGGTATATTGGGGTGGCAGCGGAACAACAGATAGAAAGTTGAATAATAAATGACTATTTAAGTGTTTTATTTCAAAATGCTTTCATGATTGAAAAAGCCCTTAAAATTGCATTACACGTCCACGACCAACTTTCTCAGCACAAAGTTATTTTTAGTTGGGGAGTGATACTGTTTGCTTATTGCCCCCAAATCCAAATACTTCCCTCAGATGAAACTAGCTAACAGCCTGTTTAACATTTTATAACCGGGATTAGTAAAATCTTTGTATATAATAGAATATATCTAGGGTCCTTTATCACTCTGAGCCTTCATGACTTGCTGATTAATGGCACTTAGTAAGAAACTGTCACTCTTTTCTCAGTCCCAGCTTAGAAAAGATGTGTTTTTGAGATTGTTTCAGTAAGAATCAAAATTGATTTCTATAGGCCACCTGGAAAATCTGGATCCTGACTTAACAAAAAGACATGTATGTCAGAGCTGGTGTGTTTTCCTTCTCCATATTAGACTTCATCTGACACTGACACTGCAACCACAGATCTTTGAGATTTGGCCCAGAGAAAGTCCAGAATTGTTATCTCTTCTAGATGATTCTTCAAACCATGAACATTTTCTGATATTACTACACTAAAGTGGTTGTCAAGAGATCTACCTTCTATTCCTGCCTCCAACTTAATATACCAAGTGCTTTTGGACCTGTTATTTTCAGGGACTCAGTTTATCCATCAATGACATGAGGGATTTGGACTAAGTGATCTCTAAAGCTGCCTCATAAGTCAGACGTGTTAAGCTTCTATGATTCAAGGTGATTTCGTCTGATTTTGTAGTACTTTTCTGAGGTATATTGGTGAAGGACCTACCCTCAAGTCTATTAAATTAATAAATAATTAAAACAAAAGAAAAGAAAAAAAATACAGGCATATTGAGACTGTGGCTCTCAAAAGTCCAAGAAAAATCGTATCATTTGGATGTATAGCTGATTCTACCTCTCTGCTGTGTCATTAGTGTTTTTCCATTTTTACAAACAGTATAGGATAAACATTTAAAAATTAAATATGAAAGAGTTGGAGGAATAAATTGTGATGTTAAGGCTTAAGAGAATTTATAGTTAATAATTCTGTAATTGGTAATTTAAGATGAACAGCAAGAGTTCCAAGATTTTTTTTTTAACCGTATTGTTCTTCTGCCCCCTTGTGGCTTTCTTGGTGTAGCACAACAATTTAGTTGATAACATCTCTTGCAAAAGATGTTGACTCAGTCCTGAATGAAGCAGTTAAGAGGCTTTTTCTATAACTGCCCAAAGCCTATTCTGTATGTTTGAAGAATACTTGATTATAATTTTTAATTTTACTGCTATATTTAGAGCAAACGTTGTTTTCTTAACTTCTACTGAGTATTATTCAAGGATTTTAAAAATTTATTTTCTATGAGTGATCCAGTCTGAAAAACTTACCACTATAAAATCTAAAATGTTGATAGTCCTCAATTCTGCCATGGTTTATTTAGACTAGGTAAAATTTAAAAATAAGTAACATTAAAACTATTTATTATCATGTTTTTGAGGAAATCAATATGTTCTGATTCTAAAATACATGTTGATTAGATAAAATTTTAAAAATGTAGAAAGATACAAAGAAAAATCACCAATATTTTGAATAACCACTACTGACTCTTGCAATTATTATATTCCAGATTATTTTTCCATACATATTTACTATTGTCACAGTAAGAGATTAGTAAACAATTGCTGAATATATAAGAATACATTCAAACATTTCCTTTCTTAATTAAATGTGCTTTGTAAACAAAATGTCAATCTCTTAAAATATTTATCCAAATGAATGTTCAGTTAATCGAGTCTCATTATATTTTCATTGCATATGATAACTTTCCATAAAATTCTTTCCAGAAGGTTTGTACCGTCTTCTATCCCTACTAGTAGGATATAAAACTAATCTATCTCTTTGAATCCTCAACAAAATTGAATAGTATTATTCATGTTTTATTAAATTAAAGGTTGTAAATTTATATTACTTAAATTTCCATCACTTCATTCATTCACATATGTGTCTATACCTATATGTATACATGGACATACATGCATGCATACACTTACCTTCACATGTATGTGGCATGTGTACACATATATACACACAATATGGATGGATGGATAGATAGGTGCTGTGATTTGCCTCTTAGCTCTATTTTTGATCTGCACAAGCTTTAATTTTTTATAGAAGTAAACATACATATTTTCATTGGTAATTTCTTCAATTGCTTTCCAGCTTTAAAAGTATCACCATCAACAATTTGACATTCATTTGCATTTTTATGGCTTGATTTTTAAAAAATCACTATTACATAGTATGACCTATACTAGAAACTTCAGATGAGGCATTCTTTAGCTATACAGCATGCATTTAAATTTAATGAGTTTCAGGAAAAAAATTGTCTTCTTGGGGTCAAATGTTACCACAGCATATTTTTAAAATTGAATTATTAAAAATACATACTTTTCTCAGGAAATATCACATTGCTTAGGATAATTGTTCAAAAGTTGTACATCCCAATTAGCATCTCTTTAACATAGCTGGTATTATCTAGACTCTTATTAAACTGGTATGAAATATGAAACTACAAAAGAAACTTGGAACCTGTATCCATTCAATTTTGGTGACTAAGATAGCAACAAATGAGCCTCAAGAAACTTTTAAGATTCTTTCTTCACCCCAACTCTTTTAAAGAGTATGACAATATAGATAAGGCAATGTAAATGAAATAATGTTGAAAAAATAAAGTATTTGAAAAATTCTAAAAGGACCAATTAACTTGCTTGATAATGTCCTAAATACTCCTTGACATTCTCTAAAATATCAGGAAATACGATAGATTTTTTGTTCATGTGTAATTCAAAGTGTTTGAGGTGAGGTGTGAGGCCCAGTATTTCAGAGGTTTCTTTACATTGACGCTTGTTTTCATTAGAATGAAAGATAGATTCCAATAGATAAATTAACAAGAGACAGTGCATACGGTATATTTTGCTCAATATAGAGTAAGATAAAAGAAGTGTATAAAATTTGCTCCCACTCGAAGGAACTCAGAACTTTGTTGAAGAGTAACAACAAAAACTACCAACAAAAAAACAAGGCAAAAAAGTAGAATGCACATTAATTTCTCATATGCCAAGTTCTATAATAAATTTCTGTCACATAGGAACTGTATGAAACCGTTATTGTTACTGAAATATCTGTTTAACACATGGAGAAAATAATGCTCAGAGTTGTTAATTACCTTGTCTGAGTTCACACAGTTTATGAAAGCCAGAGCCAAAGTTGAAACCTAGGTCTGTGTGATGGCAACAGTTTCAAGCCCTTAGCATTTGTGCTATATTATTGGGGCTAAATGTCTATGAGCCAGATAAAATCTGATACAGGAGAGCGAATGATTTCATGAAGATCTTCAAGGTAGAACTTTGATAGATAAAGAGCAAAGAGGAGGCCAGTGAAAGCAAAAGCAGGGAGGTATGAATAAGCATCCAGACAAACTAAACAAAAGGTCAAAAACCTTTTTGAACTTCTGCCAATTATTTTACTGTTTTCAAAAGTAATGCTATGATTTTAATAAAATATTTTTTAAAATATACAAAAGTACAAAAGAGAAATTAAAATCACCCATAACCCCACTTCTCAGAAATATATAAACATGGATTTTAATAGTATCATATTATATATGTTAATAGAAGCTTATTATGTGATTGCAACTTAATATGTTTTGTATTTTATATATCTATTGTATTAACTATATATTTGCTATTAATTGATTTGGCCTGTTATAGATTCTAAATGAAAGCATCCACTAAGTTTGATTTATTTTCATTTTTCCTTGCAATGTTAAAAGACGATTCATTACTCCTTATCATGAAATTTTGCCTTTTATCAATGTCCAGTCCCTGAAAGATGCTGAAGAGTCACTGAAAGCATTTTCTTTTGTTAATGGTATCATGTCTAGTATTCAATTGTTAATTCTCTTATTTTTAATTCTTTAGATTCATTTTGTTTTTTTAAGACAAAGTTATAGGAACAAAACATGACAATTTTGTTCAAGTATATAAAAGCCCCAAACAATAGAAGTATTTGCAGAAATTTTCTTATTTTTATAAAGTCTAAAGCAATGCAGTCTTAGCAAAATCAAGTTAATCCAAAGGAAAAAGTCTCAAATCTATGAAAAAAAATTTTACATATGTAAACTGGTAAAAGTGATCACCTTGATTATTTTCCAAGTGTAAAATCATAAAAATTTAGAAGTTCTAAAAAGTTCATAACAATGTAAATTACTTTTTAAAAAATTCAGTGAAGATCTACACCCCACTGGTAAGACTGGATATGTCTGGCTGTGACTACTAACATTTGAGGGGTGGGGGTCAAAAATAGTTTATCTCTTTTCTATGAAATTTTAAAAGTTATATCATAATGAACTGTGAAACTTATAGATCATGATACGAGAGTACACAAGGTTATACCTAACCTATTTGATATATGTTTTATCATTCTTGGTGACTAGGTCATGAAAAATCCAACAATGATTTTTTAAGAGGAAAACAAAGACCTGAAAGCATTTTACAGACAATATTAATTAGGCTGGGTTCTAATCCTCTGATTTTCTCTAGGAAACAGCATGATATCATCTACTAGACATTAACTATCATCAGTGAGGAGAACAGAGCAAGGTAAAACTTCCAGCTTTTAGGATGGAAGAAGTAAGGAGTCATAACTCACAAAGGATTTGCTTAGGGCCATCATAGTACTTATGAAAAGCAATTGTATAACAGAATACTAGGGGTGGTGACCCATTAACCTTTATGCATACATAACTTTCTTAATTTAGCCAAAGGAAAATATGTCTATTATTTTTTCCATAAAATTGAGTTATTTTTATTTTTTTAGATATTAAAGATGCAAACATTTAAACGCATTTTTTAAAAGTAAAGTCTTTAAATATTAAATTTTCTTAGATATATGCAGTAAAGGCAATATTTTAAGTGGTCATGTGTAATTTTTTTTGCTCCAAATATTATAGAAAGCATTTAATTAAAAAGAAAAGGAGAGAGTTTTGGAAAGCTAGGATGATCCCAGGCAGTTAGAGCATCACAATATAAATCTTTCGAAGGATCAGTTGAAGAATGCAATCTGGAGAGTCCTTTTACTCATTTCTTACTGCTCTGTTTCCCAAAAAGGAAAAAAGGAAATACTAAGAAATAATACAATGGATTTTCCACACTCATCTCAAATACTCTATTTTGCACATTAGACCCAATATGCTTATGCAAACTATAAGTGAATATAAATGTGAACCACAGACTTCCGTGAATTGTTACTTTACCTTGAGAATTTGACACCCTAAAACATCCACTTTCTTATTCTGGAATCCTGGCTATGCATCTGCATTTTCCGTCCTGAAGCTGTTATGGAGTCCTTTCTGGTATTAGGTTTTCTATGAAGTAACTGTAGAAAAGTAGCAATCTGTGAAAAATTCTAGCTGATGAAAGGAAGTCCTTCCATTTTGTCGGAGGACGCCTGAGCTTCGTGTCACTTGAAAGGTCCTAGAGACCTTGCACCTGGCTCGGTGCAGCCCACAGTTACCTGAGGAGGTAGGCTAAAGGGTCGCTGGATTCTCTGAGGCGGCGTCCTCATTGGGCATCAGCCTGGATTAGGGTTCCCAAGACACTCACGGACACTATCCTGAACAGTGACACCCCCTGAGTAGGACCCCCACACTTTGACAGTATAGTAGTTGTCCCTGAAATTCTGAAATCTGTTTGATCATTAAACTCAGTAGCAAAACAGGAACTTTTTATTCCATCCCCTCTCCCGCGTTCCTCTCTTCCTGCTGCCTACTTCTCTACTGCCCTTTGTTAGTGATAATTATTTTGTCATTATTTTCTTTATTCCTTTCCCAGTTTGGAGTCTCTTTTCCTCTTATTCCCTACCTCAAACTCGCCCTCCAAGTCTGCCAGTGAAGGAAGCTGGCTTTGATCCTGTTTTGTCCGTTCCTTTTCCACTTACGGGTTACTTTTCTTTATTACCCCATGACCCCGCCCTTGCCCTCGGTGAAGGCAGTCGGATTGGTTCCTGTTTATCCTTTTTCTGTTGACGTCATTTCCTCTTACCCACCCCGCACCTGCCCTACTCCCAGGCAGCGCTTGTGAAGGAACTTAGGTTAGTCCGGTTTTCTCTATTCCTTGTCCAGTTTGGGGTCATTTTTCTTTCCTAACCCTTCTTTTGCACCCTGATGGAAGAAGTTGTAATTGATCCTATTTTCTCTATGATCCCAGTTTGGAGTTTTTTGTTTGGCTTGGTTTGGCTTTGTTTTGTTTTGTTCCTTGTATCTGCCTCAGCTTCCCGGCTTGTGAAAGTTGTAGAATTTGGTCTGTTTGTTCCTTTACCATTTTTATATCTTTTTTTATTTCTTATCTCTCTAGCTCTAACTCGTTTTCCTCTTCTGAAAGAAGTTGAATTCATTCCTGTTTTCTCTATTCTTGTCCCATTTAAGGGCATATTTGTTTTTCATCATTCCTCTTTCCCCCTGCCCCCCACCGCCATCCATGTGTGGAAAAAAAAAAAGTTGAATTTAGTCCTGCTTTCTCTATTACTTTACTATTTTTTTTCTTTTTTATCCTCCCTACTTCCTTCTCCCCTTGCCTCCGTGTGAAATAAAATAGATTTGGTTCTGTTTTGTCTGTGACTTTTCCACTTTTTTTGATCATTTTTCTTTCGTATCCCCTTTGCGAATGAAGTTGGATTGGCCGTATTTTTTTCTGTTTTCCCATTTTAAATTTTTTTTCTTATTTTCCCCCTACTTTCTCTTACCCCCTTTTGAAAGAAATTGTATTTGGTCTTGTTTTATTTTTCTATTCCTTGCTTAGTTTGGGATCATTTGTTATTTTCCTTTCCCCAACCCAACTTATGAAGGAAGTTAAATTTGGTCACGTTGTCTCTCTTTCTTCCCTGTTTATAATAATTTTTGTATCTTCTCCACTGCCCTCACCCCATTGTGAAAGTCCTCTTTCGCTCTATTTCTCTATACCTTTTTAGTTTTTATTTCTCCCTAACCTTCTTTCCACTCTTAAAAGTTTGGGGTAATCCTGTAGTTTTTTCTTTTTGTATGTTAGATCTATGGATATTTACTGTGTTAAAAATTTAAACTTAGAATAAAAAATTATCTATCTAAAAATAACAGTAAAAAATTATTACATTTAAAATGAATAAGATCACTGTGCTCTTGACATAATGTCTTCCTTGTTCCTTCTGAACTTTTCCAAGTAGGCTTCTGGAACATTTCAAATATCGCCTTCCCTCTTCAGGAACTTTGCATTTGTAGTATATTTTCTGACTTTCTTCAGATCTTTAATTGGTCATTACTAGGTTCCAAAAACCGCCCCTAAACATACACATTCTTACACTCATTGTCCTCCTTTTATGCATTTTTCTTCTACATAGCACTTTTCACTATCAACTAACATCCTATATATTTTACTTTGTATCTGAGTCCTTCCCACACAATGAAATCTCCACAGTGATTGTTTTGTTTTGTTTTGTTCACAGTTCAATTTCTATTGCCTAAAACAGTATTTGACACATAACACATAATAAGTATGTGTTTAAGGAAAGAAAAAAATGAATGAATAAGCATACAATATTCCCCCATGTGGATATGTGTACCTTAATCTGTACATTTTTAAATTGAATTATTTTTAAAAGTAGAGCTACTTTTTATTGGATAATGCATGATTTTTGTTTAAACATGAACAACTCACATTACTCACTTTAGTGTTAGCTATTTAAATAATATATTCTTTCAAATACACGTATATGTTCATGAGTACGTTTTAAGATGAATGTGAGAATACTATGCATACTTGAATACATTCTTTGTCAGTATATACAGTCCTATCTCATTGTATGCTTCATAGTCCCAACATTTTTTTTTATTGTACAGATGAAGCTTAATGTATTTAAGAAGCATTTATAAATCACCATATTTGTTCAATGTTATATTTATAGGTAATGCTACAATGAACATCCTTGTAACTAATCTTTGAACACTTGCTCTTTTATGTCTTTAGAATATGTTCTTAGGTTTTCCTAGTGTCAGATCAAAGGGTAACCAAACACTTTTAATGATACGATGAAGATTATAGGATTCTTTTCCAGAAAAGATTTGCATTGATTTAAATTAACACTATCAGTATATGAGAGAAAGCTCTTATTCCCCTTCATCCTTGTCTCGTTGTAAGCACTATGTTCTACAATGTTTTTAAAAACCTGAATTAGTCAAAAATGTAAAATAATATATCACCATTTTAAATTGCATCTTTCTGATTATTACAGAGGTTGATTATCTTTGCAGACATTAATAGCCACTTGTATTTCTTTTCTAAATGATGTGTTCACAGACATCTTTTTGGTTCCTGCTTTCTAATTACTTTTTCCTTTGATATATTTCTCCCTCAAATTCTTTAGAAGCAGCACAAAACTAAGTTAGCTTAACTACAGGGAATAAAAAAGCATGAAATCTCTTTATGTTTGTATGTCAATATGTTGTTTAAGGAACAATGTTCCTTAAAAGTGGGCATAAATCCTATATTTTGCACCGTGCTAGAAGAGGTAACTTTAAAAATAACTTGCAAGTGTATCCCTATTAAAAATGAATATTTGGAACATTCCAATTCCACTAATGCTTGAGGGTATGGATACCCCAATTATCCTTATTTGATTATTACAGATTGAATTTATGCCTGTAATAAAACATCATATATACCCCATAAATGTATAGAACTGATATATACCTACAATAATTAAAAATAAAAAAATTAAAAATAGCTGTAATAAAATTTTATTTTACTTTATTTTATTCATTTTTTAAATTTCAATAGATTTAGGGGATAATAGTGATTTTTTGTTACATGGATGAATTGTATAATGATGAGCTCAGGGCATTTAATGTAATAAAATTTATTAAAATTGAATATTTGGTTACCAAAAATGGTCATCTCCTTATTATATTGCCAATTTAAATTTCTTTCATTCCATTGAATACATGAACCAAAGTTTTAATTTTTTTATACATTACCTGAAGCTTCACTTTAGATAGTTTTTAAGTCACTTAATCTGTGAGTATTAGTAAATGCGGTACATTGGCTCATACTGTTTCCATTATCTTCTGATTTTCCAATTTATCCTTTCAGTTTGAATCTACTGCTTCATTTCAAGTACTAGAATCTTTTTAATATGCAAAAATAATGAATAATGGAATATTGGGAAGTGTTTTGATAAAACTGGAAAGACTTTTTCAGTATTTTATGGTAAGTAAAATCCCCAATTCACTTCAAATTTTAAGCTAATTCCAATACAAAATAAGTTAATCTTAGTTTTAGTATATTTTTAAATTTTTTGTTATAATTTTTATTTCAAAATATTAAGGGGGTACAAGTATTACATGGTTGAATTGTATAATGCTGAAGTCAGAGCTTTTAGTGTGCTTATCCCCAGAAGAGTGCACATTGTACCTAATAGGTTAGTTTTATGCTTCATCCCCTCTCACCCTCCTCCCTCGTTAGTATCCAATGTTCTTTACACCATTTTATGACTACGTATACCCATCATTTAGCTCCCACTTATTTGTGGGAACATGTGGTGATTGTCTTTCCATTTCTGAGGTACTTCACTTAGGATAATGGACTCCAGTTCCATCCAGGTTGCTGCAAATGACACTATTTCATTCCTTTTATGGAAAAATAGTATTCCATGATATATATATATATATATATATATATATATATTCTTATCTCACGTTTTCATTATCCAATCATCAATTGATGGCTACTTAGGTCGGTTCCATATCTTTGCAATTGTGAATTGTGCTGCAATAAACATTTAAGTACAAGTGTATTTTTGATATAATGACTTCCTTTGGCTAGATGCTCAGTAGTAGGATTGCTGTATCAAATGGTACATCTACTTTTAGCTCTTTCAGGAATCTCTAATCTGTTCTTTAAAGAAGTTGTTCTAATTTATAGTACCATTTACAGTGTATAGCATTTGTTTTTCACCACATCCATGCCAACACTTATTGTTTTTTGATTTTTTAATAATGGCCATTCTGTTAGGGGTAAGGTAGTATCTCACTGTGGTTTTAATTTGCATTTCCCTAATGATTAATTATGCTGAGTATTTTTTCATATGTTTGTTGGTCATTTGTCTATCTTCCTTTGGAAAAAAAACTCTGTTCATGTCTTTTGCCCACTTTTTGATGGGGTTATTTGCTTTTTTCTTGCTGATTTGAGTTCTTTGTAGATTCTGGATATTGGTCTTTTGTCAGATGTATAGTTTGAAAATACTTTCTCCCATTCTGTAGGTTGTCTGTTCACACTGTTGATTATTTCCCTTGTTGTGAAGAAACTTTTTAACTTAATTAATTACTATTTATTTATTTTTGTGTTGCTGTATATGACTTTGGGATCTTACTCATAAATTCTTTGCCTAGGCCAATGTCCAGGAGCGTTTTTTCCATGTTTTCTTCTACAATTTTTATGGTATCAAGTCTTACACTTAAGTCTTTAATACATCTTGAGTTAATTTTTGTATATGGTGAGAAATAGGGATCCTGTTTCATTCTTCTTCGTGTGGCTATCCAATTACCCTTGCACCATTTACTGAATAGGGCTTCTTTTTCCCAGTATATCCTTTTGTCTGCTGTGTCAAAAATCAGTTGTTAATACCTCTGTGGTTTTATTTCTGGGTTCTCTATTCTGTTCCATTGGTCTAGGCCTCTACTTTTATACCAGTACCGTGCTGTTTTGGATAGTGTAGCCTTATAGTGTAGTTTGAAACCAAGTAATGTGATGCTCTGTATTTTTTCACTTTTCTTAAGCTTGTTATGGCTATTCAAGCTCTTTGTTTGTTCCATATGAAGTTTAGGATTATTTTTTCTAGATCTTTGAAATATGACATTGGTATTTTCATGGGAATTGCTCTGAATCTATAAAGTACTTTGGGCAGTATGGAAACATTAACAATGTCAATTCTTCCAATCTTGAGCATGGAATGTTTTTTCCATTTGTTGGTGACATCTACAGTTTGTTTCATCAGTGTTTTGTAGTACTCCTTGCAGAGATCTGTTACCTACTTGTTTAAATATATTCCTACATATTTTATTTTCTTCGTAGATATTGTGAATGGTATTGGGTGTTTGATTTGACACTCTTTGCTTAAGTGTTATCAGTATATATAAATGCTACCTGTTTGTGTACATTGATTTTGTGACCTGAGACTTTGATGAATTTATCAATTCTGGGAGTCTTTTTGGTGGAATCATTAAGATCTTCTAGATACAAAATCATATCATTGGCAGACAGGGATATTTGACCACATCTTTCCCAATTTGGTTGCCCCTTATATCTTTCTCTTGCCTGATTGCTCTGGCTAGGACTTCCAATAATATGTTGATTAAAAGTGGTGACAGTGGACACTCTTGTCTTGTTCCTTTTCTTCAGGGGAATGCTTTCAGCTTTTCCCCATTCAGTATTATGTTTGTGTTTGTCATATATGGCTTTTATTATTTTCTTGTTTGTTTCCTCTATGCCTAGTTTGTTGAAGGTTTTTGTCAAGAAGTGCTGGATTTTATCGAATGCTTTTTCTGCATCTATTGAACTGCTCATATGGTCTTTATTTTTACTTCTGTTTATGGGGTGAATCACATTTATTGATTTTTTATATTGAACCATCCTTGCATCCCTGAGATAAAACCCACTTGATCATGGTGGATTATCTTTTTGTTACGCTGTTGAATTTGTTCTGCTAGTATTTTGTTGAGTATTTTTTGCCTATGTTCATAAGGGATATTGGTCTTTAGTTTTCTTTTTTTGTTGTGTCCTGTCCTGGTTTTGGTATCAGGGTGATATTGGATTTGAACGAATTGTCTTGAAGTTCTGAAATTTTTTCTTCTGCTTGGTCTAGTCTATTCTTAAAACTTTGCACTGTGTTTTGTATTTCTCTAAATGAATTTTTCATTTAATAGCTGTTATGTTTGGTTTTTTATAAATATATCTCTTTAGTAATCATTTCATTCATTTCATGAATTATTTTTCTGGTTTCTTTGATTTTGTTTTCCATTGGCTCATGGATCTCATTGAACTTCCTTGCAATCCATATTTGGAATTCTTTATCTGTAATTTTAGTATTTTCATTTTGGTAAGGAATCATAGCTAGAGAGCTGGTGCGATCTTTTAGGGAAGATTTTTCATACTTCCAAGTTCTTGTGCTAAATCCTTCTCATCTGGAACAGCTGTCACTTCTTTTTGGATTTCTTTTGTTTAGATGGGACTTTTTTTTCTCCCTCACTCTTAAGAGTATGCCTGTAGCATATGTTGGGTAAGGAACTTTGGCTGTGCTTGTGTGTGCTTTGCCTGGGTCTAGGTTCTGGGTGAAGACCTTGGTTATAGATATCCTTACTGTGGTTGTTTTCTCAATTGCTAGTTGCTTGTAGGCTGTAGCATTGGTGTACTATGTATGTGGTCAGATTCCCTGTGTCTTGTTGACAAGGGGAGATAGAGGTCTTTGAAACCCTTTGTCTTTCCACAGCCCTTTGGTCTTCTTAACAGTATGAATGATATTTGGATGCCCAGTTTAATCTCTGAATCAGTAGGTGTCACTTGTGGATAAGAGTCAGCCATACCCTCTATGACTGAATCGGTAAATGCTATAATTAGCTGTACAAGTTGTCCTCCCTGCCAGTAGAAGGTGCTTGCAGGAAAGAGCCAGCTGCAGTGGTGATTTTTGGGACCTGTGACTGGCTCTGGCCAATCAAGAGAAGCACTGGGATGTCCCAGGTGGTGGGTTGGGCCCTGCAGCTCCCAGGGAACTCCTTTTTGTGCTCCATCACAGCTGAGGTGGGTGGGAAAGTGAGGCAGAGTGGGGCTGGGTCAAATGAGCCTGTGTTAAATCTCCACAAAACTGGGCACAGGAGTTGTCTCAGCAGGGGTTGAGGGTCAACTCCCAGGTTGCTGGGGAAAGCCACTAGGGAGGGGCTGAAGTGTCCCCACCAAGCCAAAAAGTCTGCTCATGGGGGAGGGTCCATCCCACAGTCTGGCCAGTGGGAGTGAGTTTCCCTCTTCTCCCTCTTCCCTTGTCCTGTGGATCTCCTTCCAACATCTGGCGATAAGCAGCAGCCCAAACTAGCTGAGTACCACAGGCTGGGAGCTTCTCTGCCCAGGATCCCACCCCAAACCAAAAGCATGGCTTTCCTGTAGAGGGAAGTGTGCTCCACAAATGTGCGTAGCTCAGGCCCACACCACACTCTCCTTTAGTTCTGCCGACGTTTCCAAGATGAGTTGGTTCTCTCACTTTCCAAGATTAGTTTACAAATCTCCCCTCTGTGCCCCCGAGCAACACTATGGAGTCCTGGGGATACAGGATTGAGCTTGCAGGACTGTCCTCTGATCCCCCAAGTTCAGTCTCTAACTGTGCCAAGAAGAAGCATGCTGGTTCCAAGTTGCCCATGGGGTGCACAAGCAGGCTTAATATCCCTCGACTTCGGGGTATGTCCTGCTCTGCTGGAGCAGCCAGGTGGGCAGTACTGGGGAGGGCTGGTAGGCAGGAACCTCACAGTCTGAGCACTCCTTGTTCTGCTGGAGATCTTTAAGAGGAAAGGCATGAGCCCCATTCTCTGTGGAAGCCTAGGTGTGGTGGGCTCACCAACAAAGGGGAAGCCTCTGCTCCTGAGAACTCCAGCTCAATTGTCCCTTGGGGCACCTATGCCAACCCACATGGGAACTGCCATGGCTGTGTTGGGAGCTGTGGGTGGGGGAGGATAGGAGGAGGAGAAGAGTCTGAATTGAGCAGAGCTGGCATTCTGGTCCCCTTTGTCCCAAGAGACAGCCATGACTTGCTGCACCCTCCTCTCCCCTGAAAGCAGCCAGCCTTGAACATCCAAGCTCTGGGATCATGCAGTTCCCAGGACCCAGTGACCCCCTTTGTCCACTGCAGTCTGGGCATGTGTTGGGAAATATTTGTGTGGGGACCAGTGACAATAAAACTGAAGGGCTGAAGCTCCCTGGAGAGGACAAAAACACACAATGGGTGGAAAAACAGTATGGCGCCTGCCGCCTCACCTCAGGTCCATGGTGAGGGGAAGTGACGCCAAGGGGTCTGGCAGCCTGGTGCTCTGTTCTTAAGAAGCTCCCAGTTCACTGGCGGCAGCAGCTTTTGCTCTCATTAAGGTAGATAAGCTCTCCAACAGTTCAGGAGCCTGCAGACTGCCAGAGGTGTGAGGGCAGGAAAAAGAAACACTCCCACCTACCGTTTCTACAGGGCTTCAAATTCCTTGGGAGTTGATCTCTGCCAAAATCTTGCTGCTTGTTCTTCTCTGGAACTTCTTCCCATGGGATCTCCGGTAGGTTTCTAGCACTTTTCCCTCATAATTATACCTGGGCTATGTTTTTATCATCTAAAACTTTTCCTTATTTCTGAGATAATCTGATGGCCAATGTCTCTAGTCAGCCATCTTGCCTCAGTTTTTGTATTTCTGTATTGTATGATATTCTTTCATCAAATCATAAGGCATTTTATTAAATGGTTTTAATACTGTTCCATGAATTTTTGTGTATTAGTATCAGTTGTATTTAAATGACTAAACCCACTATATTATATAATTATATTCACAGGATAAAAGTTTTAATATAAAAACATTTATTTTATGTTGAGTGAAAGGAACACATGTAAAGAGAGAGATGACCATCCCTGTATCACAACCATTTTATTTCATCATAGTCACAGTGGTTGGCAGTCTCTTACCATTTGTTTCTGGTGTTCACTGCTCTCCCTTGATGTAGGCAGAAGGGATTTTACAGTAACTCTCCATTTTTTCGTTTACTTTAGTTCTGCTTGAAGTATGTATTGTGTTTGTATACATATACAAGTATATATGTATATGTTAATTCATGTATACATATCAGTTATATATATCAGATATAATACATGCATATATATGTGTGTATATGTATATGAAATTAGAAATTTTCCAAATTATTGGCCTGAAAATAGCACCAATCCTAATTTCCAGTACTGTTTCCAATTTTTGTTTTCTCTTCATACTGGTATCTTCCATTATCTAGTTTGGTAGATGTGGGATAGTGAAGAACACCTGCATGGCGATTTTATCTAGAAATCTCAACAAGAATTTTTAAGCCTAGACTCATATTTATTTAATTGCTATATAGCCTTCTTTCTATTAGTACCACCTGAGGATGGATACTGTGCCATTTTGTTCGCCACAGTTTACCCATGACCTAGCATAGTTGCCTGAGTATAGAGTTTCCATAAATATTTGTTGAAGGAATAAAATAAATAAAATGATACCAAATCATCACATACCCATTTTATCTGTAAGACCAGTTAACTTAGCCATGAGAAGCAGCCAATCTATTGCATCTCTTACATTTTTTTAAATTAATTTTTGCTTTGTTCCTACCATGGCACTTAATTGAACAATTAATGTTCCTTATACCAGAAATGAAATTCAAATAGGCTTCTTAAAATATTTGATTTAAACCTTCTTTTTTTCCACACCATTCGTCTATGGAAATCCAGATTTTTTAATCTAAGTGCAAAATTTGCTTCTTGCCTATGAGCCAATGAGAACAGCCTAGCTGTTAGAAGTCTAAAGATTTGCCTATGTTTACAGACAAAGGGAGTGATAAGAACAGCATCCCTGGAAGCTCCCATATGCCTGAAAAGCTAAAGTAAATTAAAAAGCATGTCTCTCTTATAGAAAAAAATTGGGCACACTCCCACAAGCCACGCTGCTAGAGAATCTTACCTTTTGATTGAATCACCAGTAAAGCAGTAAAGGTAAAGGAGATTCTCTTTTCGTTTCATTCTTGGATATGAAATCATGAGCTCAAGCCTAAAGGAAGGAGGACAAAATGCTTACATTTCAGTAAATAAGGCAGTTGATTCAAATTCTACAGGACTTCTTCTGACTTCAAACATAGAAGCAACTCTGCGACTTTTTTTTTATTCTTATTTCAGCATATTGTGGGAGTACAAAAGTTTAGGTTATGTATATTGCCCTTGCCCCCCCCCCCCGAGTCAGAGCTTCAAACATGTCCATCCCCTAGACAGTGCACATCGCACTCATTATGTATGTATACACCCATCCCCTCCCCTGCCCACATCTGCCCGACACCCAATCAATGTTATTACTAAATGTTCTCTTAGGTGATGATCAGTAAAACCAATTTGCTGGTGAGTACATGTGGTGCTTATTTTTCCATTCTTGGGATATTTCACTTAGTAGAATGGGTTACAACTCTTTCCAGGAAAATACAAGAGGTGCTATATCACCATTGTTTCTTATAGCTGAGTAGTACTCCACGGTATACATATACCACATTTTGTTAATCCACTCATGTATTGATGGGCACTTGGGTGGTTTCCACATCTTTGCAATTGTGAATTGTGCTGCTATAAACATTCGGGTGCAGGTATCTTTGTTATAGAATGTCTTTTGTTCTTTTGGATAGATGCCCAGTAATGGGGCTGGATCGAATGGTAGGTCTACTTGTATCTGTTTAAGGTATCTCCATATTGCTTTCCACAGAGGTTGCACTAGTTTGCAGCCCCGCCAGCAGTGTATGAGTGTTCCTGTCTCTCCGCATCCACGCCAACTTTTAATCAGCTTATTAACTTGATAGGTTAGCTGTCTACAAGAGAAAAACACATACAAAACTCACTAAATACAGATCCTAAGGTTTCAGAGAGCTAGTTTGGAGAAGGATCTACTAAATTAAATATGTACATTTATTGTAAGCCATATCCTCTTTTCAGAAATGTTAAAATATAAAACATAGTTTTGTGAGATGGGGATCTCGCTATGTTGCTCAGGCTTTTCTTGAACTCCCGGACTCAAGTGATCCTCCTGCCTCAGATTCCCAAGTGGGTGGGATTACAGGTGCACAACAAAGTACTCAGCAAAAATAATCTTAAAATAAAAATACATTCATAGTTCTAGATTATGCATTAAACACAAATGTGGGTAAAGTTAAGAAAAATATTAGGAAGCACAAAGTCACAGGAGGCCAAAGACTTATAGTTGATTATTTCAAGTTTTAATTTTTAGTTTGACCTTGTGTTTTAGAGACTAAATTGAATGGAGTGTTAAATTCACCCAAGTGATTTTTTTTCTGATTAAAAAAAAAAAACTCTATTATATATCCAGTGTAAAAACTTCATAAACTTCTGAGAAGTATAAAGAAGAAAACAAAATCACCTCATATAATCTCACCACCCAGAACTAAAATGGTGAAATGTCTTCAAGTCTTTTATCTATGCATATATGTATTCACAAATGTTTTAAAGAATTGCATCCTACTGTCTTCATGATTACATGCCTTACTTTTTTCTTGGAGAAAGGAGTATCTTGCAATCATTTTCCAGTGTTATTTTAAAAATGTATGAAAACATTTTAACAAATGCATAATTGCATATGGACCATAATTGAAACATTATCTTATTAATTACTGTATGTTGAGCAAAATAGACATGAATACACAGTACTGCACTGGAAGTTTATTATCATTAACACAGCTAACCAATGTGATTTTAAATTTTGGGAGTGCTTACCTTTTTTTTCTGATGCTTAATTTTTTTAATGTACCTGATATCGTATACGGTGGTCATCATTAACTAACTTAGGGTGTCTCCTAGTCAAACTTTTATAACACTGTCCAAAATAAATATGTAAATCAGACCTGCATTACAAATGTTTTCCAGCATTTTTTCTCAGCTACCATTTTAGTCTAAGCTGTAACTCAGTTGGTATTCTATAGCACACTCATGTACCTTAGACTACAGGTATACCAAGATATTGATATCCTCAGGTGGCCAGGTGGGAATGGGGGAAGGCAGAGACCCAAGGGCAAGACACCTTGAGCTATGAGAAGATGCATCTTTCTGTTTGTAAAGTAATGTGAATGTTTGTTACTATTTTACATGTGTTTCATGATGTGGAAACAGTTGGGAAGAATAGATCATAAGCCTCAATTCTTAATAATAAGCCCTGATCCCTTAATACTTGCATTATGGAATAACCTTAACTGGTTTGGTGATTATTGTTGGGTGGCTTCTTTGATACCCATTCCCAACTTCATTTTTTCTTGTCAATTCCACTACAGCTAGAATAGACTTAATGGCTTGACTCTGGCTGATGAAACATAAATAGAAGTCTGCTTAGAGGTTTCTGGGTAAGTCTTTGTTTTTCTGATAAAAAGAACTAACATGAGCTAACATTTCCCTTTCTGTCTCTTCCTGTCTAGAGCATGGACATGATATGGAGCTGCAGCAACTATCTTGTAATCATGAGGCAGGCTGTATGGACAAGAAGTATGAAAAATAACTGTATGGTGGCATCTTCTTATATCCATCTCTGAGCCAAGTAAGAAAAACGGCATCCTTTTGTAACATAGTCTAAGAACTCTGAGACAGGTATTAAAAATGAGTGTATGATGACATCCTCTTGAGATGTCTTCTAAGAACATCGAGTCAAGTATAAAAACCAAATGTATCCTAAGGAGACCTATTCCCTCAACATGTTTATATTTAGTGTCATAAATATTTCCAAGTAATTTTATATTTTCCTTGAGTCTTGACATAATGGAGTAGGAAATGTTCATGAGCACCAAAACATTTCCAAATGGACCCATATTCTCAGCATCTTCACAACAATGGCAGTATTCATGTCTTCTTAAAGACCTAATATCAACAGATTATATGAGAGTTCAATAACTGTGGCTCATGGGCCAAATCTGGACAGCAGCATGTTTCTGTGAATAAATATTTTTTTGGAACACAGCTAACACCCATTCACTTACTTCTTATCTGTGGCTGTCAGTTGAATGGTTGTGACAGACTATGTAAACCACAAAGCCTAAAATATTTGGTATCTGGCCTTTACAGGAAAAGTTTGCAGACCCATGGATTAGATAAATATACTCTAATAATTATATATTAAACAAGAAAATATAAAAATATTCTAAGACAAAAGAAATGCAGATTATAACTAATGGGTCTGTTTTTCACATATGGGCTGATACATATGTGTGGTTCTTAGGGCATATGGAGATGGCACCCTTTGGTTGCCATCAGTATAATGTCTATTAAAAATACTTTTGTCCAGTAAGAGTGCTTCACTTGCCGTTTATCACAAGAGGCTCCCACATAATAACAACAAATGTTTTGTGTAGTACTTTACCATTAACAAAATGTATCACCCATATTTTGTCTTTTACTCCTCACCATTTCTCTTCCAAGAATTCTTATATGACATTTTACAAATTAAGAAACTGAGATTCAAATTTTTAATCAGTTCATACCATGCTACATGTCTGGCTGACTCAAATACAGGTCTTCTCTAACTTTATGGTCATGTTGTTCCATGTCCTTTTACTAAACTCTGTGGGTAAGCGTGTAAGGAAATAAAAATGCACTGCTTTCTGTAATTTTCTACCATTGGTGAGTATAAATTTATTATTGAAATAGAAAAACAGATTTATTTTGATAATAACCCACAGTGGTTGAGGATGGAATTTAAAGCATCTGTAATGTCTTTTCCTATTCTTAATTTTCAGTGCATTGAGATCAAGCAAACACAAAACAAAGATAAATAAAATAGCTTTAAAAAGAATGGGAAGTGATGTCTGGGATTTATAAATAATAGATCAAACTCACTGCTCTTTGCAAGACTCTGTTTACTAGTGTGATGCTCTATGATCCGAATGCTGACTACCAAGTCCTTGTCTCCTGTAACTCACCTTCATAAACACTGTTGATGGAATTTTGTCTGTAGCTATCAGTCTCCTTCCAGTCTACTTATTCATGCTCCTGCTAAAATACTTAGTAAATAAGGAAATCTTTCTCCATTAAGGATTCTGTGTTAATTTTGTCTCTGCCAGATGACTTTTCACTGTTTATCTGGCTTTTGTGCCAAATGCTAATGGCATTTGGGCATATGACCATGCCACATTGAACTTAGAGACATAAACTAATGCTGTTTGCATGCTTATTGCTATTCTTAGCCTACAATTTCCTGTCCACCACAGTACATAAATAATAAGGCATATTTCAGGAGGGTCTTTCCCCTATCATTTAATCTTCTCCCCTTTAATGGTCCATAAATAAATTTGACTACCATTTGCCTTGTTCTTTGCTTTTATAAAACAATATTCTTATTTTGAAAAATGTTTTGAATAATTTAAAAATTGTTTCGAACTATAAGATTTTCCCTGTGGCATTCAAGATATTGTGTTGGCATTACAAATTTAATACTTTTAGCTCTACTGCCTTAATCAATCTCCATTAGCAGGTTTTTTTGAACTTTTATAAATGTAAAAAAACTAAGATCTACCATACAGCTGGAACACATAGGTAGATATTTGAGGCAAACATCAAATATGCATGCTTAAGCTACCAACAAAATCATTTCAATGTAGGATATTGTTCACAATTATCTGCATATCATACTTTATTCCCTGCTTTATTTTGCTAATGGAAATTTATGTTTGATGTTCTCAATACAAACTGTACTGGCAAATTCTGAAAAAAAACCATCCAAGCTAGTTATTTGCATAGCAAAGATAGAAATATGAACTTCTTGGCACTGCATGATATTTTCTTAGCCCAGGATTGTGCCTATGTGGAAAAGTATTTATGTGGTTGAGTTCAAAGAAAAATACATAATTTTATACTCTTGATTGTTTTTACTTTAACAATGTAAAATTAGTATTTTCCCATCTGATTATAAAATCATTGTAAATAATCTTTTAAATCACTGCCTGAAATCTCAATAATATATGAGAGATTATCCCCCTAACTTTTCAGCTTTATTGAAGTAAACTGACAAGCAAAAATTATATAAATTTAAGATGTATGGTGTGATATTCTGATACACATGTACATTATAAAATGATTACCACAGTCAAGCTAATGAATATATCCATCACCTGACACAGTTACCATTTTTTTTTGGTAATGAGAACACTTAAAATCTACTTTCTTAGCAAATTTCAAGTGTACAGGATTGTATTGTTAACTGTAGTCAATATGCTATGCATTCAATTTCCAGAAATTATTCATCCTCCATAACAGAAAATTTATACCCTTTCTTAGGTTGCTTCTTTACTGTGTTGATTGTTTCCTTTGATACACAGAAATTTTTAACTCTGATGTAGTCTTACTTGTCTATTTTTCTTTTGTTGCCTGTGATTTGGGGATCGTATCCAAAAAATCATTGCCCAAACCAATGTCAAGAATCTTTTTCCTTATGTTTTCTTCTATTAGATTTACAGTGGGTCTTTTTATAAAGGCTTTAATTCATTTAAAATTGATTTTTATGTATGGTGTTAAATAAGAATCTAGTTTCATTCTTTTCCATGTAGATATCCAGTTTTCACTGCACCATTTATTGAAGAGACTACCTTTTTCCTATTTTAAATTCTTAGCATCCTTGTGGAATATCAGTTGACCATAAATGTGTAGTTTTATTTTGTGGTTCTCATCATGCATGAGTTCTCACTGATGGCTTAATACTACTGGATTGGCAGAAGGTGCTAACCTTGAACACTTTGGGGCACTTCCCTAGGCAAAATAAATGGAAGCTCTTAACATCCAACCTAGCTTTGTGATATCAAGAGAAGGCATAAAATCTTAAGACTTGCCCTGCCCCCAAAAGGGAGCAAGAGGAATGGAGTGAGTGCATCACAGGAAAGGTCTGAGAAACTTCCCAGAAAACCTCGCCTTGCTGAATAATGAAGGTCTTTCTTTTTCAAAGCCATTCAGTAAAGACTGGAGGATGAAGTGATTGCTTCTTCCAGTGTGAAGACAGAAGCTCAAGACTTCAAGGAACAGATAGACAGACACACATACACACACATAAAAAAAAAAATCAAGGAAACATGGCACCGCTAAAGCAACACAACATTTTTCTATAACCTTCTCAAAGAAATGGACACCTATAAATTACCCGACGAAGATTTCAAATAATTGTTTTAAGAAAGCTAAACATGCTACAAGAGAGCACAACTTATAAAAAATCAAGAAAATAATATATGAACAAAACTAGAATTTCAGAAAATAAATAGAAATCATAAAGAAGAATGAAACAGAATTTTTTTTTTCTTTTTGGAGACAGGGTCTTGCTTTGTTGGTTGGGCATGAGGGCAGTGGTGTAATTGTAGCTCACTGCAACTTCAAACTCCTGGGCTCAAGCAATCCTCATGCCTCAGCCTCCGGACTAGCCTGGACTACAGACATGCACCACTACACCTGGCTAATTTTTCTATTTTCTGTAGAGATGGGGTCTCACTGTATTGCTATGGCTTGTCTTGAACTCCTGACCTCAAGCGATCTTCCTGCCTCAGTCTCCCAAAGTGCTAGGATTATAAATATGAGCCACCACACCTGGCCAAACCAAACAGAAATTCTGAAGAATACAATTAATGAAGAATATAATGGAGATGACTTCTTTCCACTTTGAAAGTGTGAATGACCCACAC
This sequence comes from Varecia variegata, assembly GCA_028533085.1. Taxonomy (NCBI): domain Eukaryota; kingdom Metazoa; phylum Chordata; class Mammalia; order Primates; family Lemuridae; genus Varecia; species Varecia variegata. The sequence continues at coordinate 77,951,325 of CM052457.1, forward strand.
ATTTATACTTGAAAAAATATTCATTTGTTTATTTTTGTAGGTTTTTAATAAGTAATTGATTTTATGTTTAGTTCTGTCATCCAGGTGAAATTTATTTTGCTACATGAAGTAAGATGAATGCATGAATTCATTTCCCGAATTGCTAAGAAATCATAACAGTATACTTAATCCCTTCTCCAGTACTTTATAATTTTCTTTATCATGTATTACAAGATCTTTTTCTGAATTTTATAGTAGAGAAGTCTTTGAACTTTTTGGATCACACACTCCCACCAATACAAAATATTTATATATGTGCCGTCAGTATATGTTTATTTTTATTACATACAGGTACTACTGTCAGTTCATCTATTAACACTAATATTAA
>CM052457.1:77952191-77971922 GCA_028533085.1 Varecia variegata
TACTGTAATATTTAATATTTTTGTTTTAATTACAATTTCAGTGAAATTCACTCATCCTCAAAATAAACTTGCAAGTGTGTATTCGTACTTTCATAATCTCCATCTATATTTACTGTTATGTTGTCATTTTACCATTTTTCACTTTTAATCTATTGGCTTCTTCAGGTCTGCCTAAGATACACTCCTAAGAGAAAGTATTTACACGTAAATAAAATGCAGTGCACTGTGGTTTTTATTCCACTTAAATCTCTTTCAAGCCCTTGGCATTCCATTAATTCCATTTCTTAGAATAGGTATGCATAGTTTTTGCTACATTAAATTGTGTTATTTGTACATTAGCCCTTCTCTTTGGCAGCATATATTGTGTTTAGCCTAAGATTCAGACACAGTTGAACACATCTGGAGGGCCTGTCAGGCAGGACCTATGGAGATCCATTTTTTGAAGAGGGACTGTGGAGTCTTTCTTCAAGAAATTCATTCCAGGGCAAGACATATTTTAGCTACAGAAGTTGTTTCTATGAATCTGGGTCACTGGAAAATCTAAGTGATAGAAAATACATTGTACTCAGCTTCATTCTTTTCCATTGAGTCTAGACATCCCTGTCTTCTAGAATCTCTAGCGTCTCTTATGGTCCTCTCCTTTTTCTCCTAGGTACACTCAGCCTTCATTACAAACTTTGAGCAGAGCTCTATGCTTCAGGCCTTCCTTTCCCTTCTCTTTCTTGCCTTCTTCCTTCCACCAGTCTGGCAGTTCCTGTCCTATACCATGTTCTTCTAGGGCTTTGGTTAGACAGAATTTATAGGGGATAGCTTTATGTTATTCATTACTCTCATCTCTTTAGAAATTACTTAGCCTACAGGAGAGACTACCAGAAGACATGGTTTCTTAACCAAGTTTTCCCCAAAGACCAGGCATTTGTTTACCATCTTCATGGTTTTCCCTATACCTGTTGTACCACCTGTGCTATCATTTACTTTATGTTTTTCTTCGAATAGACTAATTGCTAACATATCCACTAACTTTTACTTTGTTTGCTTAGTCAATAATATCCATATAATCAAAAGCTTGATGTGCTAGCTATAGTTTTAGAATATGCATACACATTTTATACATATTGTATACATATAATATATAAAAATGCATGTAACTATTTAAAAAGTCACATAAAAAAAACAACAGGAAGATATTTGGGGTGGGAATGCAGCTGCCTACTTCATTTATTAATAGGAGCAAGAGTTTATCTTTCATTACTTGTTCTACCACCTAAATTATTTTATGACTGGTTAGAATAGATACAGCATTTTTTCATTTGGAGGAAGCTATTTTAAAGCCTTTCTTAGCACAAATGAATGGGCATTTTTATTAAGAAAAGAGTAGTTAGCATCTTCTCATTTTATCTGAAAGTCAAAATGTTATGCTATCAAATGGTAGCCCATCAGGTATTTTGAAGGATTGTTTGCTAAGGGTAATTTGTTGATTCTGAAGCATTTAAAAGAAAAGGAAAAGGTATAAGATTTTTAAGGTTTTAAAAATATGCAAAATTGATATTTGGAGTTGACAAAAGAAAGTGTTATTACAGAGTAGATTTTCTTGGACAACTGATAATAACAAGAAAAATAGGGATATCCAAGACTGAAAGAATATTCTTTGGCCATAAAAATCCTTCCACACAATCCCATCTGTAAATCATAGTACAGACGCTTCCAGACTGCCATCAAACGTGAAGATATGAAGGTCATTTCTAGCTATTTTATCTAAAATAATGAACCAATGTAATAGTGTTGCAACATTAGGATGTGTTAGCTCATTTATATGGTGCCCTCACAAATTTCAGGAGAGAGATAAAGATACATCGAGTTACTCTTACTGCTAGGGAGGCAGCATGATGTAGTATGAACAAACTTGAATCTTAAACTTGGCAACCATGTTATCTTAAATCACATCAGCTTTGTATGTCTTAGTTTTGTTGGTTATAAAATGGAAGCAATAATCATCCTTTTCTAAGGATTTTGTAACTTTAATGATAGGGTGTATGTGAAAGAGGTCTATAAAGTGCTATATATCTGTATGTTTTCAGTGTCCTGATATTAGTATTTAGCCTTTCTCTGGATATGGCATAAACCTTTGAATATGGAAAAGAATAATTTCCCCTATGCTTTTGATGAAGGTATTTAGGAATCTACTTTTTTAAGGAAGAAAATCATGACCCATGATCTTCTTTTTTTAAGGAAAAATGGTGTCACTTTGATATGTTCCATTTTTAACTTCGTTCTGATTTTCTTTTTACAAATTAAATTTTATTTGCATTATTTTTGGTAGTAGTTTCATTCTTTGGATACCTGAGATTGAATTAGCTACTTGAAAATGTATTATAGTTGCATCACTACCTTGGTGAAAGAGACACCTCAGATTGGTTATTTACTGATGGTAAAAGACTTGGCTTCTTGTCATATACTCTCATCTGCCATATGTCATCGATTCTAAATATCAGGAATTTTTCTAAGGGCTAGTTTTGCTAACTTTCCATAGTTAGCTGTGTACACTCAGATTTACTGATCTGTTTTCACCAACTGTCATTGCTACCTAAGTTTTTAAAACTACTACTTTTGTTATGGAGCAAAGCCTACATAATTTCATTTATTCAATATAAATTTATTGCTCATCTATTCTGGGAATGGATGTGCTAGGTTCTAAAGATTCAAAGGTGAGTATAATTAAACACTTGCCTTCGAAAAGGTCAGCAGATAGTCTTGGAGATAAAGTCATAAATAATTTTAGTTTGTTGTGTTCACAGAAATGAAAGTGAATCACACTGGTGCTGTGAGAAAAGGAGGGAGAGACACCTGACCTAGGCCTGTTAAGGAAGGCATTCTAGAGGAGGTAAGATCTGAACTTCGTTCAGAAAATACGCATTGATCATCTATGAATGTGCCAATTATTGTTCTAGGCACTTCAGATATATGGTGAACAAAACTGAGAATCATTTCTGCCCTCTTAGAGCTTACATTCTATTAAGAAAGACAGACAATCAGCTAATCATTCAAATAAATAGAAAATCAAAAGCATAGTAATTTATGCAAAGGAAAGGTACCTAGTACTAGGAGAGCTCACAATAGGCATACCTGAACTAATTTCAGGTTAGGCTGAAGGAAGGCTTTCCTCAGAAAGTAATTGAGATCTGAAGAATGAATAGGAGTTGATTAGTTTAAGTTGGGTCATAGTCTGATTCCAGGTATAATAAGTAGCATGTTTTGGGAAGAATGTACCCACTGGGGCCTTTGAGTAGTACCTAATAAATAGCAACTCTTTTCATTGCTTAGATTCTGAAAAAAAAATAAGGGAAGAAAAGACAAAGGAATAGGACATAAAGAAACCAAAGTATCATTCTTATTTATGACAAAGTTGTTACTGCAGAATGTTGCTTAGGTGGAAGAGCAAAATTTACTTCCTATTATTGAATACCAAAATGAGTCATATTGACCTGCTGTATTAGGGTTTGTCAAACAGAACCAATACGATATATATATATATATATGTATGTATGTGTGTGTATATATATATATATATATAGTGAGAGAGAGAGAGAGAGAGATAAGAGAGATTTATTATGTAAATTATCTCATGTGATTATGGAGGTTGAGAAGACCCATGATCTGTCATCTGCAAGATGGAGATTCAGAAAAGCCAGTTGTGTAATTCAGTCTGAGTCTGAAGGCCTGAGAACCTGGACTGCAGATGCCCTTGAACAGGAGGAGAAGATGAATGTCCCATCTCAATAAGAAAGAGAGTGAATTTGTTTTTCCTTTCCCTTTTTGTTCTACTGGGGCATTCAACAGATTGGATGATGCCCAGATCCACATAGGTGGAATGGATCTGCTTTACTCAGTCTACTCATTTAAACACTAATCTCTTCTAGAATAACTCTCACAGACACACCCAATAATAGTGTTTTACAAGCTATCTGGGCATGCTTTAGCCCAGTCAAGTTGACCCATAAAATTAACCATCACAGATACCTAGTTACAAAAGATCCTAGACCACTCATGGCCTCAATGGAAAAGAGAGGCCTTTTGTGAAACTTACAATATGAAGAAACAGAGTAGGACTTGAACATTGTGTAGGGTGAATGGAAAGACTGTGTAGTAAGGAGAGGTTTAAAATAAAGGCAGTGGGTATGAATGATGAACCAGTGCTCTGGAGGAGGCTAAGGGAAAGGACTAGACTTGGGTAAGGCAAGTAAAACCTCCAAGGCACAATGTCTAAGGGGGCAATCACACTTAGGGTTGTATAAGTGCAAAGTTAGCATTCAAGAGTGGGCCTTCTTAAATCTTGTGCCTGGGGCACCTCCATTACCTCACCCTAGTCCTGGTCCTGCTGAAGGGCATGGAATTGAAGGCACAGGGGAGGTGCTGGCCTTGAGAAAGAGAAGGGATATTTCATCCTCTGAGACTGGAAGAACAATGGAATGGAGATGTATGTATATAATTTAATAGTGGACAGGAAATTAAGAGAGAACACATTAGAAGGTCTCATGGGTTTCATCTCTTTCTTGAAGATGAACTAGGAAGCTAACTCAACAGCTTAAAATGAATGCAGAGTTTGAGTAGGAGGCTGAGAATTGTGAATATTTAGAACATGCTGACAAAGGATCAGAGGTACTCACAAGCCATACTGAGGACCTTGTTAGGACTGAAGATCAGTGTGTATTGCTTGATCATCTCCACTAGTGTATAGCTGCCTAGATTCACCAGTGGCATGACATAGCACCAGTCCAGGGTAGAAGTTTTAAAAGGTGAGTATGACAGTGGATAGCAGTAAAAGGTGCAGGTGAGAGAGAAGTCAAGGAGATAAACCATGAGAACCAGGTATGGTTATAGAGACAGGAGAGGCCAGTAGGGTGGTGATTGACTGGGGGAATGGTAAGATCAAGAGAGACAGCAATGGTCTCAGTGAATCTGAAGAAGAGATGTCAGAGTTGGGTCAGGTATGTGAAAACTAAGAACACGAGTGATTTATTTGTATTTTTTTCAGCAGATGAAGCTATTACAGGGTGTTTCCTCACAAGGCCTTAGATGCAGATGTCTGTGGAAATGTAACAGTGAAGATTAATGAAGTTTAAGAGATGAAGGAGCTAAGAGGTTTGGTGGCGGCCGGGCGCGGTGGCTCACGCCTGTAATCCTAGCACTTGGGAGGTCGAGGCGGGCGGATCCTTTGAGCTCAGGAGTTCGAGACCAGCCTGAGCAAGAGCGAGACCCCGTCTCTACTAAAAATAGAAAGAAATTATCTGTCCAACTAAAAATATATAGAAAAAAAAAATTAGCCGGGCATGGTGGCGCATGCCTGTAGTCCCAGCTACTCGGGAGGCTGAGGCAATAGGATCCCTTTAGCCCAGGAGTTTGAGGTTGCTGTGAGCTAGGCTGACACCACGGCACTCACTCTAGCCCGGGCAACAGAGTGAGACTCTGTCTCAAAAAAAAAAAAAAAAAAAAAGAGAGGCTTGGTGGCTACATGGTAAATCTGCACAAAGAGTGACTTCTCCTAGGATGACGGATGGAATTGGATTACAAATATTCTAATCCTCATACCCAAATCCCCAGTGAATATTAGTGAGTGCCTCTGGAGAAAACCTGTCACTGATAGTAATGAGAAGGGGTTATCAGTGTTCCCCAGCCATGTTGGCACCAGGGATGGGTTTCATGGAAAACAGTTTTTCCACAATGGAAGGGGGGAGAGGAAGAGCTCTGTGACCTGGTCCCTAACAGGCCACGGACTGGTACTTACTGGTCCACAGCCGGGGGGTTGTGGACTGCAGGGTTAGACCACGGTTGGAAGTGGGAAAATAATGAGGAAAGTTAGGATAATTCTTTTGCCCACAACCTTCTACTTTGCTACAGAGAGAACAGTAATGTCTAGGTAAAGACTGAGGGATGGTGAAGAAGATAAATTAATTGCCATTTAAAAACATGTTCTATTATTATTATGTGATTATGGCTGTGTAGAGTTGTTTTCCTCATAAGGATTCAGTATGGTTCAAAGCTACAGAAGTAGCTCTGAGAGCTGTAATAGATTCATACCATTTCCAAAAGAAGTAGTACCAACACCTAGTTCTATCAGACGTGGGAAGTGAAGTTCTTCAGTTCGAAGAACACTTGTTGAATAATAGCTGTGTACCCAAGTAGACTTGCTAGATCTTAGAGTTATCCAGAAGTATATTTTTGTTTCTTCATTCTCAGACAGAAATATATCTTATCCACCTTTGTAGCATTGCCTGATAACCCTAGGTTCTTATGGGAATCCTATGATCGAGCTGTCTAATGGAGAATAGGAAGCATCAAATCTGCTAATCTTGAAAGATACTCTCAGCTTAGAATTAGATCAATATTAATATGATAGAAAAACCTCCCTCCACTGTAGGGTCTGAGGTATGTAACCTGAACCCCTAAACTCTTATCCTTATCTACCACCCCCTTCCCCATATACTTTTTATTTATTTTTAATTATGAAATATATATCAAATATGGTGAAAAGTATGGAGGAAAATATTAATAGCTAATATGCTTTGAGTTTACTTTGTACTAGGCACCGTTCTAAGTGCTTTAAACGTGTTAACTCATTTAATCTATACAAAATATTATGCGATAGTTTATTATTATTTCTCTTGGGCAAATGAAAACAGTGTCAAAGAGGTTAAGTAATTTATCCAATATCACACAGCTAGTAAATGTTGGAAGTAGAGTATAAAACCCAGGCAGTCTTTCTCTTAACCACTTATGCTATAATGCTTTTCATGCATCATCTTTAACAAAAGTTAATATTTTTCATATTTGCTTCACATCTTTTTGATAAAAAGTAAAACATTGCAGAATACAGTTCAAGTCTCCTCATCATGTACTCCTTTCCATTCCTTCCCCTCCCATTCTACTCAAGATAACCACTGTCATGAATTTGGTGTTTATAAATTCCATGTATCTTCCTAAAATTTTCCTCTATTTACTTATGGATAAGTAATACATAGAAATATTTTGCATATTTTTTATCATTTGCTTGTTACCTTTTTTCTTTATTTCAGCATATTACGGGGGTACAAATGTTTAATTTACATATATTACCCTTGCGCAAGTCAGAGCTTCAAGCATGTTCATCCCCAGACGGTGCGCACCATACCTATTAAATGTGAATATACCCTTCCCCTCCTCCCCCCGTCCCACCTGCCCAAAACCCAATGAATATTACTACTATATGTGCACATAAGTGTTGGTCAGTTAATACCAATTTGATGGTGAATACATGTGGTGCATGTTCTTCCATTCTTGTGATACCACACTTAGTAGAATGGGCTCCAGCTCTATCCAGGACAATACACTTAACATTTTTGAAATGTAGCCTTGTTGGTATATAGAGCTGGAGTTTGTTCATTTTTATTGTCTAAAAAGCATTCTAGGGACCATACAGACTGTACCTATTTTCTTGTTTATGAACCTGTGGTAGATTGCATTGTTGTTTCTGGTTCTTCACCCTTCCCTGTATATGAACCCTTTTAAATTGTCTTTTCAGTTTCTCTCATTAGAGACAGAATATATTTTCCCACACAATTATTGTTAGGCTTGGCCATATGACTTCCTTTGCCCATGTTATCGAGCATGACTCAAGAGGGGGCTTTTCCACATTTGGACCTGCCCTCTTTTACTTCTGCTATCATTGTGAGAAAAAAAAAAAGCCCCAGCTAGCCCACTTGTTCAAGAAGAATGAGAGGTACATGGAGCAAATCTGAACAAAATTTGTAGCCTGAACTAAAACCAATTCATCCCAACTAAGATAATTAAGAGCCTCTGTAGGCAACCCACAGGTATGTGAGCAAGAATAAATAATAATTGTTTTAAAGCCAGTGAATTTTGGGGTGGTATGTTATGCAGGCTTATTTCAGATATAGCTAATGGAGACAAACTTTGTTCCCAATATTTAATTACTAAAAACAATGCTGCTATACATAATGTCCAGGTTTCCTTAGTATATGTGTAAGTTCTGTAAGGTACACATGTAGAAGTTGAATTGTTGGCTTATAGAGTATACACATTTTCAATTTTACCAGGCACAGTGCTGGTCTTCTCTGCAATGTAATTTTAATGAATGAACCATGTTTTAGCATTTGTTTCTCCACCTGTTCACCAAAAATTAGTATTTTCACAATTTTGTTTGCCATTCTGAGAGATATGCAATGATATCTCATTCTAATATATATTTCCATGATTACTAATGATGTTTAATATATTTTCATATTTATTAACCATTTGAGTGTGTGTGTGTTGTGTTTTCTGTTCCTATTTTTGCCTGTTTTTCTATTCATTTTATAGGATTTTTAATATTTTTCCTTATCTATCTGTTCTTGTTTCATTTGTCCCATTGTTCATAATTTCTTTTTTTAATGGATGTGATTGCTTTATTGTTTTGAGAATCCTAAGAATGCCTATTTTAATTTTTTCTCTAATTTAAAGATTGATGAACTTTTTCCATAAAAGGCCCGATAGCAAATATTTTACTCTTCGTGGGCCATACAGTCTCTGTCCTGAACTCTGCCTTGAAGTGCAAAAGCACCCAGAAATAATGCATACAAGAATGGGCATTGCTATATTCCAATAAAACTTTGTTTCCAAAACAGTCATTGAGTTGGAGGGCCACTGGACTAACTATTCTGTACAACTATTAATAATTTCATCTAGAATAAATTCCTGTTCAGATGGTTGATTTTGTTCATTGTCCTTAGCAATATATGTCTTCATGTGTTTTATTTCTATTTCTCTTTAAGGGGAATTATTTGATGTTGTTACTTTCTCAATCATTTCTTATTTTTTCTTATTACTCACAGGTCAGAAATTGCTTTCATCCAATCAAAGGCCTCCACTCTAGTCCAAAGTCAGGTATTTTCTGTGAAATCTCACTCTGACAAAAGAAGTGATACCTCTTTTCTCTAGACTATTTCTTTGCATTGTACATAATTCTGTCATTGTATATATTGTACTCTATTTCTGGCAGAGAGAGAGTGGGGAGAGGAGTTAAACATGTTTTTCCTGGGATATTTTTATATTTTTATCTATTTCCTCCTTAGAAACAGGGTCTGTGTCTTATTTCTGTTTGCCTAGTGACTAGCGAAGTATTTGGGGGACCTCTTGGTACATTTTCATTATGATTTTTATTTTATTTAAAATAAAAATCATTTTATTTTAAATGATTTTTCATCTTCCAATATAATACACTGCTAACTGTGATGTAGAGAACCTTAAAAAAGATATTTATAGAACTCAAACTTTCTTACTACTTTATTAATAGGAATTGACATGAAATGAAGTTCTTGCTCTAATGAGTATTCTAACAGACTCATTTAAACAAAGTTAATGCAGACAAGACTCTTCCTTTAGTATAATAACAATGACTTTAATTAATTATTGTACATACATTTTCTCTAAACATTATTTGAATCCCTTTATTTGAGAACCCTTGTACACAGGAAAAACATTAAAGAGTAAAAAGTTAGAAGTCTCAGAAGAATTTCAAACTAAGTGATTAACACTGAGGACATAACTGAGAGAGAGGCTGTTAAGGGGATATTTCAAAGACGTGCTTTTCAAATGAATGTCTTAGTATATAGTAGTTAATTTTATTTTCTGACCTAAAAAAATCATTGAAGGCTTGCTTGTGTGCAGGTCATTATCAATTTTCTTGTTAGCTGTAATTGCTTATAATTTGTGTCATTTCTTTGCTTAATTCCAAGGTGTAGTAGACCTTGCCTATTTTTAAGTGATTTTCACATCATGATTTCTTTTTTATATTTTGTTAAAGGTATTCCACATTTCTTTTTCTTTTTTACCTTTTAAGTTAAAGGCTGCACCATTATTTTACGTCAGCGTGATCAAAGATCGGAGAGTTTGACACAATTTAAGAAACCATTTAACAATGTTTTAAAATGGCACCACTCTACAATTTAGGAGTTCCCCTTATTTTGTCATTTCATTTGATGCTGACCTCTATTTATTGTAGTCAGTACATATAAGGCATGCATGTGATTTACATGTATCTTTGACCAAAAGGGCAAAATGTAGAGTATATCATTGTACATGCCCACCCTTGAAAAATCCCCATTATATTATTTCAGAAGAAAAGGCCAATTTAATGTTGTAGTCATCTTTGACTCCAGGGGGCAGTAGAAAATAAGAAATGATAATGTCTTACCTAGTTGCAGTTTATATTGAATGTAATTATCAAAGCCAGAAGGAAATGATGAATTTTATGAAGCCAACCAGGATTTCACTGTGTACATTATATTCTTCTGAGATGGCTATTTAAAGGTGGGAGTCAGAGTGTCTATTCAGATCCTCACCTGGAGACCAATAACTGTTTTCCTGCCATGTTTCAGTGTTCTCATCTGCAATCCTTTTATGATTTTAACACAGACAATGTGATTCCTCAGAAGGACTTATTTAAAATTCTCTATATTTCATATGGACCTATCCTTATGCATACCCATGTACACATGACCAGGCAGGCTCACACATACACATATCACATATATAGCCAGAGAGATAGGAAGCTGTTAGTATACCATTGTGATGGTGTACTTAACCAAGTGATATACTAAAATAGTGGTAACAAAAGCTATTTATTATGTGTCCTCTTAATGGCAGGCACTGTGCCAGGACCTTTATACATCCAGTCTCATTTAATTTTATAACAAAATCCCATTTTTGCAGATAAGGAAATTGAATTTCAGTAATTTTCCCAATGACTGCCAACTAGTAAATGGCTAATGTAGATTAACAAACCTATGTTCCTTTCATTATGGTACCTTGTACATCTGTACCCTACATGACATATATTTTGTGCAAGAAGAAATAATTGCTGGTTGGAAACAGATTTGATGAGCCCATCATGTGTGTCTGTTTTTGTACACAATTGTTATTTTGAAAGACTCTCAGTTTTTGTTTGAGGAGAATAATTTTTGCCACTTCAATATTTAGTCTGTACATGCTAAAAATCATATCTCTAGACTAATAGATTTTAAGAGGCTACCTTGCTAAACTCCTAAAGCAATTATGGCCCCTTAGCATAAGCTCTTGTGTTTGATACATAGGTTCTGGTTGCACAGGCTAAAACTGGTTGAGTCATCATATCAAAGTGAGATGTAGAAAGTATTTTTGACTGAAGAATCAAGGAATTAATATTTGGCTATCGCTCTCCTATCACCAGTTCATTATAGATCCTGCCTTTATCTACTTCACGGAAGAGTGCTGAGGGCATCTAACAAGATGAGTGCTTGGAGTTCTTCTTAGAAAAGCAAAAGCAAACAAAACAAGATCCTCCTTGATTTTTACCTTCAAATTACCAAGGCCTACACACATACTATAGAAAGAAAACGATAATGTGAGCAAAAAGTGCTAAAATCAGATTTAAGATTGATAAATGGTGATTGAAAGTCCCTGAATAACATGTAGTTTAAACTCTATGGTAATCCCTACTGATAAACATTGTGAAATAATTGTCAGTGCTTAGAATAATACATTGTTAGACCTAATACAAACCATAAAGTTCACCCACTCTAACTCCATCCTTTTACAGATATGGAAATTGACCCACAAATAGGCTTTAAATTGCTGATATGTTTGCCATGTGTAGCACACCCATAAAGGAGTAGATATCATTATGACATCATTTCAAAAAAGGCATTTCTTACATGATATTGACAATCCAGTCCTCAAACCTGGATTACAATTGTCAGTTAACATATTAGTCCAGATAGATATGTAACGGGAATTTTTGAATGGACTTTTTAACTTGAGATTTATAAGCATAGTAAAATGATTGAGAATAAAACAGTGTTCCTGTAGTAATTTATCATGCCTGTTCAACAAGAAAGGCTGACATCTTGAGAAAAAAAAAAATGGCTCCCTTTTTTCTTACTTAGTTCTTCCTTGCTTCTTCATTCAGGTACTATTTAGCATCTTTTTGAATCTCATACTTTGGGGTCTCACTGGCTATCCTGGAATGACCTCTTTATTGTAGCAGGACCTTAATTACTAATTTCAGAGGATTCCTGGTCTCTCTACATTCAGAATTATTTAGAGTTCAGATTTATAAATAACAAATCTTCCTTAATTAATTCTAAGAAGGCTATGTTTTCTTCGAAATTGGATCAGCAAGATGCCTTTTCATTATCCAGGAAATGGCTTATCTATCTATTTGCATAGGTTTGCAGATTTCTGCTTCTCTGAATGCTCCCTCTACTGATAGTGAGTTCTCCCTACTGAGCCGGTTGGCGGCAGAGTGGTGGGATGATTATATTTTTGTCATTTTGGTGGGTAGCATAACATCTAGATTAGGATCTGATCTACAAAAGTAACCTGCAGTGAAAAGAGGGCTAGACATGATGGTACTTTCTTTAAATGTAATTCCATGTCATCTGGATCTAGTAGATCTGAAGTTTATTCTTATAACCATTTCATTTCTCATTTGCCTAATAAACATTAGGGTTTTTGGTTATTCATAATGTTAAGTTTATTTTTAATATCAGCTGAGTAAAAGCATCCACATAGGAACTCCTGCATCTTCTCACCACTTAGTGGGACAGAAAACTTCTCTTTACACATATTCTCCATCTTCTGTCCAAGTACAAGAGAAGAAGCACCATCACCCCTATTAAAGGTCCTCTTGTCCATGTTTACTCTGTATTTCATTCCTTCTTACATGCTCCAGAACTGTAGTTCTTCAACCAACTCCGTTCTCTCCTGCATCATCAATTTATCATTCTATACTGAATTATTCTCAGCAGCAAACCAAAATGCTCAAATATCTTCTATTTTAAAATTAACCATTTTCTTCAAGGCTTGCTATTAAGTTCTCTCTTTCTTTTTTTTTTTCTCTTTTTTTTAAATTTCAGAATATTATAGGAGTAAAAATGTTTTGGTTGATTGCTTTTGTACTGCTTGAGTCAAAGTTGTAAATGTGCCTATCACCCAGATAGTGTACACTGTACCTGTTAGGTATGATTTCCTCCATCCTTCCCTTCCCTCTCCCACCTGCGTGATTTCCATTGAGTTTTACTTCCATCTGGGCACATGAATGCTGATTGGTTAGTTGCAATTTGATAGTGAGTACATGTGGTGTTTCTTTTTCCATTCATGCAATAATTCCCTTAGGAGGATGGGCTCCAGTTTAACCCAGATTGTTGCAAAAGGTATTAATTCATATTTTATGGCTGAGTAGTACTCCATGGTGTACATAGACCACATTTTATTAATCCACTCATGAATTGATAGGCACTTGGGTTTGAATCCACATCTTTATGACTGTGAATTGTGCTGCAATAAACATTCAAGTACACGTGTCTTTTTGATAAAATGACTTTTTTTTCCTCTTGGTAAATACCCAATAGTGGGATTGCTGGATCAAATGGTAGGTCTACTTTTAATTCTTTGAGGAATTTACATACTGTTTTACTTAGACATTGCACTAGTTTGCAGTCCCACCAACAGTGTATAAGTGTTCCTTTCTCTCTGCATCCATGCCAGCATCCACTGTTTTGGGACTTATTAATAAAAACCATTAAAACTGGAGTAAGGTGATATCTCATTGTGATTTTAATTTGAATTTACCTGAATGATGATATTGAGCATTTTTTTCATATGTTTATTGGCCATTTGTCTTTCTTCTTTTGAAAAGCTTGTCTTCTTGTCTTTTACCCACTTTTTAATGGGGTTGTTTAATTTTTTCTTGCTGATTTGCTTGGCTTGAGATATTTGTAGATTCTGGTTATTAGCCCTTTATTGGATGTACAGCATGCTAAATATTTTCTTCCATTCTGTAGGTTGTCTATCTGGTCTGTTGATTATTTCCTTGGCTGTGCAGAAGCTTTTTAATTTAATTTAAGTTCCATTTATTTATTTTTCTTGTGTGTGTGATTGCCATTGGGGTATTGTTCATAAATTCTTTGCCTAGGCCTATGTCTAGAAGATTTTTTCCAACATTTTCTTCTAGAATTCTTATGGTTTCATGTCATAGATTTAAGTCGGTGATCCATCTTGAATTAATTTTTGTGTATGGTGAGAACTTTGAATCCTGTTTCAATCTTCTATATGTGGCTATCAAATGTTCCCAGCACTGTTTATTGAATAAGGATTCTTTTCCCCATTGTATATTGGTGTCTGCTTTGCCAAAGGTCAAATGGCAATAAGCAGATGGTTTTATATCTGGGTTATATTTTCTGTTCCATTGGCCTATGTCTCTATTTTTGTGTCATGCTGTTTGGGTTACTATAGCCTTGGAGTATAGCCTAAAGTCTGGTAAAGTGATGCCTCCATGTTTGTTCCTTTTGCTTAAGGTTGCTTTGGATATTTGGGCTCTTTTCTGGTTCCAAGCAAAGCATAGAATTATTTTTTCTAGATGTGTGAAAAATGACATTGCTATTTTGATGGGGACTGCATTGATCTGTAAATCACTTTGGGTAGTATGGACATTTAAATTGTTGATTCTGCTGATCCATGATCATGATATGTTTTTTCATCTGTTTACATCCTCTGAAATTTCTTTCATCAGGGATACTTAGTTCTCTTTGCAGAGATCTTTCACCTGTTGATTAAATATATTACTAGGTATTTTATTTCCTTTGTAGCTATTGTGAAAGAAAGATATTGAGTCTTTGATTTGATTCACAGCTTGACTGTTGTTTGGGTATATGAATGCTACTGATTTTTGTACATTGATTTTGTAGCCAGAGATTTTGCTGAATTTATTTATCAATTCCAGGAATCTCTTGGCAGAATCTTTGGGGTTGCCTAAATATAAGATCATATCATCAGCAAAGAGTGATAGTTTGACTTTCTCTTTCCCCATTTGGATACCCTTAATTTCTTTCACTTGCGTGATTGTTCTGGCTAGGGCTTCCAGGAACTCCATTAAGCTCTAAGGTGAAAACATAGGCAACTTAGAAGAAAACCCATCAGGGTAACTTCAGACTTCTCAACTGGACCTTACAAGCCAGAAGGGATTGGGGCACCATCTTCAGTCTTCTTTAACACAATAGTGGGCAGCCTAGAATTTCATATCCTGCAAAACTAAGCTTCTTACATGAAGGAAAAATGAAGACTTTTTCAGACAAGCAGACACTGAGGGAATTCGTCAGGACCAGACCTGCCCTGCAGGAAGTACTTAGATCTAAATTATACATCGATCAGCACAATAGGAACCCACCATTATAAAATTACCCAAAAGATAAAGTTCAGAGCCCACATAAAATAATGGCTCAAGAGGTTAAACAAAGCAATAAAGTTCTCCTCAATAGAATGGAAAGAAATTCATCCCACTTTTCAATTCTTTCAATAAAAGTGAAGGGCTTGAATTCCCCCCTGAGGAGACATAGGCTGGCTGAATGGATAAAATAATATAAACAAAGTATCTTCTTTCTTCAGGAAACACATCCAACCCACAGGGACTCATTCAGACTCAAGTTAAAGGGATGGAAAAAATATTCCATGCAAATGGAAATCAAAAGAAAGCAGGTATAGCCATTCTCATATTATATAACATAGACTTCAAATCAACAATAGTAAAGAAAGACAAAGATGGTCATCATATAATGGTAAAGGGAACAATTCATCAAGAAGACATAACAATCCTAAATATTTATGCACCCAACACAGATGTACCCAGATTCATAAAGCAAACCCTACTTGATCTAAACAAAATGATAAATAGCACCATTGTAATTGCTGGGGTCTTCAACAATGCACTGACAGAAATGGACAGATCTTATGAGCAGAAAATAGTTAAGGAAACACTGGACTTAAATGGGACTCTAGAGCAAATGGGCCTAAGAGACATTCACAGAACATGCTACCCCAAAACTACTAAATATAAATTCTTCTAATCAGCACATGGAACATTCTCTAAGACTGATCACATCTTAGGCCACAAAACATGTCTCAGCAAATTCAAAAAAATAGAAATTATACCATGTATCTTCCTGGACCATAGTGGAATAAAATTAGAAATCAACTTCAACAGAAGCACTCAATTCTACATAAAGTCATGAAAATTAAACAACCTACTTCTGAATAATTATTGGATCAAGGAGGAAATTAAGGTCAAAATAAAAAGATTCCTCCAACTAAATGACAGAGGGGACACAAGTTACCAAAATCTGTGGGATTCAGCAAAAGCAGTCCTAAGGAAAATTAATAGCCTTAAATGCCTACATCAAAAAGTCAGAAAATAATGAATCAACAATCTAATGAATCATTTCAAGGAACTAGAAAAAGAAGAGTAAACCAATCTCAAACTCAACAGAAGAAAATAAATAACTAAGGTCAGAGAAGAACTAAATGAAATCAAAAACAAAATAACAATACAGAAGATTAATGAAACTAAGAGTTGATTCTTTGAAAAGATAAAAAAATCTTATAGACCTCTCACTAGATTAACCAGAAATAGAAATGAAAAAGGACATAGATAAGCTCAATCAGAAATTAAAAAGGAGGTATTACAACTGATAACACAGAAATACAAAATACCATCTGTTAATACTGTGAAAATCTCTATGCACATAAACTCAAACATGTTGAGGAAATGGAAAAATTCCTTGGAACACACAACCTCCCAAGGCTCAATCAGGAAGAAAGAGAATTCCAGAACAGACCAATTATGAGCAACCAAATGGGAGCAGCAATTAAAATTCTTCTAACAAAAAAAAGGCTCCAGACCAGATGGTTTCACAGCCAAATTTTATCAGACCTACAAAGAAGAATTGATACGCATAGTATAGAAATTATTTCATAGCATTGAGAAGAAAGGAATCCTCCCCAACTCATTCTACAAAGCTGGTATCACCTTGATACCAAAGCTAGGAAGGAACAGACACAACAAAAACAGAAAACCATAGACCACTATCCCTTATGAATATAGATGCAAAAATCATAAATAAAATTCTAGCACACCAAATTCAGCAGCACATCAAAAAATAATCCACCACAACCAAGTGGGCTTCATTCCAGGGATGCCAGGATGGTTCAAGATATGTAAATCAACAAATGTGTTTCACCACACAAACAGAAGCAAAAACAAAGATCATATAATTATCTCAGTAGATGCATAAAAATCATTTGACAAAATTCAGCACCCTTTTATGGTAAAAAAACGCATAACAAAATAGGCACAGATGGAACATACTTCAAAATTATAAAAGACGTATGAGATAAATCCACAGCCAACATCATACTGAATGGGGGAAAAGTTGAAAGCATTCCCATTCACAACTGGAACAAGACAAGTGTGCCCCCTGTCACCACTTCTATTCAACATAGTTCTATCTTTCATTCACATCAAAACTTAGGTATTTGTATTCACCTCCCTATTAAGTGTTATCTCTTTAACTGACACTCATTTAGACTTGTGTCCCTTCCATTCCACTGAAACTGCTCTGGTCAAGGTCACTAACAACCTCCATTCTGCCAAATCCAGTCGTCGATGCTCAATTCTCAACTCAGCCAAGCCTTCTGTGGCACTCTTCTCTGGGCTTCAGTGACACCACCCTATCCATCTTGCACCCCTGCCTCTCACTGTTTCTCATCTCCTTTATATCCTGTTTCTTCTCTTCCCTGTTGTCAAATTGTAGAGTGCTCAGGGAGTCATCCTTGCACTTTTACCCCCTCTAATTACACTCACTCTTCAGTCCCATGACTACATTACATCTACATCACTATGATTCTGTGAATGCATATTTTTAGCTTGAATTCTTTGAAAGTTACAGACTTAGATTTTCAGCTGCCTACATTCTGTCTCCACTTGGAGAGCTTTCTTTAACATAATATGGCAAAAAGGGAACTTTTAATACCTTCCCTTTCACTATCACCTCACAAGTATTCCTCCTAGTCTTACTGATCTCAGCAGTTAGCACTACCATTCATCAGGCTGCTTAAACCAAAATATTGGCTTTCTTTGTTAGTTCATTTTTCCCCCTTATCCCCTGTATATAATCTATACCAAATTCTGTAGGGGTGTGTTCTCTCTCTCTCTCTCTCTCTCTATATATATATATATATATATATATTTTAAATAGGCTTCTCCCCTCACATCAGCTTAGCCTCAGCACTTTGTAAAGTTGCATCCCCCTTACCTGTCACTCTCTATCATATTATGTTTTTTCTTTAAAGGAAATTCTTCCTAGCATTTATCTCTGAAATTATCATAATTATTTATATGTTTTTAAAATTCTCTGTCAAAGACTAGTAAGCTCCATGAAAGGGGAGCTTGGCTGTCTTGTTCATCACTGTATCCCCAGGATCTAGAACAATGTCTGACTATAGTAGATACAGAGTAATTATTTGTCAGATGATTTGGGTTTTAGTGATTTTTCAAGTTATTTGAATTTTTTAAATAAAGCGGTATAACTGAACTTTAGATGTCTGACAATTTGATGTAAATTTGATGCTATATGTTGAAATATTTTCCAAAATTTGATCTTTATTTGTTCATTTTATCTGTTCAAAAGTAGTTATTTTTAATGTGCCACAGATGGTTAATATTTTGTTGATCTAATTTCAAGGTGATTTAGCAATTATCTATATTGTTTGCTTGTTTTCAATTTTGTGTAAGGAGCAAAGGTTGCTCTATGTCTACACACACGCACACGCACACACACACACACACTACTAAGAACCATGTTTGTTAATAAAGATACAGTTTTAAAATTTTGCCATTACACTATGAAAATTGTAAACATACAAGAAAGTTGAAAAATTTTAGTCAACAACTCTTTTCCCACCACTTAAAGTTTAATATTAGCATTTTATTATATTTGATTTATGCCATATCTATCCACATACCCATCTTTCTTTCCACATAGATATATTTTTTTAAAATACTTTTTATGATCCACGAGCATGGTATGGTTTTCCACCTATTTACATGCTCTGCAATTTCCTTCCTCAGTGTTTCATAGTTCTCCTTATAGAGGTCCTTTACCTCTTTAGTTAAATATATTCCTAGGTATTTTATTTTCTTTTTGCTATTTTGAAGGGTATTAAGTCCTTAATTTGGTTCTCCGTTTGACTGTTATTGACATATATGAATGCCTCTGATTTGTGTGTATTGATATTGTAACCTGAGACTTTACTGAATTCATTGACCAATTCCAGGAGTCTCTTGGTTGAATCCTTGGGGTTTTCTAGATATAATATCATATCATCAGCAAAGAGTGAGAGTTTGATCTCTTCTTTCCCTATTTGGACTCCCTTCATTCTGCTCTCTTCCTGATAGCTCTCGCAAGGACTTCCAATACTATGTTGAAAAGTAATGGGGACAGTGGGCAGCCTTGTCTGGTTCCAGTTCTAAGTGGGAATGCTTTCAATTTTTCTCCATTCAGTATGATGTTGGCTGTGGGTTTGTCTTATATGGCTTGTATCATTTTTAGGTAGGTCCCATCTATGCCTATTTTGTTAAGCGTTCTTATCATAAAAGGATGTTGAATTTTGTCAAATGCTTTTTCTGCATCTATTGAGAGGATCATATGGTTTTTGTGTTTCCTTCTATTTATGTGGTAAATTACATTTATAGATTTGCGTATGTTAAACCATGCTGCATCTCTGGGATGAAGCCCACTTGGTTGTGATGGATTATTTTTTTTGATAAGCCCTTCGATTCGATTTACTAGGATTTTATTGAGAATTTTTGCATCTATATTCATAAGAGAT
>CM052457.1:77972422-78007058 GCA_028533085.1 Varecia variegata
TTATTGGGCATCTACCCAGAAGAACAAAAGTCATTCTATAATAAAGATACTTGCACCCGAATGTTTATAGCAGCACAATTCACAATCGCTAAGAGGTAGAAACAACCCAAATGTCCATCAATTCATGAATGGATTAGTAAAATGTGGTCTCTTTGTACTATGGAGTATTACTCAGCTATAAGAAATAATGATGATACGACATCTCTTTGGTTCTCCTGGGGAGAGCTGGAACCCATTCTATTAAGCGAAGTATCTCAAGAATGGAAAAATAAGCACCACATGTACTCACCAGAAAATTGGTTTTCCTGATTAACACCTGGGTGCACATTTGGGAATGATACCAATTGGGTATCGGACAGAGGTGGGGGGAGTGGATGCTGTATACCTACATGATGAGTGCGATGTGTACTGTCGGGGGAATGGACACTCTTGAAGCTCAGACTCGGGGGTTTGGGAGGGGTATGGGCAATATACATAACCAGAACTGTTGTACCCCCATAATAAGCTATAATTAATAAAAAAAGAGAGAGTCATTAAAAAAAAGTTATGCATGTCAAGGTAAGATACTAGAGCATGTATAATGACTTATGAACTTTGTTTATAACTTTTATATTAGTTTTTAATTGATAAATAAATATTGTACACATTATGATATACAGTGTGATATTTTGGTATATAACTTTTAAGCATTTAGACATAGGGTATGTAGACTTCTATTTGTATCCTTGCTCTGGGCCCCACAAATTTTAGAATTAGGTTGACCATAACTCAAGGGTCGTACTCCAGCCAAAATATCAATGATGTGTCAGAATACAACAAAGATATTTGCAAATGTGTTCGAATTTAGGGACTATATCATCCATTAGCCCCATATTAGGGATATACTTGGGAGAAAAAAAATAAAATAATCAAACAGTAAATGAACCAAAAGAGACACTTTAGGATACCAGGAAGGAAAAAGAGAGAAACCATGGTGAGCAAGGATTTACAGATATGTGTATCTACTTTATATCTATATCTATATCTATCTATCTTAATGGAATATGATAGAAAGTTTGGAACATGTGCCTTAAGGGTTAAGGGCAAAATAAGGGCTCCACAAAGAAACTGAATATATTGTAAGGAAATTTTGAATAAATACTAAAGGGTCTTGATAAAACATAGAATATGGGGATGGGGAGAGGAGAAAATAAAAGGTCCTCCAAAGATAATTTGTGTTTGTGGTGGTGGTATTATTGTAGGAATAGATAGAGAAAGTGAAAATTTAGAAATATTCTAAAGCCTCCATGTTACTGAAGAGGTGACAATTAGGGAGGACATGGAGCATCTTTGTGAAGGAAAAGTGCTTCTTGATATGGGAAATATGGGAGTGATGTAAGCAATTGTTGTTGTATTCACATGATGGAATATTATGCATTATTAAAAAAGTAACAATTAGACTTACACTAGTTTACTTGAGGGAATTTCCATAAGTATATTAATAAAAGAGACTCAAGAGAGACCCCCTGATCCTTCTACCATGTGAGAACACGGTGAAAAGATGGCCACTTATGAACCAGAAAGTGAGTCCTCATCAGACAACAAAATCTGCTGGTGCCTTGATCTTGGACTTCCCAGTTTCTAGTACTGTGAGAAATAAATTTCCCATAAGTCACCTAGTCTATGGTAGTTTGTTATAGCAGCCTGAATGGACTGAGACAGTTAGATTTTCTGATATTAATGCCTCCTTATGTTCCTAAGATAAGCCATCCTTGATCTTAAATTTGTGTACACACACATGCACACACAGAGACAGATTAAATTTGGTAATTCATTTAGGATTTTTGCTTCTAGTCTATATGCTTACTTTTGTACCATTATTTTTTTCTTGTTTGGAACCAAGGTTGTACTAGTTTAATAAAACACATCAAATAGCTTTATTTCTTTTTCATTCCCTGAAATAATTTTCATAATATAGGTACTATCAGTTGCTTGAATATTTGATGAAATTTGTCTATAAAACTTCCTGTCCCTGGTGTTTTTTTTTTTTTTTTTTCCATTGGGACAGAGGTAGAATTTGACTGCCACTTCAATTTTATTAATGATTTATTCAGTTATTTGGTTAAATATATTTTAATAATAGTTTTCAAAATTTTTGGCAAAATGTTATTTATGCTGTTCTCTTTTTATTGTTATTTTTTATATATTTTTTTAATTTCAGGATATTATGAGTGTACAAACATTTTGGTTACATTTTATGACTTTGCCTCACCCAAGTGAGGATTAGAGGCATGCCCTTCCTCTCTACAATGCTCACCGTGTACATTAGTTGTGAGTTTACTCCCCACGACCCCCTAATCCCTGGAGAATATTACTACACTGTGAGCACCATAGTGTTGATCAGTTAGTGCCAATTTGATGGCGAGTACATATGGAGCCTATTATTCTGTTCTTGTGATACCTCACTTTGGATAATGGGCTCAAGCTCTATCCAGGAAAAAATAAGGGGTGCTAGATCACCATTGTTTCTTATAATTGAGTAATATTCTATAGTGTACATTTACCAGTTTTTAATAATCCACTCATGAATTGACGGGCAGATGGGTTGTTTCCACATCCTTGCAATAGTGAATTGCGCTGCCATAAACATTCGGGTGCAGATGTCTTTATTATAGAATGTCTTTTGCTCTTTGGGGTAGATGCCTAATAGTGCTATTGCTGGATCAAATGGTATTTCTATTTTTAGCTCTTTGAGGTATCTCCAAATTCTTTTCCACAGAAGTTGCACTAATTTGCAGTCCCACCATCAGTGTAAGAGTGTTTCCTGTCTCTCCACATCCTTGCCAGCATTTGTTGTTTTGGGACTTTTTGATATAGAGGCCAAACTCACTGGGGTTAGGTGATATCTCATTGTGGTTTTCATTTGCATTTCTCTAGTGATTAGAAATGTTTAGCATTTTTTCCTAGGTTTTTTGGCCATTATTCTGTCTTCTTTTGAAAAGTTCCTGTTCATGTCCTTTGCCCATTTATTGATGGGGTTGTTTGATTTTTTTCTTGTTGATTTTTTAAAGTTCTAGATAGGTTCTTGTTATCAGCCCTTTATTGAATGTGTAGAGAGCAAATATTTTCTCCCATTCTGTAGGCTGTCTGTTTGCTCTAGTGATAGTTTTCTTGGCTGTGCAAATCTGTTTAATTTGATCAGATCCCATTTATTTATTTTTGTTGCTGCTGTGATTGCTTTGGGGGTCTTCTTCAAAAATTCTTTGTCTAGGCTGATGACTGAAAGGGTTTTCCCAACATCTTCCTCTAGAATTCCTAAGGTTTCATGCCTTAGGTTTAAGTCTGTTATCCATCTTTAATTGGTTTTTGTGAGAGGTAGGGATCCAGTTTTAATCTTCTGCATGTAGCTATCCAGTTTTCCCAGCACCATTTATTGAAAAGAGATCTTTTTCCCTAGTGTAAATTTTTGTGTGCTTTGTCAAATATTAGGTTACCATATGCAGATGGTTTCATCTCTGGATTCTCAGTCCTGTTCCAAAGGTCTCTATGTCTCTGTTCTCGTGCCAGTACAATGGTGTTTTAGTTACTATAGCCTTGTAGTACAGCTTGAAGTCTGGTAGACTGATATCTCTGAATTTGTACTTTTTACTTAAGATTGCTTTAACTATATGAGGTCTTCTCTAGTTCTATACAAAGCGTAGAATTATTTTTTCTAGATCTGTAAAGAATGATGATGGTACTTTGATAGGGATTGCATTAATTCTGTAGATCACTTTAGGTAGTACGGACATTTTAATGATGTTGATTCTACCAATCCATGAGCAAGGTAGATTTTTCCATCTGTTTACATCTTCTACAATTTCTTTTCTTAGTGTTTCATAGTTCTCCCTATATATGTCTCTCACATCTTTCATTAAATGCATTCCTAGATATTTAATTTTCTTTGAGGCTATTGTAAACGGTATTGCGTTTTTGATTTGAACTTCGGCTTGACTGTTATTGGCGTATATGAATGCCTCTGATTTATGTGTATTGATTTCGTATCCTGAGACTTTACTGAATTTATTTATCCATTCTAGGAGTTTCTTCGTTGAATCCTTGGGGTTTTCTAGATATAATATCATATCATCAGCAAAGAGCGAGAGTTTGCTCTCATCTGCCCCCATTTGGATGCCCTTAATTCCCCTCTCTTGTCTAATTGCTCTAGAAAGGACTTCCAGCACTATGTTGAATAGAAGTGGAGATAGTGGACAACCTTGTCTAGTTCCGGTTCTAAGTGGGAATGGTTTTAATTTTCCCTCATTCAGTATGATATTGGCCACGGGTTTATCATAAAAGGACTTGATAATTTTAAGGTATGACCCATCTATGCCTATTTTTTAAGAGTTTTTATCATAAAGGTGTGCTGGACTTTGTCAAATGCTTTTTCTGCATCTATTGAGAGAATCATATGGTCTTTCTTTTTGCTTTTATTTATGAGGTGAATTGCATTTATAGATTTGCATATGTTGAACCAGCCTTGCATCCCTGGAATAAAGCCCACCAGGTCATGGTGAATTATTTTTTTGGTAGGCTGCTGAATTCAATTTGCTAAAATTTTGTTGATTTTAGCAAATCAACAAAATTTTTGATTACTATAAAAACCTATATGCCCCCAAACTACATAATGGGGTGGAAATGGACAAATTCCTGGAAACATACAACCTCTCTAAGTTTACCCAGAAGGTAACAGAATTTCTGAATAGACCAATCTCAAGCACAGAAATTGGAGCAGCAATTAAAAACCTTCCAAAACAGACAAGTTCCAGACCAGATGGCTACACTTAAGAGTTTTACAAAACATACAAAGAAGAACTCATACCTATACTACAGACATTAGTCCACAACATTGAGAAAGATTGTATCCTTCCTAACTCATTCTACGAAGCCCATATCACCTTGATACCAAAGCCAAGAAAAGACACAACAAAAAAAGAAAACTACAGACCAATATCTCTTTTGATTTTTAAAATTTCTGTTGGTAATGTGTCAATCTTTAGATGATAGAGATTATGTGTTCTCATTTCCCATACAAGCATGTTACTCTTCATATACCATGAAGTAGCCATTGGTAGTCATTTGTTTAGTAAATTTCCCTGATCCCTAGTGTCAAATTGTTACAAGTCAGACTGAGTAACTGGTTAAGCCCTAAGGTGCCAGGAAGACTGGAGCACAATCTCCCTAGGCAATTACATTTCAGCAGGTATGAAGCTCAGACCAGCAGACATCTCTAGGTCTTGAAAGCCTAAGACAATGAATTTAGCTGGCCTTTGGAAATAGATATTTATATTTGTACAGGTCAAGGTAATAACCTATAGATCCTTTCCATCCCATCTTAACGGACAGAATTTTATTTTTTTAATCTCCTTCCTGGAAGAGAGGGGCAGGGTTTTCACTGTGTTGTATATTATATAAATGGATAAAGGCATTGTTCTTTGTCCCTTTCCCATGCAGCATCTGGTTTCTTATATAGCCATTTTTCCATCTGGCTTTCATCACGTTATCCCAGGCATAAGGTCTAGGGTAAGAGAGAGTTACACACTTATAGTTTACTCCATAAGTATTATTATGTAAAAAAATACAATGCAGTAAGTTATATAAAAGATGATCTCACTGTTGTAAAACAAGTCATGAGGAGGAAGGGTGAAACCTCTCCTATGTATATATGTTGTGTGTATAGAATTATATAAGTCCACCCAAATATAGAGTGCTATATACATATATAAGCACATGTATGTAAGCATATATGTATACATATATAAGCATCTGTGTGTGTGTGTGTGTGTGTATACACACACACACACACACACACACACACACATGGTTTTTAACGTGAGCTACCTGGGGTGTGGTGAATATTCGAAAATGAAAATAGGAAGGAATAATAGAGTCAAGTAAAAAAAGAAGAAGAAAAGAAGAAGAAAAAATGCTCACACTAAAATAAAGACAGTTCTATTCCTTCAAAATAGCATTCCATTCTTAAGAAAGTTTGGGAAATGCAAGATTACACTGAATTAAATAGGTTTACTTACTGCAGGCCTTTGCAGAATCTTTACTATATTAAATATATGTTATGAATCTTTAAGATAAGGATACATCATGTAGAATACATTTTTGTGACACACCTATTAATTCTCAGAAGAGTATTTTACAGAACAGTTTGGGGAAATCCTGCTTTAGTCATATTTAATATGAATGTATCAATATTGCCCTTTGGGGCAATATTACTATGATATGATTCTGTGTTTTTATTAAATACATAATTAAAGTACCTTGTCACTTTGCTTACCATTATTTAGCACCCCAAAATTGTTGAAAATGGTTATGTAGGCATTCACATCCTTCCCATGCATATTCTATTGATTTTAACAATGCTGGATATTGCCATTTTGATAACTGCTTTGTCAAATATTACTTATACAGTCTTCTTGCTAGTAGATTTTTGCTATTTAAGTTTTATTTCTTTCCTCCACACCACCCCACAAGTTTCAAGGATCACTATGATTCTATATTTAATGGACCATACTGTTTTAAATACTGAACAACACTTCTCCTTTTTCTTAGCTCAAGCTTGTACAAGCTGACAGTTTAATCCAGACACTGTAATCCTTTGAATCCAAAGCTGGACACTATTGGAAGAAAGAAATACATGTTTTCTATCATCTTAGTAAAAATACAGAATTGAAAAAGAAAATCTTGAACTATGAGTATTTCCAGCCTTTTGATGAATACTGTCAGGTTAGGAGGGTGCACAAATATTTCATAACTGACACAGATATCTTCAAGGACTTAAAAGATAGGTTTCTGAGATTGCTCATTTAACAGCCATTGATTGACATAGTTCTGTTATAGAGTCTCTAATTTTCTCTAGATATAAGATCATATCAGCCAGGTGCAGTGGCTCCTATCTGTAATCCTAGCACTTTTGGAGGCCTAGGTGGGAGGATTGCTTGAGCTCAGGAGTTTGAGATGAGCCTGAGCAAGAGCAAGACCCTGTGTCTACTAAAAGTAGAAAAATTAGCCGGGCGCAGTGCTGCATGCTTGTAGTCCCAGCTACTCAGGGGGCTGAGGCAGGAGAGGATCCTTTAAGTCCAGGAGTCAGAGGTTGCATTGAGCTATGATGACACCACTGCACTCTAGCCCAGGGAAACAAGAGCAAGACTCTGTATCTAAAAAGTAAGTAAGTAAGTAAATAAATAAATAAATAAATAAGATCATATCATCTGCAAACAAGGATAAAAGGATAATTTGACTTATTTTCCAGTTTGGATGCCTTTTATTTCTTTCTTTTGTCTGATTGCTCTAGCTAGAATTTCTGGTACTAGGTTGAATAACAGTGGTGGAACTGGGTATCTGTGTCTTATTTCATATCTTAGAGGAAAGGCTTTCAGTTTTTTCCTGTTAAGTATGATACTAGCTGTGGTTCTGTCATATGAAGCTTTTATCATGTTAAGGTACGTTTTTTCTATACTCAATTTTGGGTTTTTATCATGAAGGGATGTTGAATTTTATCAAATGATTTTTCAGCATCAATTGAAATGATCATATGTGTTTTGTTCTTTCATTCTGTTGATATGATTTGTCACATTGATAGATTTGCATATGTTGAGCCATCCTTGCATCCCTGGTATGAATCCAACTTGATCATGATGAATAATCTTTTTAATGTTTGTTGAATTTGGTTTGCTAGTGTTATGTTGAGGATTTTTACATCTATTTTCATCAGAAATCTTGGCTCATAGCTTTCTTTTATTATTGTGTCTTTGTCTGATTTTGGTATAAGGGTGATACAGGTCTTGTAGAATAAATTTGGAAGTATTCTTTCCTCCTCAATTTTTTGGGACAGTTTAATTAGCATTGGTATTAGTTCTTTTTTGAATATTTAGAATTTAGCAGTAAAACCATCATGTCCTGGACTTTTCTTTGATAGGAGGCTTTTTATTACTGCTTCTATCTTGTTACTTGTTATTGGTTTGTTTAGATTTGGGATTTCTTCCTGGTTTAAGCATGGTAGGTTATGTGCCTAGGAATTTATCCATTTTTTCTGAGTTTTTCAATTTATTGGCATATAGTTGCTTGTAGTAGTTGATAATGATCCTTTGCTTTTCTGCAATATTATTAATAGTTGTCTCTTTTTTCTTTTCTTTTTCTTTTTTTATTTCAGAATATTATGGGGGTACAAGCACTTTGGTTACATAAATTGCTTTTGCACCACCTGACTAGCGTACCCATCCCCTAGACAGCGAGAAACACATCTGTTAGGTGTGGATTTTCCTGTCCTCTCCTCCCTCCTCCCACCTGCCCAACACCCTACGAATGTTACTTTACATATTTGCATATAAGTGTTTATCAATTAGTACCAATTTAATGGTGAGTTTTGTGGTGTTTGTTTTTTGATTCTTGTGATACTTCACTTAGAAGAATGAGCTCCAGCTACATCCAGGATAATACAATATGTAGTTCATCATTTTTTATGGCTGAGTAGTACTCCATGGTATACGTATACCACATTTTGTTAATCTACTCATGTATTATTGGGCACTTGGGTTGTTTCCACATTTTTGCAATTGTGAATTGTGCAAATCAAAACCACAATGAGATATCACTTAACTCCAGTGAGAACAGCTTTTATCAAAAAGTCCCAAAGGAACAAATGTCGGTGTGGATGTGGAGAGATAGGAGCATTCATACACTGCTGATGGGACTGCAAACTAGTAAAACCTCTATGGAAAGTGGTATAGAGATATCTCAAAAAACTAAAAGTAGAACTACCATTAGATCCAGCAATCCCACTACTTGGGATCTATCCAAGGGGGGGGAAAGGCATTCTATAAAAAAAGGTCTCCTTGTTTATCTATGATTTTTATTTATTTAGATCTTCTCTCTTTTTTTTCTTAGTCTGCCTAAAGGTTTGTCAATTTTGTGTATCTTTTCAAAAAACCAACTTTTGTTCCATTAATCTTTTGTATATATTTTGTTTTCAATTTCATTTATTTCTTTTCTGCTCTTTATTATTTCTTTTCTTATACTAATGTGAGGATTTTTTTGCTCTATTCTTTCCAGTTCTTTGAGATTCTTTGTTAGATTGTTTATTTGAAGTTTTCCTACTTTTTTGATGTAGGCAATTATTGCTATAAACTTTCCACTTATTACTGCCTTTGATGTATCCCAGAGGTTTCAATATGTTGTATTTTCATTAGTTTTGAGGAATTTTTAAATTTCCTTTTTAATCTCTTCATCGACCCACCAGTCATATTGTTTAATTTCCATGTGTTATAGTTTCCAGTGTTGTTATTGTTATTGATTTCTAGGTGTGTTCCATTGTGGTCAGAGAAAATACTTGATATCATTTGTTTTGTGGTCTAACATATGGTATATCCTTGAGAATGAAATGTTCCATATCTATTAGGTCCATTTGGTCTATAGTGCAGATTAAGTTTGATTCTTCTGTGTTGATTTTCTGTCTGGATGCTGTCTCTGTCTGGGTGATATATCCATTGCTGAAAGTGAGGTGTTGAAGTCTCCAGTGATTATTATATTGGTATCTATCTTTCTCTTTAGCTCTGATAATTTTTTCTTTATATATATTGGTGCTCTAGTGCTGGATTATACACTTTAACTCCATCTCTATCCTCGCTTTTTAACTTTTGTTGTTTCCATTCATGTATTTTTATACTATCTCTCAAAAAGTTGTTCTAGTTGTTATTTTTGATAGGTTTGTTTTTTAGTCATCCTACTCAAGATATAAGTAGTTTATACACTGGAATTACAGCAATAGAGTATTCTGTATTTGTATATTTACTGTTACCAGTGAGTTCTGTACCTTCAGTTGATTACTTATTGTTCATTAATGTCCTTCTCTTTCATATTGAAAAAATCCTTTTAACGTTTCCTATGGGACAGGTCTGGTGTAGATGAAATTTCTCAGCTTCTGTTTGTCTGGGAAAATCTTTATTTTTCTTTAATGTTTGAAACATATTTTTGCAGAATATAGTATTCTGTGTTAAGATTATTTTCCTTCAACACTTTGAATATGGCATGCCACTCTCTCATGGCCTATAAGGTTTCTAGGAGAAGGCTGCTGCCAGACATATTGGAGATCCTTTATATGTTACTTTTTTTTCTTTTTTCTTGCTTCCCATAGGACCTTTTCTTTATCTATGACCTTTGGAAGCTTGATTATTAAATGCCTTGAGGTAATCTTGTTTGAGTTAAATCTGCTTGGTGTTCTATGACCACCTTCTACCTGAATATTTGTATTTTTTTCTATGTTTGGAAAGTTCTCTGTTGTTATTTCTTTAAATAAATGTTCTACCCTAACTTCTCTCTCTACTTTCTCTTTAAGGCCAATATCTCTTAGATTTTACCTTTCAAGGCAATTTTCTAGATCTTGGAGACAAGTTTCATTGTTTTTTTTTTTCTTTTTATTGACTGTGTTTACAAATAGCCTGTCTTCAAGCTCACTAATTCTTTCTTCTGCTGGGTTAATTCTGCTGTTGAGAGATTCCATTGAATTTCTCAGTTTGTCACTTGAATTTTCCAGCTCCAGAATGTATTCTTGATTTTTTTTATTATTTCAATCTCTTTGTTAAATTCCTCTGATGGGTATCTGAATTCCTGCTCCGTATTGTTTTGCAGTTCATTGAGCTTCTTCAGAACAGCTATTTTGAATTCTTTGTCTGAGAGGTCCCATCCTCCATCACCCTGTGATTGGTCATTGGTACCTTATTTAGTTCATTTAGTGAGGTCATGTTTTTCCTGGATGTTCTTGATGCTTGTATATATTTATTAATGCCTGGGCATTGAAGAGTTAGGAATTTATTCTAATCTTTGCAGTCTTGTTTCATTTGAACCCATTCTTCTTGAGAAGGCATTCCAGATACTCAAAAGGATTTTGAGTTTTGTGATCTGGGTGTTTGACCACTACAGCTGTATTAGCACTGGGCACACTCCAAGCCCAGTAATGTTGTGACTCTTGGAAAACCCTAGTGGTACTACCTTGATGGACTTGGGTAAGATATGACAGAATTCCCTGGATTACCCAGCAGAATCTCTTACTCTCTTCTGTCACTCTCTGTGCTGGGCTGCTGGGGCTGTGCAAGGAGTAATGTGGGCACTCCTTCATGGGCCACCACAGTTGGGACTGTGCCAGGTCACACCTGAAGCCATTCCAGTCTCACCCAGAGCCCGTTGTGGCTGCTGCCTAGTTACCTCTGATGTTTAGTCAAAGCTCAAGGGAAGTTTATTTAGTCAGCAGGTGGTGAGTCCTGTTGAGGACTACTTTCTTCCGTTCAGGGAAGCAGGTTTCCTTCTGGCGCAGAGTGTGTCTAGAAATGCTGTCCAGGATCTAAGGCCTACAATCAGAGTCTGCAGGAGTCTGCATGGTATGTTATTTCACTATGGCTGAGCTGGTACCCAAGTTGCAAAACAATGTCTTCTGAACTCTTCCCTTTCTTTTCTCCAAGCAGAAGAACACTCTTTCTGAGGTGCACTGCCTGCAGTTGGGGGAGGGGTGATACAGGCACTGGCTTGGCTCCCACCGCTGGTGTCTCCACACTTGGGATCCCCACTTGGGATCACATGTACCCCAAGTCCACTAGCTCTGAGCCAGCACAGCTGTAGGAGTTGCTCAAGGACTCTGGCTTTTGTGGCCTGGTTGCTTTACCCAGGCTATTTTTTGTCAGCCAGTGGTGGGGCTAGTCAGAATTCAGATTTCAAGGCAGAGGATTTCTCTCTGACCAGGCTGGCTAGACTGATTGCTTGCTTTTTGGGCACTGGCAGAATTCTGCCCTGTTCTGTGTTCCCCTGTGACAGGATGACCCTGAGTTCTAATGCAGGGTTCAAGAATCACTTCTCTCTCCCCCTACAGAGCACGCAGATTCTCTCTTCACTTGGTGCATTGGCCTGACACTGCCAGAGGTTGGGGGTGGGGTGGTGTAGGCAATGCAAGACTGTCTTTTCTGCCCTGTATTCTTGATATAATGTCAACACAAGTTACTGTGATTGCTCCTCTGATTTTTGGTTCTTCTGAAGGTGTTTCATTGGAGAGTTGTTGAATTTGGTGTTCATACAGAGGGACAATTGTTGTAGGTTTCTATTCAGCCATCTTGCTCCACTCTCCTAGAAATTTTTAATATCTTTTAAAGAGAGGAGGTCACCAAAGTTGCTAAAGGCAGAACAGTGATGCTCAATGTGGGGTGCATGAATTTTAAGTCCAAATTTGAGCCCCTTTAGTTTCAGCTCCCCTGCTTTCAGATAGTAGATTGTATCAGGTTCATACTACCTATTGATGAGGATAAGAATTGGGGTATTTTCTCTGTTTCTATACCCTGACATTCTTTTACCTGCTGTGATCCCAAGCTGATCCTGGCCCTGGGTGTTCCTGAACATCATGCCCAGCTTTTCTGATGCTCATTTCAAGAGTTCTCTAATTTCGCCTCTTTTTCTTGGGAAGGGGCTAAAGATCACCAAATTCCATGCACTGTGTCTTAGTTGACCTTGTGCTGCTATAACACAATAACTGAGACTAGGTAATTTAAAATAAACAGTTTATTGGCACATGGTTCTGTGGACTGGGAAGTCCAAGACTGAGGGGCTGTCATCTCTTGAGGGCCTTCTTGCTATATCACTCTATGGCTAAAGGGCAAAGAGAGAGAGAGATAGAGATAGAGAGAGAGAGAGACAGCGAGAGAGAGAGAGAGCAAGCAAGAGAAAAGGGGATCGAATTTGCTTTTTTATTAACAAATTCACTTCCGTGATAACAGCATTAGTCCATTCATGAGGGAAAGGCCCTCATGGCCTAACCACCTTTTATTAGACCCCACATCCTAATAATGTTTCATTGGGAATTAAGTTTCCAACATATGCTTTTTGAAAGACACATTCAAATGATAGCATACTCCTATTGTATGACCTACTATTTAAACAATCTTATTATTTCATGTATAACCAATCTGGCAGAATGAGTATTTGCCTCCATTTTAAAGGGGAGAAAATAGAATCAGAGAGATTTAATGACTTGTGCAAGAAGAGTTAATATTTGAATCAAAGTCCCTCTTCTTTTAAAACCTGTGGTTTTCCACTGGACCATGCTACCTCCCTATGAACAGAGGCACATTCTATATAGAGAGCATCATTGTTCCTAGAGGCTCTAACAACTTTATGAGAAATTTCTCACTACTCTTCATAACACCTACTATAGCAAGAATACCATCCATTTAATGGCAAGAAAAGTAATGTTCTGAAACGATACTATAATTGCCATGTTAGCAAAATAAGTTGTATTGTTATATGCAAAAGAAGTGGATAATCTACCTTTAAAATGTATGCTGTTTCAACACTTCAGTAATTGGTTATTAATATCATGATGTGGAATAAGTATTTGCTAAAACTCATTAGATTTTTGTGGTCTAAGCACCTATATGGATAATCCTTTCAAAAGATATTCATTTCTCTTTGGTATTATTAAGCATGCTTTTTTCCAAGAGCTCAAAATTACAATGAAGAGTGTAATTAATGGAATGAAGAAAATGCACTCAATAATTCAAAATTTTTTGATACTATTTCATCTGGGATGGTGGCATTGATTTTTTTTTCTTTTCAGTTTAACATTAAAAAAACACAAGACATGCTTATTATTGCACTTTTAAACATTTTTGTGAAATATAGAAGTTCAGGTAATGAAAATGCAGCACTTCATTACAGTGAGATTAGTTTTTCTGGCTTAATTCCTTTTCATCTTATGCTATATAATTAATGGAACTGAATTATTAAATGAGCATGTTTAAGGTCTTTACACTGACCAACAACCCCATCTAAATAACACAGAGGATTAGACCCTTGCTCATACCCCTCATGCACTTATGCACCCTTCCACCTTAGTCAATAGCCATATTCTTACTAATTGGCCAAATACAGCCTGTGATCAATTTACCCAAAGCAGAGATTTGTTGGTGCCCTGATTCTGAAGCATATTCCTCTGATGCCAGCTTTTGCATCAGGTGTTGTGTCTTAGTTCTTTCAGGCTGCCATAACAAAATACCATACACTGGGTTGCTTATAAATGACAGAAATTTATTTCTCACAATTCTGGAGATTGTAAAGATCAAATCACCAGAAAATTTGGTATCTGGTAAGGGCCCATTTCATAGATAGCACCCTCTCACTGTGTCCTCACACAGTGGAAGGGACGAAGGATCTCTCTGGAGTCTCTTTTATAAGGGCACTAATCCCATTTATGAGGGCTTTGCCCTTCATGACCTAACCACTTCTCAAATGTCCTTTCTTTTAGTACTACCACATTGAGGATTGGGTTTTAAAATATTTGGGGGCATGCAAACATTCAGACCATAGCATGTTTTTTAGAGGCAGAACTGTCAG
Organism: Varecia variegata; assembly: GCA_028533085.1. Classification (NCBI taxonomy): domain Eukaryota; kingdom Metazoa; phylum Chordata; class Mammalia; order Primates; family Lemuridae; genus Varecia; species Varecia variegata. The sequence continues at coordinate 77,986,820 of CM052457.1, forward strand.
CAAGTTGATGAGTAGAGCTTACACTTAAGGCAATTATCATACTGTTGATTACTGGGCATTCTTTATTTTTCACTTGTCTTTCTTCTTATAGGATGTTAATGGCTATATCCTCTATGTGAGCACTCAAGTGTGTTTTCCATGTGTACCTACTTTATTTGGCAGCATCAGCTTTACTACAGATAAATCTGGGGGATGGGATAGTATTACTAGGGGTCATGAAAACATAATCTCCCTGAGAAAGGGAAACATAAGCCAATAGTGGAAGATGTGGGTCTATATGTAAGGAATTTTTAAGGCTGCAATTAGTAGAAACTAGTTAAAGTACCTTAAATAAAAGGCAGTTACTTATTTCTCAAAGAAAATAAGAAGAATGGAAGTAGGCAAATGCATCAATGTCAGGGTATCAGGAGGCTTCTCTTACAGTCTCTTGACCTTTACTCATGGTTATAGATGACTGTCATAGCTCCAGAAATCATATCTGCATTCAAAAATAAGGGTTGAGGGGGAGTGGCAGTGTCAGCCCTTTTATCAAATGTACCGAGGCTTTTGTAGAGCTCCCCAGCAGACTTCAGCTTCATGTTATTTCCAGGAATGTGTCACATAGGTAACCTTAGTCCTAAGGAAGACTGAGAAAGCAGGGTTAGCTTTTTTAGCCTTTATGATGAAGATGGAGAGTTGGGAGATAATTTTGAGTTGCCCAATGCATGAACCTTTAGAGTGTTTTAAGGAACAGATTTTGAACAACCCTGTAGATATATCTTAGTCATGTGACCTAGACACCCTTGTGTGAGACTTTGATTTTGAATTGAGGAACTGGAGGAAGGTGACTCCAGGTGAAAGTCATTACACTGGAAAGAGTTGAGGTAGAACTGTCTGACTTTGGGGGCACTGGCAACGGCAAAGATCAGTTTCTTGCTCAAAAGTGGCCTCAACAGGGGGCAGTGGAAGCAGTGATGGTGCTTCTCTAGTGCTTATTGGAACAGCAGAAGTGGTCATGATTTTCTCATCAATCTAACTTTGTAGCCCGGCCTTAGGCATTGTTCCTGGAAGATTAATCTCTAGTCCAGTTCTTCAGATCTTTCAACTACTCTGTGTGCCATCCAGTATCCTTTAATTGAGTTCATTTTCTTCTTAAGCAATCAGAACCATGTCCTTTACTTGCAGCTAAGACCCTAACTGCTACAATAAACAAAAGCAGGACTTCTGTGGGAAAGATCATCCTCAAAAGGTGTGGAAAGACTAGAAGTCTGCCAAACAGAGAAGAGGAAAGAAAGACAGTCCAGGCTAAGGAGTCCAAGTGAGCAAATATATAAAGGTAGACCTGGTCTTGATATATCTGTACAGCAGGAAGCGTATTGGTTGAGCTAGCATACTGTCTTTTATGCAGAGGAGTAGTGAAAGATATGTCTGGGTAATGAACCATCAGAATGCTCAGTGAAGGGCTTTGAAATTTAACTGAGAATGTGTATTTGTTTTTGAGGAAGTCTAATCTGGTAACAGTATTCATGATAAACTACAAAAGAGAAACTAAAATCAAGGAAGCCAGTTAGCACACTCTTATAATTATCCAGGTGTGATGTAATTAGGTATGAACTAAAATGTTTACAGCAGATCTCACAGAGGAAAAGAAAACAGATGTAGAGAACAATTAAGTGTTAAAATTATGATAGAAATCCCAAGAAGGAGAGATCTTGATGGCTCAGAGTAGTTGACAGGACCACTTTATAGAAAAGATAAAATAGTGCTAGTGCTGGATCAAATAGTATTTCTATTTTTAGCTTTTTGAGGTATCTCCAAATTATTTTCCACAGAGGTTGTACTAATATTTGGCAGTCCCACCAGCCCATCCTCCAAAATGAGGTATCATAAGAATGGAAGAATAAATATCACATGTACTTGCCATCAAATTGGCACTAACTGGTTAACACTAAGGTGCTCACGTGGTAGTAATATTCATTGGGGTTTGGGGGAGTGGGGGTGAGTAAACTCACAACTAATGGATGCGGTGAGTACTGTATGGGGAAGGGGCACACCTCCAATCCTGGCTTGGGTGAGGCAAAGTCATAACATATAACCAAAATGTTTGTACCCCCATAATATCCTGAAATTAAAAAAGATAGAAAAGATAAAATAGCAGATCTTCAAATAACCTGTGATTTTTGAATAAGTGAATTGGTGGAAGAGGATGCAATCCCCCAAGTAGCAGGGATAATATGGGTAAAGGCACAAAAGAATGATTGAATAGGCCTAATACAAAGGCCTGGGAGGCTTCTGGCATACCTGAACTGAAGATTTATTTGGGGGGTAAAGGGAAATATGTTTGTAAAAGGAATTCATTATGGGAAATATGAAGAATGTTCAGAAATCAGGCTTTGTTGTAGTACATATCTATCTCTTGAAGAATCTTGAAGAAGTAAAGGCATAGATATCTCTTTTTTATTTTTTATTGATACATGATAATTGTACATATTCATGGAGTTGGATTAGGGGATTGGAGGGGATAAAGTCACAACTAATGGACACAGACACAGTGAGCATTGTAGAGGGGAAGAGCATGTCTCTAAACCTCGTTTGGGTGAGGCAAAGGCATTTTTTATTGTTTTACTTTTATATAATTCTGCTATTTAAAAATTGGTTGCAATATTAAGGGAGGGTTCAAGAAACTTTGATTCTTGTTGCTTTGGTCACTCAAATTTCAACAGGACCTAATGACAAGGCGAAGCTGGGCTGTTACATATGAGGAGCTAAGGTATAAAATTCCACACATGAAGCCAAATGATAAAATTCCTAATGAAACTCTTACACTTGAAATTCTCTCTATTGTTCCAAATTTTACATATTTTTTAGCTCACACCATCAGTCCATGAAAGGAGATGAGTTTTTGGCAAAATTGATAAACAATAAATAAATAAATAAAAAGAACCTGTATGATTTGACGTTCTGCCTAACAGCCTACTGTTTATTTTAAACTCAGTGATGAGTTTTTGGTCCACTTTTCTTGAACTTTACTGAAATCTTCATGGTCCATTGACATCTCTTGAATTGAATGATTATACAAGTGTTTGAAATAATTTGCTTAGAAGCCATTTGTGGGACTGTAGAGACTGCAGTAAGTGTGGCCAACCAGGTAGCTGTGTTATTAACCTGGGTGTACATTCAAAGGGCCAAGATAACTTTTGTCACATTTGAGAAGGAAGGGAAGGAGAAATGGTAGAAATGGATGACAATTGGGAGAAAGAAGATAGAATTTAAGGAGATGTCAAAGATGATAACATAGCCTGGCAGAGCCATGGGCATTTGGGAAGGAAAGCTGTTCTATGGGGAAATATAGGCATTCCTCAACATGGATATAAAGCATGGGCTTTCTTGTTCAACAAAATTGGTTCAAGTCTCACCCAGCTCTGCCACTTATTAGACATACGTTCATTTTATAAGGAACACCAGATACAATTATAGTTTAGTAGAAATTAGAAATTGATCACTTCATTAATGAATCTACATCTCATTCAGAATCAAGTCTAAATTCACAAATGTCTCATACCATATTTAGTTTTTCCTGCATCACCAGTCTCTCCCTTTTTAAGCATGCACCATTCCCCCCCCCCATGCACACACTGACACTTCAGCCATACCAAACTACTTAAAGGACCCAGATTTGCCACATTTTCTCATGTCTCTGTTCCTTTATTTATGTTCGTGTTTCTTATAACACACTCTCTCCCCATCTTTGTTGAGATATATTTTCTTCTTTCAACTTACCTATCATCTCTTCTAGGAAAAGCTTTACTTGGCCTCATCTCATTCATTGTAATCTAAATTTATGTCAATGTTAGCCTTTATTAGAGTATATTATGGTCACTTTTATATATATATATGACTTCTCCATTAGACTGAGCTAACTGAGGGCACAAATATTGTCTTATTTGTCTTTGTATCGCAAGTGCCTACCACAATTCCAGCATATAGTAGGTTCATAATAAATGTTGAATGAATAAATGATCACTTTATGAGCCTGAGATTGGTTAATCATGCTAAGAAATGGGGCCATCTAATTCATGCTGCCAAGTATCTTTTATGCCATGTAGTTGCATAGACACCATTCCTTGCTCCCTCTCTCTAAGCTGAAGTCAAGGTATGGAAGTTGCCTCTACATCTGTGCCAACAGGTGGCAGCACAGCTGCTGTGGCTACACTACTTGTCTACAAGAAAGAGTATTCTTTCTTGGTGCCCAGTAAGAATGAGTTGTTTCTACCATTAATACATAAAAAAAGAAAAAAAATGTTAATAGAAAAATAAGGAATGATCTTAGGTGTTTAAAATGTAATGAATTTAGAAAACCCTTGACAGGAAGTTACGTTTGTTGCCAAAATTAGGAGGCGTGAGTTAATGTCCAAAATGTATAAGGAATTATAAATAAGTCAATAGCAAGAAAACAAACAACCTTATTAAGAAATGGGCAAAGGACCTGAAGAGACATTTTTAAAAGAAAGAAATATATTATGGGATAAATGAAAAATGTATGGAAATCAGATTTTGTTGTAATACAGATCTATCTCTTGGAGGCTCTTGAAGAAGTAAAGGCAAAAATGTCTCTTGACAACTGTGTCTGATTTCTGTACATTTTTCATGTTTCCCATAATGTATTATTTTTACAAAGAACATATAAATGGCCAGAAGATATATAAAAAATTCTTATCACTCATCATCAAGAAAATACCAATCAGAACCCTCATGAACCTCACACATGTTAGGATGGCTATTACAAAAAAAAAAAAAAAAAAAGCAAGCATTGATGAGGTTGTGGGGAAAAGGGAACTCTTGTACACTGTTGGTGGGAATATAAATTGGTGCATCCACTGTGGAAAACAGCGCAGAGGTTTGTTTTAAAAAATCGAAACCATAACTACTGTATGATCCAGCAATCCCACTTCTGGATATAAACCCAAAGGTATTGAAATCAATATGCCAAAGAGATATCTGCACTCCCATGTACATTGCAGCACTATTTGCAATATATAAGATGTGGAAACAATCTAAATGTCCATCCATGAATGAATAGATAAAGAAATTGTGGTATGTGTATACTGTGGAATATTATTTAGCCTTCACAAAAGGAAATCCTAGGCCAGGTGCAGTGGCTCACGCCTGTAATCCTAGCACTCTGGGAGGCCAAGGCAGGAGGATCACTCGAGGTCAGGAGTTCGAGACCAGCCTGAGCAAGAGCGAGACCCCGTCTCTACTAAAAATAGAAAGAAATTATATGGACAGCTAAAAAAATATATATAGAAAAATTAGCCGGGCATGGTGGTGCATGCCTGTAGTCCCAGCTATTCGGGAGGCCGAGGCAGAAGGATTGCTTAAGCCCAGGAGTTTGAGGTTGCTGTGAGCTAGGCTGATGCCACAGAACTCTAGTCCAGGCAACAGAGCGAGACTCTGTCTCAAAAAAAAAAAAAAAAAAGAAAGAAAGAAAGAAAAGGAAATCCTCTCATTTGCAACCACATGGAGGAACGGAAGTGCAGTTCATTTAAGAGAGAGATGCTGGAGTTCATATTATAAGTGAAATAAGCCAGAAAGACAAGTGCCACATGATACCACTTATATGAGAAATCTAGCATAGTTACAGAAGCAGAGAGTAGAATGGTGGTTGTCAGTGGTTAAGAGAAAGAGAAAGCAGGAAGATATTAATCAAAGGGTACAAAGCTTCAGTTACACAAGCTGAATAAGTTGTAGAGATCTACTGTGCAGCCTAGAGCCTATAGTTAACAACACTGTATCATATACTTAAAATTTTTCTAAATGTTCTTACCACAAAAATAAATTAATAATCATAATAAATAAAGAGGGCTAGAGGAAACTTTTGGAGGTGATGAATATGTTTAGGACATAGATTGTGGTGATGGTTTCTCCAAAGTCATCAAGTTGTATACATTAAAAATGTACAGATTTTTGTATGTAAATCATACTTCTATAAAGTGGTTAAAATTTTATATAAAAATAAACCATGTGGTATTGGCAATAAAAAAAAATAGGGAGGTGTAGAGATATCTTGGATTGAATCCAAGAACAAAATAAAAAGAACTTTAAATGGAAATACGAGCGAAATCTGAGTAAAGTCTAGGGTCAATGTTGGTTTCTTGGTTTTGAGAAATGTCCTATTGTAAGATGTTAACAATGGGGGCTCTGGATAAGGAGTATGTGGAAAGTCTGTACTATCTTTACAAATTTTCTGTAAATCTAAAATTATTGTAAAACAATATATTTAAAATATGGGGGGAGTTCAGAACAGTGTAAATGTACTTAATGCCACTGAACAGTGCATATAAATATTGTTAAAATGGTAAATTTTGTGTTATGTATATTTTACCATAGTAAAAAAAATTAGGGAGAGGATTGTATATGCTGTTGGGTGAGGCATACTAAGGGGGAATGAAATAGCAGTTTTTAAGGATTCTTTGAACTTCTGCAGTTATTCCAGGCATTGTACTAGAAATTATAAGGCATTTTTTTCTTCACTGTTAGTGACAAGTCCACTGAGGTTCCAAGAGTTTAGATAATTATCATATCTACACTCTACTCTGGGCCTGCTTTAATCCATATTTAAGACAGAGGCTCTGGAGTGCATATTTTTCAAAGAGTAATACAGATGAGTACAATGATCAGCCAAATTTGAGAACTAGTGCTCTAAGCCTTTTATATCCGCTGCCTTTAAGAGTATTTCTCTTATCTTGGAGATAAAAGCAGGCAGTGTAGGATCTTGTTTAATTTGGACTGTGAGAACTGCATAGAGTCTTACAACCCAAGGTCAACGCATTGAATGCTATAGCTAGCAGAGCAGGGTAGAAGGAGAAATGTCATAGAATTGGATCAAATATCATACCCCATCTAAAGCTGCAACCAGAGAAGGGTAATTTCCCCTGAAAATTCTTGGTCATATATTACAGTATGAACTCAGCTCCACAATATCAATTGGTATATTTGGCCACTTATTGTCTTCTATCTCCATAGATGTCATTGACAGTAGAGACCTCTGGTCACCAGGGAATTTTCAGGTAGAATAAAAAGGCAATTAGAGGCTGGCAGGGTAAATGTATTAAGGCAGTATACTTGGAGTTTCAGAAAATAAGCAAGCAAACACTTAAAAAAACAGACAATCATTCTTCCTAATTCACTGAGAATGTAGAAGCAATTAGAGGAGATTTCCATGGACTTCCAGCACTACATCTTCTCTCCTATCTGTATCTGTGCCCATATTCACTGTCTGTTCTGTTGTAACTATAGAGAAACTGTTCTCCTATCTAAAGGCCATCCTGTCCATTTGTTTCGTTATATCTCAAACTCTCTCACCTACTAACATGAGGTTATTGTTCCAGCATCATGACTTTTCCCACTAGATATTTCGAAATGACAAAAAAATAACAGATGTTGACAAGGATGTGGAGAAAAGGGAATGCTTATACAGTGTTGGTGGGAAAGTAAATTAGTACAACCTCTGTGGAAAACAATATGAAGATTTCTCAAAGAATGAAAAATAGATCTAACATTCAATCTAGCAATCATACTACTAGGTATGTACCCAAAGGAAAAAAAAAAATCATTATGTATCAAAAATATACTTGTACTCAGATATTTATCACAGCACTATTCACAATAGTAAAGGTGTGGAATCAACTCAAGTGTTCTTAAGGGGTGATTGGATAAAGAAAATGTGGTGTATTCACACAATGGAATACTATTCATCCATAAAAAGAATGAAATCATGTCTTTCACAGCAATGTGGATGGAACTGGAAGCCATTATCTTAAGTGAAACAATCCAGACACAGAAAAGACTGGTGCCCCATGTTCTCACTTATAAGTGGAAGCTAAATAATGTGTACACATGGACATAGAGTGTAGAATAATAGACAATGGAGACTCAGAAAGGTAGGGGAGTGGAAGGGGGTGGATGATGAGAAATTACTTAATGGGTACAAAGCACATTATTTGGTGATGGATACTGTAAAAGCCCTGACTTCACCACTAAGCAATCTACACATGTAACAAAATTACACTTGTATCCCATAAATTTATAGGAATAAATAAAAAAAGAAGACAACCATGCTGCTATTTCCCCTATCCAATAAAAAACAATCTGACCAAACAAAAGGAAAAGGCCAAAAACAAAACAAACAAACACAAAAAAAAAACACCTCTCTTGAACCTCCGGGTCACACTTCTTGCTTAACTGTCTGCTACCACATTTCTCTGCCCTCCTTCACTGCAGAGCTCTTTAAGGGAGCCATTTATATAGCAGGTCTTGAATTCCTCTCCTCCCATTCTCCCTTAAATCCAGACTTTTGCCTCTGATGCTCTGCTAAAGTGCTCTTAGCTAAAATCACCAATCACCTTCTCATTGTGAAATACAATGGCCTGTCCTCATTTCTCAACTAACTAGACTGACTCAGCAGTATTTGGTACAGTTGATTACTCCTTCCTTTCAGAAACACTTTCTTCACTTGCTTTCTAGGACCAAGTAGTTTTCTTTTTTTAAAATTTTTTATTGATACATAATAATTGTACATATTCATGGATTACATGTTACATCTTGATACAAGCACACAACATACAATGATCGAATCAGGGTAACTGGGACAAGATTCACCTAAAACATTCATCATTTCTTTATGTTGGGAGCATTTGAAAACTTCTAGCTATTCTGAAATACAATAAACTATTGTCAACTATAGTTGCTCCATTGTACCAGTGAACATCAGAACTTCTTCCTTCTATTAAACAGAATTACCCCTTCACCAACATCTCTTAAAAAAATTAGATCTCAAGGAAGTAGTGAATAGAATGGTGGCTACTAGAGATTGGTAAGGGTGGTGGGATGGAGTAATCAAGTAGTTTTCTTGTCCCCTCACTGGCTGTTCCTCCTTAGTCTCCTGATGGTTCCTCATCCTCCTGACTTCTAAAATTTACAATGTAACAGACTCAGTCTTGGGCCTTTTTTCCTGTTACTTGCATTAACTCTCTTTCCATTTATTAATTTAAAATTCCATTTGTGTGTTGATGGTTCCCAAGTTTATATTGCCAGCCTGGAGCCCTCCTCCGAACCCCATCTACTTATAGTCAACTTCCTCCTTGACATCTCCACTTAGCTATCCGATATGTCCAATTGAAATATTCATTGCCCAATTCTTGAGAGGATTGATGGCTGCCTGCTTACATTTGAGTTCCTCTTTAGAGGTTGTCCTTGGCTGTAGAGAGCTGCCTTTCTTAAGATTGTAGCTTCTCAGGATGGCTGGGGGAGAGTGAGCCAGTACCTGATGACTGGCTGATGCAGGGATACATAAACCCACATTCTCTATTTCAATCTCGGTTAACACTTAGGAGCTGTTCCATCTCCAGGGCTCTCCCAGGGGATTAGGTGAGGCTTTTGCTGTGACTGTGTCACAGACCAACTTCTCCCTCTTCCTAAACCTGCTTCACTTACTTGACCACGGGTTTTGCTTCTGAGAGCATGCCCGATAAATCTATTGCGTGCTAATCTCTTTCTCTGAGTCTGCTTGCCAGGGACCCTGATCCAAGTCAAATGCTTCTTCCATCTTTGTAGAATAATGTTCTCCTTTCTTTAAAGATTCTACAATATATAACATTTGTACAATTTTGTGCAGGGCTTCCCCCATTTAGACTTGTGAGCAGAGAGCATTTGCTTGGTCAATGTGTCATCAGCACCTAGCAGAACATTTATCAAATGAAAAATAAATCTGTTCTCCTGCCATCCCCCTCCCACACCAAGTGGTGTCATTCTTGAAGATTGGCTTTCAACATGGATGTCAGAAGGACGAGTAAGTGAACAGGGTGTTTGATGGGAGTTAGAGTGAGTTGGTAGGATAACTTATGTGGAAGATTCTGGAATTTTCTCCAAATTGAAGGCTTTTTAAGGAAAATTATTCTAGCTGATTCCAAATCAGTATAAGAAGCATAAAAGGTTTGGACAGCATGAGGTATGAATAGGATTTCCTAAATTCCTCTGTATTACCTCAGCAAAGTTTTAATTTTCTTCTAAAGGTTTTTACTTTGGCCAGTCAGCCACGTGGATAAATCTGGGAATTTCGTGATGGGAGGTTGGGAAGAGTGATTACTACTGTTGATTTCTTCATATTACTGAGAAATATTTATAATTAATTTAATAAAATTGATGGGCAATTTAATGAAATTTTTAAAAATAGATTCATTTTTAAGCCTCAATACATTACAAAATTTGCTAACTCTTGATAAGCATCTAAAAAGTAAGAATCCTAAGCTTATTGGCAATAGCCATGACACTCTTTTAGAATAGATAACATTATTCTAATGATGGCTCTTTAAGATGAGAATTATCCACCAGGTCTAATGGATACATTTCACTTTTAAACAGACTGATCTGCATGCTCTTTTTAAGTGTGCAATATGCTGCTTTACTTTCCAAATAGTGGTGAAGCAGTCATTAGATTTCAGATGTTTTATTTTCCCTTTTATAGAGAATACTTGCAATTAGTATAATTAGGCACTTATATATCCAAATTCTCAATTCAGCTTCTAATTTGTGATATTGTACTGCCTGAGACACTGTTAGTGTGTTTCATTTGATGACACAGAATTTCTTTGTGGTTGGATCTTTCATGTGGGCAGTGCTGTTCTGTTAGCATCATATTTAATGACTATAACAGCATCTCCATAATAAAAAATTCAAATTGATATCATGATAACGATGCCACATATTAGTGGATGGAATATGTCACTGTTAGACTGATGGGTTTGATATTATGTAAGCATGGCATATTTCTAAAGGTTTGAACAAATGAAGAAAATCCAATAGGTGTTCAGTTGCTATAGGAAACCATCAGAGACACATGTTTTCATTATGAAAACCCAGCAATAGCTATTTCCAGAAGATCTGCTAAATTAGGAGTCAGGCCACCTAGATTCTAATCTAGGTCCTGTCATTAAGAAGATAAATTAAGGAAAGTCTTTCTAATCTGCTGGAACTTGCTAATAATGAGTGTGACCATGTGTTAAATGTCTCCTATTGTCTCATTTTTGTACCCCAAAACAGCTCTTTTAGGTATAAACATTACATCCATTTGAAGGATTAGGAAATGGAGTCTCAGTTCAGGCAACTTGCTCAAGGCCACAGAGTACCAGGATTTAAACCCAGGTCTGACTCTGAAGTCCATGATTTTTCTACTGCAATATTCTGCCTTCTAATTTGTCATCCAAAAGACAGAAAGAATGATACCTTCCCTGCCTATTTTATAATTGTGTGTGTGTAAGAGAGAAAGACAGAGACAGTGACAGAGATACAGAAAGAATGAAATGAAGAGATGATTGTGAAAAAAAATTGTGTAAACTGAAAACTGCTGTCCAAATATCATCTTTACTGACTAAGACAGCTGTTGATAAATTGTATGCCTCAGTTATACCATCAGATCCTTTGTCATCTATGCCTTTCTGAAGGAAGCTTCTCTTCTTGGAAGGAAACATGGTACATGAGAGGGGTGATAAAGATTTATTTAAGATGTATGACAAATTGAGGTATTTATTAATATTTGAAGGTCTTATGCATTGTTACAATGACTGGAGGCTAGGAAGTGAGGTCAGGAAAAATATGAGAAAGAGATGGGAGGTCAAAAGCCTATCAATCCACATTAGGTTTGAAAAAAGTGCCAAGAGTTTTATTTGATAACAAGCACCTTTATTAAGACCTCAAATATTCTGGGGTAGGTCTGGCCTTTGGGTACCTTTTGAAGTCGTTTTTGTTATCACCATTTCATAGATGAGAAAAATCAAGTCTGTTGACAATAAGTAACTTGCCCCAAAATACATACTAAGTGGTGTTGCCTGGCTAAGGACCAATATCTGTGTGATTTCAAAGCCTCCCTTCTAAATACTAGCTTAAATTGCAGGATTATGTGCCATGATTGAGCGCAGAGTGGGCCCAAGAAGGAAGGAGCTCATTGTGTAATTGTTTGTTGAAGAAATTAGATGTAGAACTAAGGTTTGCTTTTGCTCCCTTGACATTCTTATGTCTTTCACATATACATTGTGTTTGTCTTAGGACACAACATCCCTCCTTGTATTTTTTTGTGGAACAAAATCACGTTTAAATACTGACACTCTTCAGGCTAAGCAAAATAAAGCCCCTTGTTCAGCAAACATGCATTAACCACCTACTGCCTGCCAACCACTGCAGTATGTATCACAATCACAAAGAAAAGAAAATTATTGAAATATAATGACATTCCTATAATAATGCTATGTACTGAGTGCTGTAAGAACACAGTGAACTGAGTGACGGCTTTGAATGCATTTTATTTAAATTTAAGTCTAATACAATTTATTTGTGTTGTATTTTTAAACGTCCCTGGTGCCATATAATCCTGCTGCTTTCCATTTAACCAAAAAGCTTACTTGTTCAACATCTTCATTTTTGCATGTGCATAGAAATAAAAGAGTAAGCAACTATTTCTAGTATTTCAAAATCCTGAAGAATGTTGTACACTTTCCCATCTTAAGGCTGAACAAGCTAACCAAAATGTCAAATACTTTTGCTTTTTGAGTGTTTTCCATCAAATTGGTATCATAAAAAGAATACCCTGATTGGCTCTTGATGACATCATAGGAACTTCTGAGTGGGTGATTATTGCACCAATCATGGATAGCAGAGCCCCATGTGAGGTAGTTACAGTACTCAAATTAAGCATGCCTCGTGTGTGACTAATCTGGGACTTGAGCACAGATTACCACATTTAAATGATTGGTATTAGTGAGCATTACATAAGTTTCTCTAGGCTTGCTTGACTTTATAGCTTATCACAAACATGACAATGATTTATGTGATTTTATAATATTATTATAAAACCTTCATAATTATGGATTGTTGGTTAAAATCTGAATCAACAGTGAACCTGGAAAATAGTAATAATACAGATGGCATGAATTATGACTTACTAAATGCAGTTTAGTAGGAAAAATTGTTCCAATGCAGGGTCTAGGGAGGGAGTGAACATTTTAAAAGGTGTTTTCCAAGGGATTGGCTCCATTACAGTCCCCAATTTTTCTTCTGTTTGTCTAGCTACTTTCTTATTACCAACTCTGGATTTCATTTAAAAGTCATCTGAGGCTTTATATGTAATAGGGGAAATTAATTGGTTCATTTATCCTGAATCATTACCATAGTGTATGTTTCTGTGAATTAACTAAAGGTTTCTTTCATCATCACTAAAACATAGGTATGCAGACAAAATACCTTGATGAATAATTGATATATTCTTCTCCACAGAAACCAATGTGAAAGTTCAATATCTATTTTAATAACAGCATTTTATTGTGCTATTCAAAAGTACCATAGTCGCAGTGATTCTGATTGTTTCCTGAGTATCTGATTCCGTTATATATTTTTCAAAGGTCTTAGTCCCTCCAGAATTTTTTTCTCATAATCCCAATGTCAAATGTTCTTATGTGTGATGTTTTAGTATTAACAATTTATCTGCATTTATTATTTGGTTTCTTTCAAGGACGGCCAAATCTATCATCCTATCATGGTTATTTGTGCTGGCCATGTTGTTTTGCCACATATCTTCTTTAAAAAACTTAGTGTATACTAAAAATTCAAAGGGCTTTTGTCAAATAAAAATCAAAGTATATTATGGCATGGCTAAAAGAAAGCACTGAAAACACCACATTTTTATGGTAATAAACACATAACATAAAATTTTTCATTTCAAATATTTTAAAGTGTAGAATTCAGTGGGATTTGAAACATTTATATTCCAAATGTCCGTGGGAAGCCACTTCAGCCAGATGGCTAAAACAAAGGCTCCTCAGGGAACCACTAGACCTATCAAAATACACAACTCCAAATTTTTACAGGACTCCATTCTTCCATTCTTAATCCCCACCCTGGCATCACTCAGACACTCCAAAATGTGGGCTGCTTATTACTACAGCTAGAGTGAAGCTAAGAAATGGAAGATAGTAGCTGGTTTGTTCATGCTACTCCCTTACCCAAAATCAATACTGTCTTACTTCATCAAGTGCCTCCCTGACTACTAAAAGTGTCCAGTTAGGTTTCAGAGTTCCAAAATAGGTGACTCTGATTTTTTTTCAGTTTAATGGTTGTTTCAGTGGAGGGATTGACCTCTAGAGCTACCTACTCTGCCATTTTTTGTGACATCCTCCTCTGAGAGATTTTTAAGTTTTAGTTTACTAGTGAATTTACTAGCTCAATTATTCAAGATGATGGAGGAGTAAATATACTGTAATTTGGGAGACAAAGAAAGATCTTGTTGGATTTCTTGGATGACTTTACCAGTTAAATTGATCCCAAGTCACTTGAGAAGGCAAATGGAATTCTCTGGGTTGGGACAATTAGTTCTAATGGAAGTTTAACAGTGGTAATGGTGGTAGCCCGATGTTCCCCCTCATAGATAGATAGATATTAATAGATAGGTATAATAGCTAGATAGAGATAGAAAGATAGATAGCTCTTTTCAGGCTCACTTTTCCCAGTGGCTTTTCAGATACCTTAGAGATTTGGTTAGTTCACCTCCATGGTAAACGGGATAATCTTATGAAACATTAGTGAGGGAGAGTGATGCCATATGGGGCATGTCACTACAAAGCCTTTCCTTCAGAGGGTCCTCACAACAGCCACTGCCAATATAGCAAAGCATGAGCATCAGTAGCCACTTCCATGTTGTCTGGTGGTCAGAGGAGTCCATGCTGTACTCACTTGGGCTTCATGGTGTGGTAGTAGTGCAACTCCTGGTACCCCCTACCTCCAAGATTGACCAGGTGGGAGTGAGGGAGAGAGAGAGAAAAAAAGAAGAGAGATATGTAAGGGTGGCGACTGGGTTCTCCACCTCAATACCACTGCTGTGCAGTACCAGGTGGAGCAGTGTGTCCACACAGCAGCTTTCTCCCATGAAGTCTTCCAGACAATGCCTTATAATTTCTTATGGTTGGGCCTAAAAGATCACACTAAGATTTTGGTCTGGAGCTGGACTCTTCAACATTAATAAAATAGAAACAATTCATTCTTTTTTTAAAAAAAAATTTTTGTTATATGTATTTATAGTATAAAGTACATGATGTTTTGATAAACAAATACATAGTGAATGATAACTGCAATCAAACAAATTAACATATGCATCACTTTCCATAGTTACCTTTTTTGTGTGGTAAGAACACCTAAAATCTTACTCTTACCAAATTTTCAGTATATGATACAATATTATTAACTATAGTTCTCATCCCTTGACTTATTCATCCTACTTAATCACAAATTTGTATCCTGTCACCTAATTCTCCCCATTGTTTCTTCTTCCCTGATCCTGGAAACCAGCATTCTACTCTCTGTTTCTGTTTATTTGACTTTATTTTTGATTCCGTATATAAGTGAAATAGTGCACTATGTGTCTTTCTGTGTCTGGCTTGTTTCGCTTAGCATAATGTTCTCAAGGTTCATCTCTGCTGTCACAAAGGTTAGTGTATCCTATCCTTTCTTAAGGCTGAATAATATTTCATTATATATCACAATTTCTTTTTATTTTATTTCAGAATATTATTGGGGTACAAACATTTTGGTTACATGAATTGCTTTTGTACAGTTTGAGTCAGTTATAAGTTTATCCGTCTCCCATATAGTGTTCATTGTACCTGTTAGATGTAAACTTACCCATCCCTTCCTCCCCCCTCCCAGCTGGTTGATTTCCATTGAATTTTACTACCATACGTGCACATGAATGTTGATCTATATGTGTCAATTTAGTAGTGATTACAAGTAGTTATGGTTCTTTCATTCTTGTGATATTTCACTCAAAAGTATACTCTTCAGTTCCATCCAGGTTATTACAAGAAATATTACTTCACCCTTTTTATGGCTGAGTAATCCTGCATGGTATACATATACCACATTTTATTAATCCACTCATGTATTGATGGGCACTCGGGGTTGTTTCCACATCTTTGCAATTGTGAATTGTGCTGCTATAAACATTCGAGTGCAAGTGTCTTTTTGATAAAATGTTTTTTTTTTTTTTCATTTGGGTAGATGCCCAGTAATGGGATTGCTGGATTAAAGGTAGGTCTACTTTTAGTTCTTTGAGGTATCTCCATACTACTTTCCATAGAGGTTGTACTAGTTTGCAGTCCCGCCAACAGTGTATAAGTGTTCCTTTCTCTCCACATCCATGGCAGCATCTGTTGTTTTGGAACTTTTTGATAAAAGCCATTCTCACTGGAGTTAGGTGATATTTCATTGTGGTTTTGATTCTTTATCTGTTCATCATGGTTGTTTCCATATCTTGGCTATTGTGAATAATGCTTCAATGAATGTAGGAGTGTGGGTATCTCTACAAGGTACTAATTTAATTTGGGGGGGGGCATATGCCCAGAAGAGAGATTGCTTGGTCATGTGGTAGTTCTATTTTTAATTTTTTGAGGATCCTCCTACTGTATTCCACATAGTTGTACCAATTTACATTCCCACTAACAATGCACAAGGGTTTCCTTTTCTGTACATCTTTGTCAACAATTGTCATCTTTCATCTTTTTGACAATAGCCATGCTAACAGGTGTGAGGTGATATCACACTATGGCTTTGATTTTCATTTCTCCAATGATTACCAATGTTTAAACACCTTTTCATATACCTGTTGGTCATTTGTATTTCTTATTCAGAAAAAGAATGTCTACTCAGGTCCTTTGCCCATTTTCCAGTTGAGTTAGTTTTTTTTTTTTTTTAACTATTGAGTTGTGTGAATTACATATATACTTTGGATATTAACTCCATATCATATATATGGTTTGCAAATATTTTCTCCCAGTCAGTAGTCTGCCTTTTCATTTTGTTGTTTGTTTCCTTTGCTATGCAGAAGCCTTTTAGTTAGATGTAGTCACACTTACCCAAAGCAATATACAGATTCATAGCAATCCCTATCAAAATTCCAATGATATTTTTTTGCAGAACAAGAAAAAAAATTATAAGATTCATATGGAACCACAAAAGATACTGAATAACAAAACGAATCTTGAGAAAGAAAAACAAGTTTGGAGGCATCATACTTCCTGATTTCAAATTACATTACAAAGCTGTAGTAATCAAAACAATATGGTATTGTCATAAAAATAGAAACATAGACCAATGGAACAGAATAGAGAGCCCAGAAAAAACTTAAAGCTTGTATGGTTTAACTAATTTTTGGCAAGCCCATCAAGAAGACACAATAGAGAAAGAACAGTCTCTTCAGTCAATGGTGTTGAGAAAACTGGGTATCCACATTAAAAGAATGAAATTGGACTATTATCTTACACCACACACAAAAACCAACTCAAAATGTATTAAAGACCTAAACATAAGATCTGAAACTGTAGAACTCCTAGAAGAAAACATAGGGTGAAAGCTCCTTAATATTGGCCTTTGCAAGGATTTTTTGGGTATCACACAAAAAGTTCAGGCAATAAAAGCCAAAATTAAAAAAAAAAATTTTTTTTCCCATTTTTTTCTCCTAATGAGTTGTATTTTTGTTCTTCTTGCATGCTTTGCAATGATTTTTTTTTTATTTCAGCATATTACGGGGGTACAAATGTTTAGGTTATGTATATTGCCCTTGCCCCACCCGAGTCAGAGCTTCAAGTGTGTCCATCCCCCAGACGGTGTGCACCGCACCCATTACGTGTGTATATACCCATCCCCTCCTCCCCCCTCCCATCTGCCCGACACCCAATGAATGTTATTACTATATATACACTCAAGTGTTGATCATGTAATACCAATTTGATTGTGAGTACATGTTGTGCTTGTTTTTCCATTCTTGGGATATTTCACTTAGTAGAATGGGTTCAAGCTCTATCCAGGATAATACATGAGGTACTATATCACCATTGTTTTTTGTGACTGAGTAGAACTCCATGGTGTGTGTATATATATATACCACATTTTATTAATCCACTCATGTATTGATGGGCACTTGGGTTGCTTCCACATTTTTGCAATTGTGAATTGTGCTGCCATAAATATTCAAGTGCAGGTGTCTTTTTTTATAGAATATCTTTTGTTCTTTTGGGTAGATGCCCAATACAGGGATTGCTGAATCAAATGGTATGTCTACTTGTATCTGTTTAAGGTATTTCCATATTGCTTTCCACAGAGGTTGCACTAGTTTGCAGTCCGACCAGCAGTGTATGTGTGTTCTTATTTCTCCCCACCCACACCAACATTTATTGTTCTGGGAAAAAAAATAAATCTCAATAACACCAATTCATTCTTATTCAGTGTTCTTACTGAAACCCTCAGGTGGTATTCATAAGGATTTGGTGTTATAATTTGATTTTCCATTTAGCTTTGGCTATAAATGATCCTCTGAAATTCAAAGGTTATCTTTGATGACAGATAGCTACATGATTTAATAGGAGTTGTTTTACCATTAATATTAAGTGCTGCTAGTAGTGACTAGAATTTAATTATCATGCTTTATTGATTTGATTTTGGCATGCTAGGAAATACATCTATCTATTGGTCAAATTTTGTTGGAAATAACTCCAAGAGTCAGTTCTCCTGTGTATACTGTGAGCTTGTAGTCAAAATTTCTTGACATAATTGTCATGTCAATTGGAGGTCGGACATGTGTTTTGTTATAGAGTAATATTATAATCATGTTTGTTATATTAGGATTGGATTTGGGGTCACTTTAAAAAACAGAGAAACCAAAAAAAAAGAGACTATTTCTATTTGTTCCTTTAGAATTACTGTCTTTTTTTTCTGACTTTTCATATCCCTATTTGTGTAAATACAAAATATTACTCCATTAGAAAAAGTAATGTCATATAAGACTTCTACTCTTGCTGCTGACTACTACACGTGACTTGTCCTTTCACATTTCTTATTCCATTTCACAATAGATCCAAGCTTGGCAGATCTATATTGCAATTTTGGGGGGTTTAATAAACCTCCATTTATTGAATAATAGAATTATAGAGCTGGAAGAAACATGAAAGTGTGTTTTCAGACACTCAAGGCCTGGGTTTGGATTCTAGACCTATTAGAGTTGTGTGGCTTGGGGCAGGTTACCTAACCTATGTCTCATTGGCCTTGTCTATAAAATCAAAACATCATACTCGCCATATTTACTCCCCAGAGTTATAAGTTTATACACAATAACACCATTTGAATAGAAAAAACAGCTGACAAAAATTAGGTGTAATTTATTTTTAAAATGAGGAACATTTAATTAGGTTGTACAAGGTCACAGTGTAGTTCAGTGGTAAAGCAAGCATCAAAATCCAGGGCCTTTGATTTCCCCTGTGGAAGTGTCAGTAATGCATTGTTGGGGTTTCTTGTTTTAAATTCCAGAAAAGAGATAGATTGTGTGGGCAATGTCTCCTTTAAACTGATATAGGAATATAACTTACTTGTGGATGAAATGATACTGGGATGGCAGGACCTGCAGTCAGACAGACAAAAGAATGTCAAGAGCTGAGCTGGAGAGTGCTAAGCTGCCGAGTGTCAAGGTGGTCAATTAAAACAGCAAACCAAAGTGAAAATCACAATTGATCCTTGATTCACTTTCTGCGATAGTATAAATAGGATGCCAGAAAGACCATTTATACTTTTGCTAGGGCTGCTGTAATGAAGTACCCCAAACTGGGTGAATTGAACACAGGAATTTTTTGTCTCACAGTTCTGGAGGCCAGAAGTCCAAGATCAAGGTGTTAACAGAGTTGGTTCTTTCTGAGGGGTGTGGAGTGAAGATCTATCTGTTCCAGGCCTCTCTTCTCATGGTTTTCTGGCAATCTTTGGCATTCCTTGACTTGTAGACATATTACCCTGATCTCAGTCTGCATTTTCACATGGCATTCTCTCTGTGTGTATGTCCAAATTTCACCTTTTTACAAGAATATCAGTGATAATGGATAGGGCATATTCTAATGACCTCAGTATAACTTGATTACCTCTTTAAAAACCCTATCTACAAATAAGGTGACATTTTCAGGTATAGGGGTCAGGACTTTAACATGAGTTTTAGGAGGATAAAATTCAACCACTAACATGCCAGTTCCCTCAGCATTCCATTTCTGTCCATGAAATGGCACTGAGTAAAAGGTAAGATGTATCAGTGCAGAGAGGAGGAATCATTTCATTGCAGGTGGAGCCTTGAACAAAAGCCTCCTGCCATGTTTTGAACGCAAAGCAGACTCCCACCTTAAAGCCTGAA
>CM052457.1:78007558-78031903 GCA_028533085.1 Varecia variegata
CAACACTTATGTGCACATATGGAAATGACATTCAATGGAAATCAAGCAGGTGGGAAGGGGTGGAGGAGATGGGTAAATTCACACCTAATGGGTACAATGCACACTATCTGGAGGATGGGCACACTTTGACTCAAATGGTACTAAATCAGTTTATGTAACCAAAACATTTGTATCCCCATAATATTCTGAAATAAATTTTAAAAAAAAGAAAAATTATATCCTCTGAAATGTTCTGATAAAAGGTTTAATAATTTTAAAGGTACCTAAAATGATACTCTAAAAGCTGTTCTTTTCAGAATTATTCTAAAGAACCAACATAAATCAAACCAACCAACCAAAAAAACCTCTTTTTTATTTGTTTGTTTGTTTTTAGGATAAATGGGCCATTTGAGGATGGGCAAGAAGTAGACCTACAAAACCCTAAATGATCTGGTTCCCACCATTCCTCTAATAAACCTCATCTCCTACTTATCTCCCTTGCTCACTCCACTCCAGTCACAATGGCTTCCTTGCTGTTCTTTGAATATTTTATGCTTGCTCCTACCTCAATTCTTTTGCATTTGCTGTTCTCTTTGTCTGGAATATCCTCTTTTCTATCTATCCATCTGTATCTATCTATCTATCTATCTCTATCTAAATGGATCACCATTTCACTCTCTTTAGGTATTTACTAAAATTTCATCTTCTTAGTGAAGCTTTAGATCTAAAATTTCATTCCCTCACCAATATTTCATAACCTCTACGTGCTTTATTTTTTGTAGTACATATTATTATATATCGTAATTTCTATATTACTTGTTTGTTGTCTATCTCTCCCACTAGAATGTAAGCTCCATGACAGCAGCAATTTTTCTTTATTTTGTTCACTACTGCGAACTACTATGGTTGGAAGAGTTCCTGAGTCACAGTAGGTGCTCAATGAACATCTGTTGAATGAATGAACAGCAAGTCACACAAGGGCAAACCTAAAACCCTAGTTCAGAGACTTAAATTTTTTCTGATTCATACTTGTATAATTTCTCTTTTTCTGCACTTCTGCTACAGTTTGACAATTTCTCTTGATCTATGTTCAGATTTCATCACTTATTTTCTACTCAGGGGTTTTTTATAGACCCAGATGGCCAAGAACTAGCACATACATAGTTGAAATTAAGTATTCATAGAAGGTGAAGAATAGAACCCTAGATGTCTAGAAGAACCTCAAGTCTTCAGGGACTCATGGACGTCGTAGGGAAGGCATTGAATGTTCCATAGCATGTTACATAGTACTAGATGTATCTAAATCATGTGGGGTAAGATGGCCTCACTTAACATTTGAGTACTTATTACATGACCATTCTTTATGTAGGTTGCCTAATTTTATCCTGACAACCACCCTTGCAAAGTAGATATCATTATCTCCACTTTACAGATGAGGATCTTGAGGCTCAGAGATTTAATAACATGTTTGAGGCTAGATAATTAGCATGTGGCAGAGTCAGTATCGAAACCCAGATCTCAGGCATGCAAAATCTCTGTTCTTGATCACTTGATTATATTGTTATCAGAGAAGTCCAGAAAGGATCTATGTTGAGGAGCAATGATTTTGCAGCCACATTGAGATTTAATTCCATAGGAATAGAGAATCATGGAACTGTCACTAGAAGAAGTGATTTCTGGTGTCTAGGTAAGTTATGAACAAGGTGAAATCTAAAGGATTATGTGCAATCCTTATCCACTGGAATTTTTTTCAGTATAAAGAGGTTGTATAGAAGTTATGACTCTTAAGTGATGAGATTTAAACACTCATAGGATATGTAGAATGAAGGACTAAGAGAGAAGAGGATTTCTGAAATATTATACTTATATATATTTGTTTATCTAGAACTACAGAAATGTATTTTAGTACTTGATGTGAGCTAAGTATGTAAATAACAATATTTTTCTACGAAGTCAACTGATTGTTGTAAGAAATTCCATTGAAACCCTTTCTCTACCGAGTTGCAATACCACTTTTATAATAGATTCTTAATCAGTGTAGCCTAGGGGTTAAGATCTTAGGCTTTGGAATCAAACAGAATTGTTTCAAATCTCAGAGATGTCATATTCTAGCCCTCCCCTCAATTGTTTCTGAACCTTAGTTCTCTCATTTGTAAAATGACTATAGTAACCTTACAAGTTTAATGTGAAGATTAATTGTGGTAATGTTAAAAAAGCATGTAGCAGGATGTTCCTTACAAAGTAAGCCTTGATGAAAGCTAGTGATTATTATTGTTACTGAGGTGTGTTTTTCATTTATCTATTTTATTACCTAAAGATATCTCTCTGTTGTTTTCCTTGTAATATATTGTTTTAACTCTTATAGGTGATTCATATAGAGTAGGGCATAACTCCCTTCATTAATATTCATTAATTTTTGGAGTTATTAACTAGATATATTTTGAGATAAAAAGAGTCATGTTCTTATATACTAAGAATAATACTGTAGATTATTTATATGAATTACATTAAACATATCCATTAACTTTGGAGATAATTGACATTTTTAAACATTGGATCTTGCAAACCAAAACTATGGCATATTTCACCATCTGTTTAAATTTTACTTCTTGGCCTTGAGAAAAGTTGTGTACTCTCCTTCGTTATAGGTTTTGTGTGTTTCATGTTAGAAATTTTCTACATATTTAGTATTTCTGTAGCTCTTATGTTTTCCCCTTTATATTTTCTAACTGGCTAGTTCTGGTATATAGGGTTTTCTGTATGTTTATTTTCATCTGGCCATATGAATTAACTTTGTTTTTTAGTTGATTATCCTGAGTTTTCTTTTAGGCAGGCAGTTCCTTATTAGTAAACAACTATAAATTAATATATATTATGATAACTATATCTTTTAGAGTTTTATTTCTTATTATAATTTCTAATAATTACTGTAACAATTATAATAGCTAACCCATAATACTTTACTATGTGTGGGTACATTTGTAATTGTTTTATTCATACTGACTTAATTTTCACAGCCACACTCTAAGATATGTACTATTGTAATCCTCATTCTACAGGTGAGGAATCTGAGGTTTAGAAAGATTAAGTAATTAAGTGCACACAGATATTAAGAGACGTTATGTGTTCAAACCGAAACTGTCAAATTTTAAAATCTTTATATTTACTCATTCTACTATACCAACAAACGTTCCTGAACTATGTTATAAAGTAACAGGAATGGTGAAATTGTTTATTTCCTCATTTTAATGAGACTGTCTATACTATAATGTTTCACAAAGAAGTGTGATATTGGCTGTGTTTATCATATTAAATAGGTATCCTTTTATTTCTAATTTTCTTAAAATTTTGTCAGATTTTAATCTGACCAAAAACATTTTATGTATTGAGATTATCTCATCTTTTAAAATTTTTCTCATGATGCAATTATATTAATAAAATTTCAAATATTATATGATCCTTGCATTTAAGGGATTTATAAAACCATTATTATGGAAATCAAAACCACAATGAGATATCACCTTATACCTATTAGGATAATTATTAGAACAAACAGAAAGATAGCAAATGTTGGCAATGATGTGGGGAAATTGGAATGCTGTGCACTGTTAGTAGGAATGTAACGTAGTGCAGTCACTGTGAAAAACAGTATGGAGCTTCTTCAAAAAATTAAAAATAGAACTACCATCTAATCCAGCAATCCCACTCTGGCTATATATTTAAAATAAATGAAATAAGGATCTCAATGAGCTATCTCCACTCCAATGTTTATTGTAGCCTTATTCACAATAGCCAAGATATGGCAGCAACCTAAATGTCCATCCATTAGTGAATGGATAATGACAATGTGGTATATACATACAATGTAATACTATTCAGCCTTAAGAAGAAGGAAATCCTGTCATATGCGACAACATGGATGAACTTGGAAGACGTTATGCTAAATGGAGTAAGCCAGTCTCAGAAAGACAAATACTGCATGATTTCACTTATATGATGTATCTAAAGTAATCAAACATATAGAAACACAGAGTAGAATGTTGGTTGCCAGGGACTGGCAGGATGGGAAAATAAAGGAGTTGTTATTCAGTGAGCATAGTTCCAGCTCTGCAAGATGAATAAGTTCTAGGAATATTTTGTATGGTGCTATGCCTATAGTTGACACTGAATTATGCACTTAAAATGTGTTAAGAAGATATATCTCATGTTAAGTGTTCCTACCACAATAAAAATTATTATGTTATATACGCTACTATATTTATTTTGTTGTTGTTTTACTTGGTGGATTTTGCATATATAAGTACAAATCAGTATGTAGGGACTGTGTCTTTTTTGTATTAACTTTTTGGTGTCCAAATATCAGATTAATGTTTGCTATAGAAGCTGCTTGGAAGAGATTTCCTTCTTTTCCTATGTGTTGGAATGTTTTATATAGCATGGAAATTATTTTTTTGAAGTATAAAGCAGAGTTTCTTAACCTTGGCACTATTGATATTTTAGGCTGGGTAATTCTTTGTTGTAGGAAGGTGTCCTGTACATTGTAGGATGTTTAGCAGCATCCTTAACCTCAACCCACTACATGTCAGTAGTAACTCTCCCCATCCCACTTGTGACAACCAAAAATGTCTCTGGACATTTCCAAATTTCCCCTGGGGTGCAAAATCTACCTCCATTGCACACCAGTTAAGAACCACTGATGTAAAAGAATTCTGCTACTAACTTCCTGTGGCTGGAACATTTTTGAGAAGATTTTCTTTAATAGTATTTTCTATTCCTTTCATGATTATTACTTTTTCTGAGTTTTCCAATTTTTCTACTTCTTGTACTAATTCTGGTAGGTTTTATGTCTCATAAAGTCATTTATTTTCTCAAGAATTTCTTCATTATGAATACAGTCTTCTTTATATCTATTATTAGCAATATCATCTTTCCCATTTCCAGTCTTTTTGCATTTGAATTTTTTTCTTTTGTTTTCTTTACATTTGCCAGAGGTTTGTCTATTTCATTGTTTTGGTGTTTTTGTTATTTTTTTAGTTTTCCATAGTCATTTCCTAATTTCTTACTATGTACTAGGCACTGTGCTATATGGATCAAACAAGTTATCTGACATAATAAATGAGCCAATTACAGGTTACAAATTTATAAACCTATAATTACAGTATTATAAATCTTAGAATAACAGCATAGACTGGGTACCATCAAAAGACAACAAGAACAATTAAATATTAACTTTAGGGTCCAGGAAGGCTTGCCAGAAGCTTGAGTTGAGTCTTGAAAGACTTGAGGAAAAATAATTTTAGCAGTGATGATGTGGAACTGATGAAAAATGCTATAGAAATTCTAAAAAAGGACAACTGAAGATGGGAAGATCTTGAGTGTAAGTTAGGTTTTGGATAGATTTATGAGTGGTAGAGATAACCTCACGTGGAGAGAACTGCAGATAAAAAGTGTTAAAACTCAAAAAAATTAAAGTCCTTTTTTTATATTTGAAAGAAAAAAGAATGCTTTTGAAAATCTCTAGAATTAGTGATAGGAATGTGTGTGCACTGTATGAAAATCAGGATGCTG
Organism: Varecia variegata; assembly: GCA_028533085.1. Lineage (NCBI taxonomy): Eukaryota > Metazoa > Chordata > Mammalia > Primates > Lemuridae > Varecia > Varecia variegata. The sequence continues at coordinate 78,013,106 of CM052457.1, forward strand.
AAGTAGTTAGAGGGCAAAAACATCAAAGTCCACTTTCAATCTTACTTATTCATTATGTTTCAGCATGTATCATGTACTTTCTGACTCTCTTTTTCCTTTTATGACTTGTCATTTTTTGAAGCCCTACATTCATTTAAATAACTGGAGAGATTTTGCTGGTGCCTGAAGACACCTGCTCTTAATGTGAAAAAAATGTGTTCCACACCCTTTGCATAAATGCTATGGTCATTGTACTAAGTTTCCCAAATTACTTTTATGAGGAATGGCAGGTCTTCCTTTGGGCCCATCTGATTCCTGGCATGAGTCATAGTCCTCCTAGGCCATGCACCAATGGAAGGACTGAGTCAAGGTCAGGACCACTGAAGAAGAAAAGGTTGAAGTGATAATGTTGTGAAATGAATCTGAGCTGAGCTTTTGGCTTCTGTTTACCTCTGTAAAAATTAGAATTTCCTGGCTTGTGATCTGGAAATGGGTACATTGCTTTTCAAGTCACCTTTGTACTGCAGTTTGACTTGTTTAATTCTTTCCTTGTGTTCATGTCCCTTAGCAGAATCACTAAGTGGTGTTGTACCTTGCCACATGGCAAGTGTACCAGCCTTGCTGGGGAAGCCCAGGTGGCCTTAAAGAAGTAGGACAGAAACCATGGATCTAATCAAACTAATTCTACCAAGGAAATCTATGATGTAATGTACAGAAGTTATGAAAGATGTGTGCCAAGTGCACAAAGCACTTGGTGTACCATTTGGCTATTTTAAGAGTATGGAGCTATCTGTAATTAGTCAGTGTGGTGTGGGGTGCTGTTCTCATTGGTTAGTAATTCATTATGTTTATGCAGGCATACTTGTGTTTACTTTTGAATATCTTTTCTCTCTTCCATGCTTTTCTTCCCATGGACATGCCATTCGGCCCTTATTCATTCATCAAGACATCACTCTAGTCACTTATGCTGAGAGGCAGTGTGTTTCTTTGTTCTTCTCCCAGGGACAGTTTTCCTTCTGCTTTTTGTGCCCCCACTGTAATATGTACATGCCTGTCTCATTAAACTTATCATATTGTATTACAATATGTTTATTTACTCACTTTTGTCCCCCAGTAATTAATACACTCTTTGAAGAAAGGAACTATGATATTAATCCTTAAAGCTGAGTGCCTAGCATTGTTCCTAACAATTGTTTTGGGAAATGAATTTAATGCTGCTCTCTATGCCCATGTGCCTGACTTCTACTTAACTATCACGTGCTGTTTAGTCTTCAGAGCTAATGGAAACCTTCCCTTCAGCTTGGGGTAAAGACCTTACCTGTGGCCCCCTAGAGCATTGAGTGTCTTCTCTCTAATAAAACCTATTGCACTATATTATCATTTTCTTGTCTGAGTCTGTTTCCTATGAATCTTTGAGGGCAGAGATTGTGCTTAATTCATCTTTGTATCACCCACAGCCTATTGTTTACCTGATTCATAAGGTACACTCAATAAATGCTGGAAGGATGGGTGGATGACTATTAGAAATAACATGATAGAACAGTAACTTAGAAACACAATATCTGGATGTAATTCCCAGTCCTGTCCGTTACATAATCTGTTTGATTTGGGGCAAGTCGCTTCACTCTTTAAAGGCTCATTTTCCACAGTTATGCCGTAGAAACAAAAATCCTTACTCTGCCTACCTTCGGGGTTTGGTGCAAAGAGAAAAATCCAAATAAACTAATGGCTGTGAGATTTTTTAAAAAAACTTTTAGTGTGAAAGAAAAAAAATGGCGGACTATAGGTAGCCTGCCAGCTCGCCGCTCCCAAGGTAAGAAGTGAAAGCTGCGGGCATCTGCCTGTATATGGATTGCTCATACCTGAAGCAGCATTGTGAATTCACAGAGAAGTAACATGGGACACTCAGTGTGGAAAAAAAAAAGGTGACAGGGTGATACACATAACAAGATCAGCGAATGTGAGGGGAACAATAGGAAAACAGCACAGGAGCGCTGTGCTCGCCTTGACAGTGCAGTGAGGACTGAACTGCAAGACTGCTCCCGCCACCCCCACAGACCTCCTACCTGCTCAGATGGGGACCTGCCTGGAGTCTGTGAAGAGCCTTTACGCTAGACAACAGTCACCGTAGGGATCAAGCAACAGCTAAAGCCATCCTGAACTCTCAAGTGCATTGTGCCACATTTACACCAGGCTGGAGAGGAAGCGGACTGACTTGGGGCTTCCCTGAGCCATACCCTGGAACATGAAGCCAAGCGCTTCATCTCTAGAGTGCAGCAGGACCTGGGCATGGGAATAAAGCAGAGATCAGCAGGCTCCACTCTTAGAGGCTTGGGTGACCGCTTCAGGAGGTCCTGTGTGTGGCATGGAGAGCTATGACCTCTACACGTGTGACCTGGCATCTGTGGCACCCTTGTGCCTAAGAAGCAGCCTTCTACTTGCTTGGCCCTGAATCCACCCTCCAGGCCCCAGGTGCCTCCTGCCTGCTTGGCCCCAACCCCACACTCTAGATTGGTTCAGCCTGCCATCTGCAGGGCCCCGCTTCTGGGTTGGGGCCCCTGCTCAGAGTCTTTACTTCTGGTTCCACCCCATTCCCAACTCAGATGCTCTCACACTGGGGTGTAACAGGCTCCATCCTGAGAGGCCTTGGGTGACCACTTTGGGTGGTCCTGGGTGGGGCGTGGAGAGCTGTGACCTCTGCACACCTGGACTGGGCATCTGTAGGACCCCTGTGCCTGAGAAGCAGCTTGCTCCTTGCTTGGCCCAGAATCTACCCTCCAGGCCCCAGCTGCCTGCCTGGCCCTGACCCCACCCTCCTGGTTGGGTTAGCCTGCCACATACATGGACCCTGCGTCTGGCTCAGAGCCCCGCTCAGAGGCTTTGCTTCTGGCTCCACCCCAGTCCCAGCTTGGAGGCTCTCATGCTGGAGCACAGCAGACTCTGACCTGAGAGGCTTTTGGTGGCAGCTTTGGCAGGCCCTGATTGGAGTGTGGAGATCTCTGCACTCCCTTGGCTCTCGGAGCCAACCTCAACCTGCCTGACTTAACATTGGGGGGACCTTGGTGCCTGCGGAGCAGCCTGCGGCTTGCTGGGCCAAGACTCCATTCTCCGACCCAGACACTCTCCTGCCTGCTTGGCCCTGACCCCACGCTCCAGATCATATTCGCCCATCATCTGCACTGTCCTGTTTTTGTCTCAGAAACCCTGCTCAGAGGCCCTGCTCAGAGGTTCTGCTTGCAGCTCCTCCCCAGTCTTAGCTCTGAGACTTTCACTCCGGAGTCTGAGGCTCCACCCCTTTAACTCCAGAAATCCCAACAGGCCTGAAACACCATCCTCAAGTCTGCAGCGCTGCTCTTGAACCAAAATACCCTACCCCAGAGGCTCCACCACCAAAGCAGGGCTGGAAGAGCCACTCTAAAGTCTACCGCCCAGACAGGGATCCCCAGCCTCAAGTCGCCAGCACATTGTGACCTGCTTTGAGCAAATGCCCACAACCCAGGATCCCAAGACAACCTTATCCAGTAGCTGTGGTTACCTCTGTGGGGAGACCCTGGGTAGAGCAATCCCCACAACACTAGCCTCAGTGAAGAGAGTCTCATCTAGCTCCCAACTTGCACATCCTATTGACTATCTGGATAGGTCCTAGCAAGGAACAGGTGTCCTGCAAACCTAATAACCCAGAATTCAGAAAACAGGGTTCAGATGAGAATAAATCAACAAAAGAATCCTGGCAACATGAAAAATCAAAACAGATCAACACCCCCAGGGGATAACAACAGAGCTATAGCAGTGAACTCCAACTACAAGGAAATTGTTGAAATGACAGAAATGGAATTCAGAATACAGATAACAAATAAAAAGACTGGAATTGAAGGGATAGTTGAAAACCAACAAAAAGAAGCCCCAAAAATATTTCAGAACGTTAATTAAAAAGTCACTAAAGAGATTGACAAAATTAGAAAGGATATAATAGAATTTATAGACATGAAAGAGTCATATAGGGATTTTCAAAACACGGCAGAAAGTTTCAGCAACAGATTAAACCAAGGAAAGAATCTCACAGCTTGAACACAAGGCTCTCGAGCTAACCCAGTCATTTAAAGAGGCAGAGAAGATAACAACAAGGGGAGAGCAATCACTGAGAAAGATATGGGACTATGTGAAGTGAACAAACACACTAATTATAGTTATCCCTGAGGGAGAAGAAGAAAGTGCTAAAAACATGGAAAATCTATTTGAGGGAATTATTGTGGAAAATGCCCCCAGTATCACTAGAGATCCATACATCCAGATAGAAGATGGTCATTGAACTTTGGGAAGATTCATAGCAAATAGAACATCTCCAAGACACATAGTATTCAACCTGGCCAAATCCAAAATGAAAGAGGAAATTCTACAAGCAGCTAGATGTAAGCAACAATTGACTTACAAGGGAAAACCCATCAGAATAATAGCAGACTTCTCAGTGGAAACTTTACAAGCCAGAAGGGAGTGGGCCCCCATCTTCAATCTCCTTAAACAACCACCAGCCTAGAATTTTGAATCCTGAAAAACTAAGTTGCATATTTGATGGAGAAATTAAATATTTTCCAGACAAGCAAACACTGAGGGAATTCACCAAGTCCAGCCCTGCCCTACAGGAAGTACTCAGACCTATACTATGCATGGATCAGCACAATAGATGCCCACCAGTGTAAAACTCCCAAAAGCTAAAGGTCAGATCCAAGTCATCACAATGGCTCAAGAGGTAAAACAGAGCAATAATGTTCTACTCAACAGGAAGAACAGAAATCCACCCCACTTATCAAATCTTTCAATAAATGAGAATGGCTTGAACTACCTACATAAAAGACACAGGATGGCTGAATGGAAAAAAAATAAAAACAAGTATCTGCTATCTCCAGAAAACAATCTAATCCACCAGGAATCATTCAAACTCAAAGTAAAGGGATGGGAAACAATATTCCATGCAAATGGAAACCAAAAGAAAGCTGGCATAGCAGTTCTTATATCACATAACGTAGACTTCAAATTGAGAAAAGTAAAGAAAGACAAAGATGGTCATTATATAATGGTAAATGGAACAATTCAACAAGAACACATGAAAAGTATAAATATCTATGCACCTAACACAGATGCACAGATATTCATAAATCAAATCCCACTTGATCTAAACAAAATGATAAACAGCAGCACCATGATAGTCGGGACTTTAACACCCCTCTGACAAAACAGGACAGATCCTCCAAAGATAAAATAAATGAATAAACAATGGACTTAAACAGAACTCTAGAACAAATGGGCTTAACAGACATTTATAGAACATTCTACCCAATTACTGCTGAATATACGTTCTTCCCATCAGCTCTTGTAACATTCTCTAAGATTGATCATATCCTAGGCCACAAAACATGTCTCAGCAAATTGAAAAAAATACAGATTATGCCATGCACCTTCTCAACCACAGTGGAATAAAATTAGAAATCAACTCCAACAGAAACACTCATCACTATACAAACTCATGGAAACTAAACAGCCTACTGCTGAATGATAGTTGGGTCAAGGAGGAATTTAAGATGGAAATGAAAAGATTCTTTGAACTAAATTATAAAGGGGACACAAGTTATCAAAATCTGTGGGATACAGCTAAAGGAGTCCTGAGAGAAAAATTCATGGGGGAAGGAGGGGATGGATAAATTCACACCTATCCTATACAACACACATCATTTGGGTGATGGGCACACTTATATTTTTGACTCAAATGGTACAAAAGCAATTTATGCAACTGAAACATTGTAGCCCTGTAATATTCTGAAATAAAATTTAGAAAATTCTAAACATTGTGTGTTGTATATATGATCTATCTCAAATATATTGCATATAGCAAAAAAAAAAAAAACTTTTAATTTGAAATTATGGGTGGTTAAAAAAGAAAAGCCACAGAACCACCTAACCTTACCTTTTCTGTTCAAAGCTATAATAGAGATTTTACATAAGATTTAAATATTCTTTTGATGGTGGGACATAACACACTTACACGAGGATAGAGGACAAGTGGAACTCTTTGATACTTATATCCTTAAATGAGAGAAGGCTGCCAGGCAGTTCCACACAAGGGGTTGCACCTGGGGACAGAATAACTAACATCCAGCTAGAGCTGTAGGAGGCAGCTTGTATATGGCAAGCTGGGTGTGGTTAGCTAGGTTCTGCAGGTTCCCTGCAGACTTCTGGATTGGCTAATGGTCAGACTTGGCTCTGACCTTTAGCTTTTGGGAGTTTTACACTGGTGGGCATCTATTGTGCTGATCCATGCATAGTATAGGTCTGAGTACTTCCTGTAGGGCAGGGCTGGACTTGGTGAATTCCCTCAGTGTTTGCTTGTCTGGAAAAGATTTAATTTCTCCATCAAATATGCAACTTAGTTTTTCAGGATTCAAAATTCTAGGCTGGTGGTTGTTTTGTTTAAGGAGATTGAAGATGGGGGCCCACTCCCTTCTGGCTTGTAAAGTTTCCACTGAGAAGTCTGCTATTGGATTGGCTAATTTGAATTATTGCTCATACTCCCTGGGCACAGGGACTGTTCCTACTTATCTTGTACCTAGCCATGGGGCAATTAGGGTGGGTGCATAGTGTCCCAGAATGTGAAAGCCTGATAAAGGTTGGGGTGTGGACTTTAATTAGCTGCTTAAAAAGGGGAACTGACTTAACTCCAGCAAGGGCCTCAAAACTGGGTTAAGACTACATTTTAAAAAATAACAAAACTATGTTATAGGCTAAAGATCTCTAATGCACGTATTTTATCTACAACTATATGAGAAATATTTTTCCCACAGAAACTGCTAGCTCTAATCTAAATCAGTGAATGATAGATAGGGAGGACAGTGGTAGGGGTCAAATTCTCAGCTCTCTTTCACCCAAGATTCTTGATATAACTGCATCATTATAAATATAGCCCAAACTTTGAATTTTCATCTTCTGCTTTCAAAATTTAGTTCTATCTTTTATTAGATTTCTGATAATACAATACCCAAAATGTAAGGTTGTTAAAATAGAAGGTAATACATATAAAGTTCCAATTGCAGAGATTATAATGATTTTTAAATCCCTAATGAATGAATAAATCTAGGCAATAATTAGCAATACCTGCTAAAATTTACAAAAGAAAGATAACCAGAGAGAATTTACCTCTGGATGGAAGTACACAAATAACCTATAAAACCATCTTGGTAAAATGACTTCTTTTCCTTTGGGTAGATACCCAGTAGTGGTATTGCTAGATTGAATGGTAGGTAGGTCTACTTTTAGTTCTTTGAGAAATCCCTATACCATTTTCCATAGAAAGTATACTAATTTACAGTCTCACCAACTACTCAGTCATAAAAAAGGGTGAATTAATGCCTTTTGCAGCAATTTGAAAGGAATCGGAGACCATTACCCTAAACAAGATATCTCGAGAACGGAAAAGCAAACACCACATGTACTGTCTCATAAATTGGAACTAACTGATGGACACACATATGCACAGAAGTAAGGAAGCCTCATGGAAATCAAGCAGGGGGGTGGAGGAGAAGGGGAGGGGCAAAAACGTACCTAATGGGTACAGTGAACACTATTCGGGTGATGGACACACTTATACCCCTGACTCAAGCATTACAAAAGTGCTGCATGTAACACAAGTATTTGTACCCCCTTAATATTCTGAAATAAAATAAAGAACGAAAAAAAGCATTTTGGAAAAGAAATATAAATAAACAGGAAATACAGAAGACAGAGGAACATATTTTAAAAAACCGAAGGGCTGATATCAACAACCACACTGGAGGAAATTATGCAGAAAAAATTATTTGTTTCCTATTATTGCTGTAACAAATTACCAGAAACTTGGTGGCTTTAAACAAAAGAAATTCATTCTCTCACAGTTCTGGAGGACAGAAGTCTGAAATCTGTATTAATGGACTGAAATGAAGGTGTCAACAGGACCACACTTTTTTTCCCAGGTTCTGGTGGCTGTTGACATTCCTTGGCTTCTGGCTGCATCACTCCAGTCTCTGCTTCCCTTAGTCCTCCTCCTCTTCCCTTTGCCTCTCACTTATAAAGACACTTGTGATTGCATTTAGGGATCACCCAGATAATCCAGGATAATCTCTCATTTCCTGCATCCTTAACCACATCTGTAAAAGCACTTTTTTTATTTTTATTTTTATTATTTTGCTATATAAGGTATCAATCATGTTTCCATGAATTAAGATGTGGAAATCTTTGGGAGAGAGCATTTTTACCACAGAAAGCAATCAAGTTTCCTTAAAAATAAGCACCACATGTAGTCATCATCAAATCGGTTTCACTGATCATCACCTAAGAGCACATTTAGGAATAACATTAATCAGGTGTCGGGCAGATATGGGGGCGGGGAGAGGATGGGTATATACCTACATAATGAGTGTGATGCGCACAGTCTAGGGGATGGACAAGCTTGAAGTTCTGATTTGGGAGGGGATGGGGGGCAAGGGAAATATACATAACCTAAACTTTTGTACCCCCATAATATGCTGAAATAAAAAAATGTGTAAAAAATAATTTCCAAGTTAAAAACAAAGCAGAGAAAGAATGAAGAGGAAAACTATAGTTTTACGGAGATTTAAGAGATACTAATGAATGCGGTGAGCATTGTATGGGGGAAGGGCATGCCTCTAATCCTGGCTTGGGTGAGGAAAAGTCATAACATGTAACCAAAATGTTTGTACCCCCATAATATCCTGAAATAAAAAAGAGATACTATGAATCAATATCAATATATGGAACTTGTTTAGATCCTGATTCAGACAAATACATTGTATAAAATAGAAGACTATTGGGAAATTTGAATACTAGAGGGTATTTCCTGATAAGGAGAAATATTTCTCTGTGAGATAATGGTACTGTGGTAATTTTTTTTTAACAGAGTCTCACAATCTGTTGCCCTGGCTAGAGTGCCATGGCATCAGCAAAGCTCACAGTAACCTCAAACTCCTGAGCTCAAGCAATCCTTCTGCCTCAGCCTCCTGAGTAGCTGGGACTACAGACATGTGCCACCATGCCCGGCTAATTTATATATATATATATTTTTTTTTTAGTTGCCCAGCTTATTTCTTTCTATTTTTAGTGAAGACGGGGTCTCGCTCTTGCTTAGGCTGGTCTCGAACTCCTGAGCTCAAAAGATCTACCAGCCTCGGCCTCCCAGAGTGCTAGGATTACAGGAGTGAGCCACTGCACCTGGCCTATGGTAATTTTTAATGAATGGATTCTTAGCTTTTGGAAATATATGATGGAGTATTTAGTTACAAATGAAAGGATATGATACTTCCATAACAAAGACAAAGTTTTTAAAAAAAATGCCTATTAAAAAGCTTGGGACATAGTAGGAGCTAAATCACAGTGGCTGCTATTATGAAAATTACTGTGTGGCCAAGTTTGCATTGAATGGGTTCAATATTTGATGGAAAGAGAATTATATTTTACTAAGTATTGGATTTTCATGTTTCTTTAATATTTATTTTCTTAATGATATAATATTACTTCTCTATAATCTAGGTATTGATCTATCACAAATAGTGAGATAGTCGAATAGTGTTTTGATCATATATATATACAGTCATCCCTCAGTATCCTCAGGGGATTGGGTCCAGGACCCACTCAGATACCAAAATGTGCAGATGCTCAAGTGCCTTATATAAAAGGGCATAGTATTTGTATATAACCTATACACATCTTCTCTTACACATTAAGTCTTATTTAGTTTACTTATAATACCTAATACAATGTAAATATCCTGCAAATAGTCATTTTATTATATTATTTTTAAATTGTATTATTTTGGGATGTATAGCATACAAACATTTTCTCCCATTCTGTGTAGGTTGTCTATTTGCTCTAATAGTTTTCTTGGCTGTGCAGAAGCTTTTTAATTTGATCAGGTACCATTTATTTATTTTTGTTGTTGCTGTGATTGCTTTGGGGGTCTTCTTCATAAATTCTTTGCCTAGGCTGATCTATAATATATAAACTCATAAAAATCAACAAGAAAAAAATCAAACAACCCCTTTTTAATAAAAGTGGGCAAAGGACATGAACAGAAACTTTCCAAAAGAAGACAGACTAATGGCCAACAAACATAGGAAAAAATTCTCAACATCTCTAATCATCAGGGAAATGCAAATCAAAACCACAATGACATATCATTTAACTCCAGCAAGAATGTTTTTTATCAAAACGTCCCAAAACAACAAATGTTGGTGTGGATGCGGAGAGATGGGGATGCTGATACACTGCTGGTGGGACTACAAACTAGTACAACCTCTATGAAAAGTAGTATGAAGATACCTTGAAGAACTAAAAGTAGAACTACCATTTAATCCAGCAATTCCACTACCGGATATTTACCCAGAGGGGGATAAAAAAAGACATTCTCTAAAAAGGACGTCTGTACTCGAATGTTTACAGCAGCACAATTCACAATTGCAAAGATGTGGAAACAACCCAAGTGTCCATCAATACATGAGTGGATTAAGAAAATGTGGTATATGTATACCATGGAGTACTACTCAACCATAAAAAATGGTGAACTAGCACCTCTTGTATTATCCTGGACGGAGCTGGAGCCCATTCTTCTAAGTGAAGTATCACAATAGAAAACCAAACACCACATGTAGTCACCATTAAATTGGTGCTAATCTATCAAAACTTATGTGTACATATGGAAGTAACATTCAATGGGTGTCGGGCAGGTGGGGAAGAGGAAGGAGTGGGCAAACTCACAACTAACAGGTGTGGTGAACTCTCTGGGGGATGGGCATGCTTGTAGCTCTGACTCGGGCAGTGCAAAGGCAGTTTATGTAACCAAAGTGTTTGTACCCCCATAATATTCTGAAATTTTAAAAAATTGTATTATTTTTATTTTTTTCTAAATATTTTTTATTTGTCCTTGGTTGAATCTGAGGATGCAAAACCCATGGACACAGAGGGCTGACCATGTGTACATAAACACATAGACACATACATACACACACACACACACACCACACACACACACACACACACACACACGTTGAGTGTCCCTAATCCAAAAATTCAAAATCCAAAAAGCTCCAAAACTTTTTGATTGCCAATAAGATGCCACAAATGGAAAATTCCACACCTTACCTCATGTGATGGGTTGCAGTCAAAATGCAGTCAAAACATTGCTTCATGCACTAAATTATTAAAAATCTTGTATAAAATTACCTTTATGCTGTGTGTTTAAAGTGTATATGAAACATAAATGAATTTTGTGCTTAGACTTTTGCCCCATCCCCAAGATATCTCATTATGTATATGCAAATATTCCAAAATCAAAAACACTTCTGGTCTCAAGTATTCCAGATAAGGAATCTCAGCCAATCTGTTACATATATATATATACACACACACATGTTTAGAAATATATACACATATATATATTATACACACACACACATAAAAACTATTAGGGTACTCCAGAGAGACAGAACCAGTAGAATGTATATATATATAGAAAGGGATTTACTATAAATAATGGCTCATGTGATTATGGAGGCTGAGAAATTCCAAGATCTTCAGTTAGTAAGCTGGAGATCCAAGAGAGCCAATGGTGTAGTTCCTGTATTAAAGTCAGCAGGCTAGAGACCCAGGAAGAGTCAATGTTTAATTTTGGGTCTGAAGACAGGAAAAAAAAAATGATGTCCCAGCTCAATGGAGTCAAGCAGCATGAGTACCCTCTTACTGATTCTTTTTGCTCCATTCCTTTCTTCAATTGACTGGATGAGGTCCACTCATAGTAGGCATGGCAATCTGCTTTACTTTGTCTTCTTATTTAAATGTTAATCTCATCTAAAAACACCCTTACAGAAACACACAGAATGTTTGACCAAATATCTGGGCACCTCATGGCCCAGTCAAATTAATAAATAGAACTAGCCATCACAATATATATTATATACTTATTATATGTGCCTATATCCACATATTATATATGGATATGCATATTTTATGTATACAGATTAAATATTTTATAGATACATATTTTTTTCTTAATGTCTGTTTTAGGTCAGATTCCTCTGGGAACCAGACTCACAAACATGAATATTTGTGTGCAGGAGGCTTATTGAGTGCTCCCAGGTTCAACAGATATGAGGGACTGAGTAAAGAATTAGGCAGAGAAAGAAGGTGGACTAAAATGCAGTTGCAACAGAGCCAACCCCACCAGGAGTTATAAAACAGGGATGGCCCTTCAAAACTGTCCTTAACTGAGACAAGGGAGCTGGACCATTTTGTTCCACTTTGATTAGTCATTGCATGTACTTTGCCCCTAGGAAGAGGACATAGCTATGGACAAGGTGCCTCCCTTCAGTCAAGGGTTATTTTCAGTCTCAAACTGTACCTTCAGCAGCCAGCACTCCTGGCAGCTAGGAAAATGAGTGAGAGTCTTGAAAAGGAGTTATGAACAGTGTATTACTGTATCCACAAAAATCCACCCCTTTTCCTACTCAGATCCACTTACTTCATATAGCAAACCTACACAATATTGGAATAGCTTCTCCCAAATTCTGATTGGTCTCTCTTCCTAAGAAAATTTCCAAAAGGAAGGTTAATGGTCTAATAAATAGCCCCTGCTACTGTAATAAGTCTCAGAGATAAAAGTGGTATTCATCATCTCCCTCCTCCACTACACAGTCTGGATTCCCTTAGATTGGTCACCTCTTCCAATCTAGATGACTTTCCTAGAGGTGTAATACTAATTCTTAGCTTTAAGATAAGAATATTAAGCACTCCTTGGCTGTTCTACTTTTCCATTTACCATTAAATTGGATAAAAAATTAGCAATAGGTACAGGTTGCTGTGGCACTTTTGAAAACATTCCTTCCTGGGAATCAACACTTCTAGAATGACTGCATCTAAAGAAGTTGCAGTAGGTCACAGGAAATAATTATAAGCATAGCCATTACTATAATCACCCATTAGTTTCTAGACTCATGAGTTCTATATACTGTTGATGATGGTCGATGATTTAGAATGTCATCTCCAAGCTGTAGTCTCAGCTGTATCTTTAAAAAGTCATTCCATTGCTCTGTCGGGCTGGTCACTTCTGTGTATTATAGTGTGTGATAAGTCCAGTGGACACAATGCTTATGTGCAATACTATGCTTTGTTTGATGTAAAGTGGATCCTTTGATCTAAGATGTTGTATGGAATTCCATATCACTGGGTTAAATATTCTATAATTCTTTGAATAATTGTGCTGGCCAAGACCATGCAAGCAGGGAAGTAATACCCAGGGTATGTGTTGATCTCACTTAACATGCCACCATCAAGTGGCTGTTGAGTCTACTTAATGGATGTTTCCAAATTAGAGAGTTATTTTTGGCCTCTTTTGCTAGGATGTATACAGTGGCAATAGTTAGAACAGACTTTATGAATGAGAGTTCATTGGTTAGGTCCATGCACAGTCTTCATATCTGTCAACATGGCTACTCTATCCATGTGCCTTTTATGCTAGCTCTGGGGTAGCCAATGATAGAAACTGGTTAATGTCAACCGACCAAGACATTCTGCCTGTTTCGTTGTTTAGTACCTCTCTCATGGTGGATACTTTTTGGTGAGGATTATTAACATGTGATACATACATCTTCACAGTGTGCACACTACAATAGGCATTCACATGCTTCTTCCCCAGCTCTCCTTTTCAGTGATCCTCCAGTGTTTTTCCTTCCAAGGCCTTAAGCAATAAGCCAAACAATGAATTTTTATATGCAATTATTTTGGATTGCATCTCTTTCCACAGGAATTGGATATCCAGGTGCATTGCTTTTATCTCTGACTAGGGATTTAAAGGATTTCCTTTCTCTGCTATCCTGTTGGCTACCCCTGTGTGGGGCTGGAATGTAGCCACAGTCCATTTGGGGGTTGCACTCACATAGTGAGCAGACCCTTCTGTAAACCAAGCTTGGCCTTCGTTATCCTCAATTATCTGGTTATATATTTCTTTGTGACCATGGGGATGAGCTGAGAGAAAAATGCCAGTGCAATAGTTGTGGGTAAAATAAGGGTCTTGACTACTTGTCCCTGAAGATTACCTGCATCAGTGGCCAAATACCATTTACCTGAGGCTGTGATAATCTGATTTAAAAAAGATATTTCATCCAGCACAGAAGTCATAATTGGGGCTATTACTTGGTTTAGTTTGTGATAGTCCATTTTCATCTGCCAGGCTATATATAATTTTGTAGGGTCTAAAAATATATGGAAATATGATTATGGATTACTATCCCTGTTTCCCTTGGGTCTTTTAGTATGGTACTAATTTCTGCCTTTCCTTCTGAGATTTAATATTGTTTTGGATTTACTATGTCAGCTAGCAGTGGGAGAAGTGTGGTGTTAAGTATTTCAGAGACTGACATTGGTCTTCTGCAGAATGATAGCTCTTATCTCCAAGCCAAAGCCCCAAGTGGGATTTTTGCAAGCTCCCAAGTATATACGTTCCAATTATACACTCAGGAACTAGAAAAATTACCACCAGGTAGATCTGTAGACCCAGTGATCTATATATGGGCCACAATTCCACTTACTATTTGATTCCTTAAGTTCCCACTCTGAAAGGGAGGCCATAATGACATTTTAGGTCCCTTAGTATATATGCTAACTTGGACTCCATGTCTTAAGATATTACCTTTCCCACAATGTGCAGTTGCCCAAATGAATGGCCATAGGTTATTTTTTGGGGGGAGCAGAGATTGTGAGACTCATCATTTTGTATCATTACCATGGTATTGGCAGGGTCTTTCCTTATGAAAACCTGGCTACTTTTTCAGTTAATAAGTTCTAGGGTCTGTGAATTGACTATAATCTAGAACCTGGGCAAGAGACCATGATTTTTTATTTGGGTGAGCTGCCCTCAGCCTCTTTGTCATCTATTCTTAATTTGTTTTGGTTGTATAAATTAAGCAATACCCTTGTTGATTGTCCATCTATCTTGCTCCCAGAGACACTGTATTCTATTAGTAATATTTATAGCTTTCTAAGGATCAGGCCCCTCTGACTGTCTGATCAAATCAGATTTTTACGCTTTTTTTGATAATTGTGCCTACCTAGCTTCTACCATTTAATTGCTGCCACCTGGCCTCTATTTATCTAGAATCCTCTTATTCTTTTTGCTGTCAGGAACAGGTGTCTATAACATTATCTCCTGCTATGAACCCCATCCTAGAGAATGCAGCCAATGAAGTGTATAGACCCTAAGGTAATCCTCAATGTGTCGCATGCCCTTGTATAACTGTCTCCTCTTGAGTCTGGGCAGAACCTGCCACTTGCTTCTAGCCAAGGCAATATGGAAGAGGTGATAGGATGCCATTCTCTTGATTAGGTCACATTCCATAAGACTCTGTCTTAGTAGACTGGAGTGACAGTTTCTTCTGCTAGCCTTAAAGAAGCAAAGAGCCTTTTTGTGCATACCTATGAAAAAGGCCACATGACAGGGAACTGTGGGAAGCCTCTATAACCTGAGGACAGCTTCAAGGTAATAGCTGGTAAGAATCCAGGGATCTCAGTTCTACAAAAATATGGATTCTGCAAACAACCATGGAAGGTTGGGAAGAGAACTCTGAGCCCCAGGAAGGAATGCAGGTGGACCAGCACCTTGACTGTGGCCTTGTGAGAGATCCTGAAGCAGAGGACCTGCTTAAGCCATACCTTGACTCCTGACCATGGAAACTGTAATATAATAAATGTATGCTGTTTTAAGCAATAAGTTGGTGATAATTTGGTATACAACAATATAAAAGTAACACAGCTGCCTACTGAGTTTTTCAAAATTGCTAGTTCCTTTGTTACCAGTACATTCCGTACTGTTTTGATAAATGGATCATCCTCTGGACCTGCCTGCAGAATATGATGAGCTATTGAGTTTTCTGTCCTTACAAAGTAAATCCACTCTAGCATGCCTACTCCTCTGATCTTTTTTATTCCTTCCACCTCCATCTACCATGGCATTTATTTTTACACTTAGAGTAGGCACTTTTAGCAAGTTTCTAGGAGCCATCCTAGTAGTGCATTATCACTCTCCCCTGGGCCTTTGCTAGGTTGTTAAATCCTTAATCATGAGATATTTCTCTCATATTGATAAATTCACCCATTCCAACTATATTCTGCCCTTCTTGATTCAGCATCTTCAGGGTTTAGCCCCATATATATATCCTTCTGCTAGGTCCTCCAGTGCATTCAGTGTATGCTCCCTTTCCCTCCCTTGGCAAGCCCAGTACTTTCCTCAGGCAAGTTATGTTGTGACTTCACCTTAGTTATTTGTCCGCTGGCCAGAAGGGAGGTGGAGATTGACTGTGAGGGGATCCAGAATTATCTTGCAAGCCAGAGCCTGTTCATTGTCTGCCTGCAAAGGGTGAATGCCACTTTAGCAGAAAGCAGTGGGCCACTTTTGCAGGCCCAGTTGGCTCAAGGGAACCTGAGAAATCAACAGTTCCATGTATATTGACACAGATATCCCCATCCTAAGATTCAGAGTTTTTTCCTTCCCTATGACTGTCTTGTCTGCAACATGGGCTTGAGGATTCAAACTTTTGGAGCTCCGCTACTCTTATAAGTAAGTCCTGAGCCATATCTTCGGCTTTTTCTACCCTTCAGCTGCAGGAGTTTAGAGTCTCTTTATATGCTGCCAAGGGCGGGGATGGGTGTATACCTACAGGAGGAGTGCGATGTGCACTGTTTGGGGAATGGACACGCTTGAGGCTCGGACTCGGGGGATTGGGAGGGACATGGGCAATATATCTATGCAGAACTTTTGTACCCCCATAATAAGCTGAAATAAAAAAAAAAATTAAAAAAAAAAAAAAAAGATTTTTCAATTTTTGCCTTAAATTGGTGATTTGTCACCCTGAGTCTTTCATTGTTTTTCTCCAGTGCATCAATAATACCAGTGGATGCCATCCAGTTTCATATTCCTTATAATTACTACTCAACTCAAACCTTACAAAGGCATGAGATACTGTGGAAACCGTTGCAGTCTTTTCCATCCCATATCCCATTCCAGTTTACCACTAGTTGATATTGTAACAATTGCATTGCCAGTGGCTTATTAGTACTCCAATTACTACCAGAGATGAGGTCCTCCTATCTATCTCACCAATGAGTGATACAGTTCCAAAATCCCATATTTGAGATTACTTCTTAGGACTAATCCCAGTATCAATTTTCTTAGGTCAGGTTTCCCCAGGAAACAAATAATTTTATATTAATACAACAAGTTTATTGGTGAGTTATCTCAAGAGCAGCACCTTTAAAGAAACGAGGGAAGCAAAATGAGCAGATGGAGAATTTAAACCTATATGTGGTTGTAATCAGGCTTCAGGCTATCCCACAGGGACCCCTGGATCTGGAATTGTCCATCAGAATTGTCCTGAATTGAGGCAAGAGAATAAAGTCTTTGTCCTCCTCAACACACTGACCAATCATTTGATGCAGGCTATTGCCAGGGAAGGGGTGTAACTTTGGTCAGTGTGGCTTCTTTAGTTCAAGGGCAAGTCCCAAAAGGATACTCAGCTATGAGCCATTAGCAGCCACCAGAAATTGGGGTAAAGAGTGGGGTAAAGTATTGGTCCTGATGGAGATATCTGGATGGAGCAATGCATCATGTACACCAATTTCTAAAGAGGCTAGTAGTCTGTGATTATATATTGTATTGCAGGTAAAGATTTTTTTCTCTTCAGACCCATTTTTTCTTATAGTACACTTTAAACAGAATGAACCTTTTAACAGTATTTTTCTTAGTCAATAAATATCTATGGAATGCCTGCTATGCCAGGCACTATGATAGGAACTGTGGATGCAGCCATCAACACTCTGCAATTGAAAGAATAAAACCATCCCCTTTGGTCTTGCCAGATGGAAACTGGGAATTAGAATTATCTTTGACTTAGAATTTAGTCATTATAAACACTATTTTGAAAGCTTCAGCTGCATCTTTCTGTAGTTAAGGGAAAGGACATAAAAAAGTGTATGGCTCAGCAACCATGTTATTTCCCATTCCCAGTTGGCTAAACAAAAATCTGAAAAGGAAGTAGGTACTAAGGCAAAGAAGAGGAGGAACTAACACTTCTCTGTATAATAGAATGAACCAGCATCAGTGTGAGAGAGGCAGTCTTATGGGGCAGTTGATAGGCTGAAACTGTATTATTCTTGCAAATTAATGATTGTCTTTTTCTTCTTTATGATCAGTTTTATTAAGGTAAAATTTGCATACAATATGTTTCACCAATTTTAAGTGCACAATTTGATGGGCTTTGACAAATGAATATAGTCATCTAGACACCACCAAAATCAAGATATAGAACATTTCTATCATCCCCAAAATTTCCTTGTGTGCTTTTGCCACTGATCAAATTTCTGTCACTATGATTTTGCTTCTTATACAATATCAGAAAAATGAAATTATACAGTTTGTATTCTTTTGTGTCTGAATTTTTTCACTTAGCATAATATTTTTGAGATTCACCAAAGAATCTTGTATACAATTATTCATAACAGTTTTATTCATAGTAACCCCAAACTGGAAACAACGCAAATGTCCATCACCTGGTTTTCCCAGGTGAAAGGAACTGTGTTACAGTCCTACAATGGAATACTACCCAGAAATAAAATGGAACAATCTAGTGATAAACACAATAAGGGTCTTCTATTTGATGTGTATAAGTTATGTTTTTCTTACTGACAAATTGACTTCATAAGAAAGGAGAAGAAAATTATTCAATATCTTTTTTTTTT
>CM052457.1:78032403-78049194 GCA_028533085.1 Varecia variegata
CCTCCCCCCCCAACATCTGTCCAACCCCCAATTGGTGTTATTCCCAAATGTGCACTTAGGTGATGATCAGGGAAACCAATTTGCTGGTGAGTACATGTGGTGCTTATGTTTCCATTCTTGGGATACTTCACTTAGTAGAATGGGTTCCAACTCTTTCTAGGAGAACGTAAGAGATTCTATATCACCGTTATTTCTTATAGCTGAGTAATACTCCATGGTATACATATACCACATTTTACTAATCCATTCATGTATTGATGGGCATTTGGGTTGTTTCCACATCTTTGAGATTTTGAATTGTGCTGCTATAAACATTCGGGTGCAGATGTCTTTTTTACAGAATGTCTTTTGTTCTGTTGGGTAGATGCCCAATAATGGGATTGCTGGATCGAATGGTAGATCTACTTGTATCTGCTTAAGGTATCTCCATATTGTTTTCCACAGGGGTTGTACTAGTTTGCAGTCCCACCAGCAGTGTATGAGTGTTCCTGTCTCTCCGCATCCACGCCAACATGTATTGTTAGATTGCCCTTTTCTTAGTGGCAACTAGTACCATGGACTTGTACTTAGCTAAACAAGTAATCTGCACAGAACATCAATCAACTGTCAATTTTTTACTCCTATAATCATTAAAAATTAAGAAAACAAAACAATAATATTTAATATTGGTAAAGCATGGGGAGAACAATTCCCTCATACAGTATTGTTGGAAATACTGATTGACACATACTTTTTTGAGGGCAGTTTGATTGTATAAACAAATCATATGTAGAACCCTATGATTTGCCAGTTCAGTTTTCAATATTTTTCCTACAGAAATATTAATTTATATGCTCAAAAATATATGAACAGGAATTTCTACTATGGCATTGTTTATAATAGCAAAAATATTAGAAATAAAATAAATGTTCAGATGGAGGAACAACTAAATAAATTATGGTGTATACATTCTATAACATTTGATGTCTCAAGAAAAACAATAAGATGAAGTGTTACAGTATAAGTGTCATGCCAAAAATTATTAACCTGTCATTCTACTTTAACCTGACATTCTGCTTCTTTAAACCTGCTTACTCCTGCTTGCTACCCCCAACACCAAAGTTCCTAAGTGATTACAACACCCATGTTTTGCGTGAACAAGATATGGCCCAGAGCCCAAACTGCCCAGATCCTATTACGCCAAAGATAAAAAAATAATGACTTAAAACAGGACCAATCAGGAGCAAGAATGATGGCTTAAAACTGGACCAATCAGGAGCCAACACAATCAACAACTTTTAAAAAAACAAATGAACTAAGGGGGAAGGGGGGATGGTGTGCCCAGCGTGTGGTGTAAAACCAGCGTGTCGTGTGTGACCTGCAAAAAAGTATAAAAGCTTAACTTTTACCCCAGGGAGGGGTCCTGGTTCATAGGGAGGCCACTGCGTTGGCGTTCTGGGACTTGGACCCTAGCTAGAGCTAGCCAATAAACTCCTTTGCCGTTTGCAGCCTTGGTGACTCTGCCTCTCTGTTCCTGGGGCCGAGGGGAACCGGCTCTAACAGAAGTAGATATATATATCCTGACAGATGCCCAAGATACATGGTTAAAGGAAAAAAACAAGCTTTAGAATCCTGTGAAATGCTGCACAATTTCCTCCCCGAATTACGTGTTTTCTATTATCATCTCAGGTTATCACTTTATTCCTACATTGTACATAGCTCACATCTTGATCACTTTAATGTTACAGTTCTGTCTCTCAGGAGAATTAAAACAGCTATTCAACTATGTGTCATTCTGCTTCTGTATGTGACTATATATGCTACAGAAAAAGACACCAAACCATAACAAATTATCTCAATAATTAGGAAAGAAATCTAGATATTTTCTTTCCTTGGAATATAATTTTAAAAATGAACTTTTCTAAACAAAATAAACAAATTGCAAAAGTAACACATGAATTGACATTTATCCCCTCAAATGAAAAAGGTCAGAAATATATAGTGTATTAAATGAAAATATCCCTTTTCTTTATTCCAGATCCAAATTCCCTCTGTAACCACAAAAATCATGCTGGTTTGGAATATTCCAGACTTCTTGCTAGGTATCTATTTACATATATCTATATCTAGGTAGCTGCAGCTCTCTATAGGTAAGTATTCTTTATTCTGCTTTTGACAAAAATGGCAAGACACCACACACAATATTCTGCAAAGATTAATAGATACTCTCTTCACAGTTCCTCAATTAGATAAGATCTGAATGTTTTTTCATCCTTGTGTCTACTACTCCGTATTCAAATTCTTGGGAGATGACAGTCAGATCAATGTGTTCTCTCTTTGCCCAGGAAATATCTGACAACCTTTACTGGTTGTTGCACCAAGATTTTCTGAAATGATAGAGGAATAGTTTTCCAAAATAAAATTAGAGTGTCAAAAGGTGGAAAAGTGGATGTCAAATGGGAAAAAAAAAAACAGAAGGACAGATCCCTATACTAGACATGCTCAATATACTGGTAACATACAAGAAAACAAAATATAAGCAATAAAAGAGTAACAAATGTGGTGTCATGGGTGTAAAAATGAGGAAGCAACTAAGTTTACCTAGAAATTTTTGTGAAACCTTAATGTTCCTGAAGGGATGATTAACAATTCCCCAGCCCTAAGACATGAAACTAGGATTAAATGGTGAGCATCCAGAGTCTATTCCTCCTTTAAAGCCCAAATCAATTCACATAAATGGCTTAATGTTACCTCATTTTCAACTACTTATATCACTTATTTAGAATTTTTTTAAATAATATATTAAATTTTGTCCTTAAGCATTTCATGTGTGCATTCCATGTTTTGGTATTAAAAATAATTAGATGCACAACTTATTACAAAAATCAGTTAAGATAATTTGACAGATTAAATATATCTAGTCTGTGTATGATCTAATATGATTAAGGCCTGATTGCTTCTGGTCTTAATAATTTGACCTCTTCCTTTTATGGATAATACCACTTTGAGGTAATGAACAAAGACTTCTTCTCTAAATTTGTAATCCTCCAATAAATATTTCAATGCCTTATGACCTGATTTTGTGGAAATATTAAATTGTCAATACATTTGGTTAGATTGTAGCTTTTTTCCATACTTTGCAGGAAAAAGGAATTTGCTGAAAATCAGTGTGCCAAATGTAGTCTGATGAATTTTATTTCAATAACCTTTTTATCTCTGACCTAAAGAAAATAATATTCTTTCACCACTTGCGCCCTTGGAGCTTTTGAACAGAAACCCATTTTAGTTCTTTATTCCATGACTTAATCCAAGAAGGAGGGACAGTGAAGTTAAAACCCTGTAGCTAATGGCAAAATTGGTCAAGGTATACAAAGTATATTGATTGATTTATGATAAAATTTTTAAAGGCAAGAATAATAGTATCAATTATACATTTATCAATTTTATATTATTTGGATCTTTCTACCAGAGAAACATCATTTATTATGGACTGAATGTTTGTGAGCTCCCATCCCCCAAATCCATACATGGAAACCTAAACCTCCAATGTGATGTTCCTTGGAGGTGGGGTTTTAGGGAGATAATTAGGTTTAGATGGAGTCACAAAGGCAGGACCCCACAATGGGATCAGTACCTTTATAAGTAGAAGAAGAGACATAGGAGCTCTCTTTCTGCCAAATGAGGACACAGTAAGAAAGCAGACATCAGCAAACCAGGAAGCAAGCTCTCACCAGAATCCAACCATGCTGGTAGACTGATCTGGGACTTCCCAGCCTCCAGAACTATGGGAAATAAGTGTCTATTGTTTAAAACACTAGGAAGACATCATATTAAAGTGCAAAATGTAAACTTTTATATAAAGTCATATTTTGAATCATTACAAATTGAGTTTCAATAAAAATACCAAGCCTCCTGGTTTCAGCTTCCATGTGTAAACTGCTTAGAAGTTGCCACTCCATTCTTAAAACAACAACAGAAAAAAATCTGAACATACTGAAAATCAATCAAATTTCTTGGAATCATCAGAGAATTGAGATCTCAGGGCAAATTGCTATTCTAAAATCTGGAGGGACAAGTTGAATCCAGAGAGCCTGACACAGTCAAGATTTCCTTACCTGTAGCAAGGTACTGGAATTATAAACTAGTAGGAACAATTAAATGGCAATTTTGACAAATTACTACAGGCTGAGTGTTGACTAGTGTGAGAGTGAGAAATTCTTGTGGGCCACAGTCTTAGAGTTCCTTTTATACTTTTGTGGTTTTAATTCTCACCAAGTTCTCATGGTGTATTAGTTTTCTAGAGTTGTCATAACAAAATACCACAGACTATAGGGCTTAAACAACAGAAATTCATTTTCTCACAATTCTGCAAGCTAGAAGTCTAAGATCGAGGTATTGGTAGGTTTGGTTTCTTCTAAAGACTCTCCTCAGCTTGAAGATTACTGTACTCTTGCTGTGTCTTCACATGGCCTTTTTTCTCTGGGCGTGTATCCCTGGTGTCTCTATGTGTGTATTAATCTTCTCTTCTTATAAGGGCACCAGTAAGATTGGATTAGGACCCAACCATATGACCTCATTTTACCTTAATTACCTCTAAAGGCCCTGTCTCCAAACACAGTTCCATTCTGAAGTACTGGGGGTTAGAACTTCAAGTAATGAATTTGGGAGAGGGCAAAATATTGTCCATAATACATAGCGAAAAGCTGAGAAAGATGACTCTGGCAGGGAGAGGGAAAAAGTAATCATTTTAAGATATATCCATAACAGAGGCCTACTCTCCAGGGCAAGACTTTATCTAAACTTTTTTTTCTGGCAATCTTTTTTTTTCCATTTTTTTTTAATTTCAAAATATTAAGGGGGTAAAAATGTTTTTGTTACCTGGATACATTTTATAATGCTGAATTCAGGGCTTTTAGTGTTCCCATCACTAGAATAGTGTACATTGTACATGATAGGTAACTTTTTATCCATTTCTCTCCTCCCATCTGCCCCTTTTCTTCGTTCCCAATGACCTTTACTTCTCTTTGTGCCTAGGTGTACCCATGATTTAGCTCCTACTTGTAAGTGCAACCATGTGGTGTTTGTTTTTCCATTCCTGCAGTACTTCATTTAAAATAATGGTCTCCAGATCCATTCAAGTGGCTGCAAATGATATTATTTAATTCCTTTTTATGGTTGAGTAGTATTCCATGGCATATATATATATATATATATACATACATACATACACACACACACACAAACACATATATATACATACCACATTCTTTTATCCACTCATCAATTGATGGATACTTAGGTTCATTCCATATGCTTGCAATTGTGAATAGCACTGCAATAAACTTTCAAGTGCAGGTGTCTTTTTTTTTTTTTTTTTTTGATAAAATGACTTTTTTTCCTTTGGGTAGATACACAGTAGTGGGATAGCTAGATTGAATGGTAAATCTACATTTATTTCACTGAGGAATCTTCATACCATTTCTATAGAGGTTGTACTAATTTGTAGTCCCACCAACAATGTGTAAGTGTTCCTTTCTTACTGTATTCATGCCAGCATCTGTTGTTTTTTTCACTTTTGAATCATAGCCATTCTGATAGGGGTAAGGTGGTATCTCATTTTCATTTTAATTTTCATTTCCCTGATGATTAGTGACGTTGAGCATTTTTTCGTGTTGTTGGCCATTTTTCTATTTTCTTTTGAAATACTTCTGTTCATGTCTTTCCCCCCCCCTTTTTTTTTTCTTTTGAGACAGAGTTTCACTCTATTGCCCGGGCTAGAGTGCCGTGGTGTCAGCCTAGCTCACAGCAACCTCAAACTCCTGGGCTCAAGTAATCCTACTGCCTCAACCTCCCAAGTAGCTGGGACAACAGGCATGCGCCACCATGCCCGGCTAATTTTTCTATATATATTTGTAGCTGTCCATATAGTTTCTTTCTATTTTTAGTAGAGACAGGGTCTCGCTCTTGCTCAGGCTGGTCTCCAACTCCTGAGCTCAAACAATCTGCCTGCCTCGGCTTCCCAGAGTGCTAGGATTACAGGCGTGAGCCACCGCGCCCAGCCTTGCCCACTTTTTGATGGTGGTGTTTTTTTATTTATTTATTTATTTATTTATTTATTTATTTTTTTGCTGATTCGTTTCAGTTCTTTGTAGATTCTGGGTATTAGCTCTTTCTCAGATGTATAGTTTACAAATATTTTCTCCCATTCTGTAGGCTATCTATTTACTCTGTTTATTATTTCCTTTCCTGTGCAGAAGCTTTTGGATTTAATTAAGTTCCATTCATTTATTTTTATTGTTGTTGCATTTGCCTTTGGGGTCTTGGTCATAAGTTCCTTGCCTAGGTCAACATCTAGAAGAGATTTTCCTACATTTTCTTCTAGAATTTTTTTGGTTTCATGTCTTGAATTTAAGTCTTTCATTCATCTTGAATTAATTTTTGTATATGGTATGAGATAGGGAAGTCCTGCTTCCTTTTCCCAGTGTATGTTGTTGTCTGCTTTGTCAAAGATCACTTGGTCATAGATACATAGTTTTATTTCTGGGTTCTATATTCTCTTTCATTGGTCTAGGGTTCAACTTTTATACCAGTACCATGCTGTTTTGAAACTGTAGGTTTGTAGTATAATTTGAAGTCAGGAATATGATGCCTCCAGATTTGATCTTTTTGCTTAAGATTGCTTTGCCTGTTAAGGCTTTTTTTTTTTTTTTTTTTTGGTTCCAAATGAAGCTTAGATTAATTTTTACTAGATTTGTGAAGTAATGACATTGGTATTTTTATGGGAATAGCATTGAATTTATAAATTACTTTGGGCAGTATGGAGTTTTTAAGGATGTTGATTCTACCAATCTGTGAGCATAGGATGTTTTCCCATTTGTTTGTGTCATCTACAATTTCTTTCATCAGTGTTTGGTAGTTCTTCTTGCAGAGATCTTTAACCTCCTTGGTTAAGTATGTTCCAAGGTATTTTATTTATTTGCATCTATTTTAAATGGCATTGAGTCCTTGATTTGATTCTTAGCATCGCTGTTATTAGTATATAGAAATGCTACTGATTTGTGTGCAGTGTATGTTTATTTTGTAACCTGAATTAACATATCAATTCTAGGAATCTTTTGGTGGAGTTTTTAGGGTTTTTGAGATACAAGATCATATCATCAGCGAACAGGGATAGTTTGACCTTCTCTTTTCTGATTTGAATGCCCTTTATTTTTTTCTCTTTCCTGATTGCTTTGGCTAGGACTTCAGTTCTATGTTGAATAAAAGTGGTGACAGTGGGCACCCTTATCTTGTTCCAGTTCTTAGAGGGAATGCTTTCCACTTTTGCCCATTCAATGTGATGTTGGCTGTGGGTTTGTCATATACTGTTTGGATTATTTTGAGGTATGTTCCTTCTATACCTCATTTATTGAGGGATTTTATGATGAAGGGATGCTGAATTTTATTGAATGTTTTTTCTGCTGCATCTGCATCTGTTGAGATGATCATATGGTCTTTGTTTATGTGGTGAATCACATTAATTGAATTGCATGTTTTATTATCTCTAGGAACCTTCTATAACTCCACCTCCTCTAAACTAAGACAGAACTAGATGTTTTCCAATGTGGTTCCGTATTTTCACTGCTTATTTCTTTTATGACATCACACATGTATACAAATAAGTTTATTATTTGATTCTAAATTCATTAAAGGCAGGAATTGTCTTATTTTTGTATACCTATCATTTAGCATAGTACTTGGCAAATAGTAAGCCGCTCATAAATGTTTGTTGAATATGTGAATAAATAAATGAGAGGAAATAAGTTTCATCTACAACAATTAAGACAACCTGACTCTTAAATTTGTACAAATCTTCATCATTCAATAGTATATTCAATGTATATAGGCTATCAGTAATGTGTCTTTAGCTAATAAAAGTGAATGAAAGTTTTCCAATAGTTGTTGCTCTTGCTTTTGATTTCAGAATTTCCTTTAGTGTCCCCAAAGTCCTTTTCTATCCATCCTTTCAGAAAAATTAGAGGATAGGGACTCCAAATCAATTGTTAAGGAGAGGCCACTGAGGCTATCAAAGATTCCAATATGACATTTGACCCATTTCTATTTATAACCTTGTTTTAAAATCGACTACTTTCTAATCTCTCTTGGAAATTGCTGTTCATTACCTTTCATTGACTATAAAATGTATCACTTAAAAAGCCTTTCAAATAAATTTATGAGTCTGTTCTGTTGAGATAGTAAGGAGCTACATTTTATAAACTGTGGCCTTTACAAAAGTCTTTCTTGCCATCTGCTTTTAATATTTAATTTGCTTTTAGCTTTGCATGGGGGTTTTTCAAAACAAAAACCAAATAACTGTTATTATAATACTATTGCTATCAGTTTCATTTCAGTTTAGGCTTTTGATCTTGTTATTAAGCATTAGTGTTTATGCATTCTCTTTATTGTGTACTAGTCATTAATAGGCCACACTGTTGGGTAACTGCTAGTTTTGGCAAGTGAGCAACAGATATCTTGTCTTAAGATACAGTGTTAAGGAGAACAAAGCAGAATAGCCACTTCCAATTTTTTTTCCCCTATCTGATGTCTTGCCAGTAGGACTCATATTTTCTTATAAGTAAATATTTATGAAGTACCATACTGAGTATGTCCTGGCTGCCCAGCACTGTGCTTTATAAGATTAGAAATATAAAAGTTCTAAAGCATAGCTGTTAAATTATTCTAGGTATTTAGTAATTATCTTTATTTAATTACACAAGTAATATATGATCATGATAAAAATTGAAAAAATAGAGAAAAGTATAAAGTGAAATGTCAGTCTCCTTTCCTGCCATCCTGATCCCACTGTCCTCCCTTCCTGGAGACAAATGCTTGATAGTGCCTTGCATAGCCTTCTAGATATCTATGCATATCCAAGCATATGTCAGACACTACACACACATACATGCACACAGTGTCTCAACTATGAGATCTTACTATATATATTTTCTACATTAATTTTTTCTTTTTTACTTTCCAAATCAGTAATCAGTATATAGAAGTTTGCCTCATTCTTTTATTTAATTAAAAAAAAATTTAGAGCTGAGGTCTCAGTCTGTCACCCAGGCTGGAGTGCAGTGGTGCAATCATAGCGCACTGCATGATCACTCGGATCATGTGATCCTCCTGCCTCAGCCTCATGAGTATCTAGGACTACAGGCACATGCCACCATGCCTGGCTAATTTTTAAATTTTTTAAAGTAGAGACAGGGTCTCACTATATATTTCCCAGGCTGGTCTCAAACTCTTGGCCTCAAGCAATCCTCTTGGCTAGGCCTTCCAAAGTACTGGGATTACAGGCATGAGCCACCAAGCCCAGCCTACCTCATTCTTTTAAATGAACATACAGTAAGATAGTAAGTAAAGATATGTTTAAAACAAGTAGATTTTTTGTAGGAAATGCATTTATGACACATGAATATGACTGAATATAAAATAAAGGAGAATTTTATATCAAATACTGAACCAAACTCACTGTGGAAAACCTAACTTTTATTTATTCTCTTTAATAAATATAAGCCTTTACTAGGAAGTGCTTATAAAAATATCTTGAAATTCTTTAAGTAGATTAGCATTTATATACATTATTCATTGAGCACCATTTCGAGCCAGAAATCAGTGCTTATGGTTTAATATATGTCATATAATTTAGTGCTCAGCAAAGACATTGTAGTCAAGAATACTTGGATTTCATCCCCTAAGTGGTTTAACAACTATATGATTTTGAGTACTGCAGCCTCTATCTCCTAATCTTTAAAATTAGAATAATTTTATTTACTCAGATGGGTTTATGTGCTAATTAAAGATATACTATGTGTAAATACCTCAAGGGTTATTACGAAAATGAAATGAGTTAATGTATATAGAAGCACTTAGAACAGAGCCTGATAAAGAATAAGTTCTATACTCCTCTCTATACCTTAGTCCTGCTCTTAAAAGGCAATCACTTCAATTATTATAGCTGTTTTAACTTGTATTAAGTACCATATTTATATATAACATATATAATATTGAATTAATTGAAACATTATCTATTGACTATTGAAAACACATTATGGTAGTTGAAAATTTAGCTTCTTATACTACAGTCCTTCTCCCTTTCCTGAGCCAATTTCCCCATGTGATTATATCACAGAGTGTTTTGTTGTTGTTGTTAAAACAACATTCAACATTTGCATCAATGACAATGTAAATATTCATTGCTGGGGCATTTTATTTTATTGAGTACACTTACTTTCTCTTAAACTATTTCATTTGTGTTGGAGTTAATAATCTCCTCCTCCATCTCCTCCTCCTCCTCCTTCTTCTCCTTTCATTTGATCAGTTTGTAGGTACTCATTGCTCCATTTTTCTCCAGATATATGTAAATATGCTCAACATATGTGTAAAACATCTATTAATAATTTCTCCAAATATTCCAAAACATCATATAACCCCTCTATTTCCTTTTTTAATACTTAAAGATTTTCCCTCCAGAGGCTCTAATTTCCCTTTTTCTGACCTGGACTGGTTGTTCTCTAGGTCTGCTTCCCAGTTGTTACTCTGGGACTTCCTTTGATCATTTTCCAAGTCTGTATCTCCTATATCTTGTGTCCCATGTCTTCTTCTCTTAGGTTGCCCCTTTGTTTTCTGAAGTACATCCTCTAGTAGATTTCATAAGTTAGACTACACAGTATGCAAATCGTTGAGTTCCCCAAGGCTAAAAATGTTTATTCTACCTTCCACTTGATTGATAAGTGGGTTAGTATAGAATGCAAAGTTGAAAATATTTAGTATCTAGAAATCTTACTAGCTGTTTAGTGTCTCCAGAGAAGAATTCTTTGATTTCCTGATTGAGGAGTCTATGCCTGACTGCTTGTGTTCTGGAGCTAGGTAGAGAACGAGACCAAGAGTTTGATAATATAACTTTTACTTAATTCCCCTTTAAGCCTGTGTCTCATCCACGTTTTCTCTTTCACTTGGTATCCCCAAATTGAGAGACTCTCAGATTCCATTTCTCTCAGAAGTTGGGGATCATCTGACTGACAAGTTAGTAAAGAAACTAATTTCTGATATCATTCCAGGCAACTTACCTAATGACTTTTTCCCTAAGCATTGAGTCCCACAGGGGTCCTTCAGAGGGAATTGGTCTTTTCTGGTCAATATCTCCCTCTATTGACACTTAGGTTCTAGCTTCCTCTGCCCTTGTAAATGAACTATCATGTCCCTGCATTTGGAAAAAATAAAATAAAATCTCTTAACTGCTGTCTTCTTTCCTGATCTTTTAATCTTTGTGGGTTTATACCTTATAGTCTGTGGTAGGCAGAATACTACCCTGTAAAGCACACATAACGTCCACTATTCTAATTTCCTATAACTTTTCTCTGCCACCATATTGTCAGGTCTGTGAAGGCAGAACATTTTATTTTCCTCTAATATGCTTGACAGAACATTAAAAGCTTAGTAAAACTGTGTTCATGAAAGAAAGAGTAAGAAAGAAAAGAAAAAAAAAAGTAACGTAAATTCTTATAGGACAAGATGCAGTTCTTTCTATTCCCCACAATCAGAATGCCATTCTAGGTTTTATCTTGCTGAAATAGTCTATTAAAATAGTTTATTCTTCTTTATGGACAACTTTAAACAATCATAAATTTAGCTTAAAATCCATGTGTAGATTAAATTAAACTGAGTCTCTTTGGTTCTGTGTTATAATTAAAATTAAATTTTAATTTTTGGTTTAATTTTTGGTTCTGTGTTATGGTGCTGTGTGTTATAATTAAAATTAAAACATCTGTAGCCATTTTGTATTGATGGTAATTTAGAATTTTTGATTTGGCCTTTTATAAAGGTGATGTGTTTAAAGTCAATTTGCCTAAAATACATTTTATGTCTCCTCCCTTGACCTTTAAGAAATCCAGTTAGGTAATTAGTGTCTATAATTAATGAAGTTAGTGATTTTAGCTCTTCTGCAGCAGTCTCTAAGAAAGTGACTCATACCTATCCAATAAGGAAAAAAAAGCATGCTTTAATTTTCAGTACATGCCTTTGGTTTCCATGGAAACAGTTCAGTAAAAGAAGTTGAAATGTTACATATTATTTAATATCTTATATTCATATAAATATTGCTAGAAGATATGTCATATCTATTCAAGTGTAAAGTATCATGGGAGTTACACAAAGGTATATATTAAATTGAAGCTCATTGTGGCCCATCACTGTTGACACTTCTGGCCTGGAAGAAATTTCAACGTGAAACTCAAGGTCTACCTTGAAAAAATAATCAATATCTTCAGTAGAGAGTACACTTATTTTATTAGTGAGAATTCTTATAATCACACTTTAATCTTCTATTAAAATTGCCTATAGAAAAAGTCTGCAGAATTTGAATTTAGCTTAGATTTTTGGGGGATATCAATTTAAAATTAGCTTACATTTATTCTCTTACATTTATTTGAGAACCATTAAACTGTATGGATCCAGAATAAAATAGGTTTTGGCTTTGCATTATAATGTAAATTTCAAAAATGTTAGCCATTCCGAGATTTTATATATATATATATGTGTATATATATATATATATATTTATTTATTTATTTATCACTGGAAATTTTCACATTGTAACTCTGTAAATCTTATAGATTGGAATCACACTGCTGGAGGAAAGTTTAGAGAAAAATCATATTCAAACATTTTCTTTCATTTATCTGTTTAAAATTGCAGAACATTGAAGGAATTTGATGAATGCCATGAAGCCTACCTATCATACTTTCTTCTGTAACATGTTTCGATTGAGTGCCACATGCAGTTTCCCATAATGGCTACTACATATCAGACTGACCCTTCTCTAATGCATGAATCCCTGTGGAATCTTTCCTGGACTACTTAGCATCAGAATGTGAAAGGCTAAGGCAGACATGTACCCACCCTTGTCCTAGAGGTACCTTCAATTCTGTGTTTGCTGCCTTTCATGTCAGTCTTGCTAGACTGTAAATTTCCTGAAGCCAGGGCCATGTTTTCTTGATTTCTAATTCATTCCTGCCTAGCATATCTGAAATGGAGCTGAATAAATTAATATTAATCAATCCAGTCTGAAATATGCTTTGCTTAGAGAAGTATATTATTGTATTTAACAATATACACTGGATGAATAATTCTAAATAACTTAGAAATAATTCTTTTTGGATACTTGAGTGTGTGGCACATGCTAAATTTCCAAACAGCCAACACACAGAAAAAAATGCCTAAATGGCTTTCCTGTGAGAATGACGCATGACTGGTTTTTAAATAGCTCAGGGGTTAAGAGATACTGGTAGGGTTTTACAAAATCATCCATGCGACTACATTGTCTAAGAAAAAAGACAATTTCAAAATGTATCCTTAAGAAAATATTGCCAAGTCTTTTCCAGTACAAAACACTGTGATTTACAAGGGAAGCAGTTACACTGACAAGATCTGATGATACCCAGGGCCCTTGCTGCTCTCTGACTCACTGCCTGACCTTGTCACTAAACTTCTTTTTTGTGCCTGTCAGTGAAGCTGTAAAACTACAAAAAGTTGTCCCCCCTAGAAAATATTTCTTCAACTGAGCTGTTCTGAGAGATATACATCTTAAAAATAAAAGAAATTTTAAAGAAAATGTCATAAGCAATACTGTCAATCTCAATAGCAAAAATTGTCCAAATGTATATTGAAATCTTTGACACAAATAATTTTATAAACATCATTGATTCCTCTGTATCCCTGTCTCATCCCCTTTGGATGGAATGAATCCTCCTTGGTAGCATTAGATACCACAGAGACCAATCAAAGAAGAAAGTTGCCACAATTGCCCGGAACTCAAACTAATTCACAAAAGTCACCATACCAAAAAAGCAAAGAGCTCTACCTTTTGTTAGTGCTAGGGTGTCCTTCCATGCATCAATGGTCAAGGGTGGAAGGGGTTTGGTAACATGACACATGAAATGTTTTGTTTGATATTGACTAAGATAAAGTAGTTAAGTGACTATGTTATCAAAAATATGATCTTGTATACAAGTTCCATACAATTCCTTTTACGTACAATTTAAATCTATCTCTGTATAACCTTATGCTTTATGTACTGAACAAGACCCTTAAAATTTTTTCTCTTTCATTTCATGAAGGTAGCACTGAATGGACCGTATTTTATTCTGACTACTGATATACGTTCTGATTACTATTTACTTCAATTGAATAATGTTTTCTCATTATATTCTAACTATGTAGGGGGCAGGAAATAGCCCAGACAACTAAGAGTGGGGTCTGTGCAGAGCATTCAGTTATAACTTCTGCTTAGTTTGGCCAGCTCGACAGTGTTCTTGACTCATCTCACTCTTATTTTATTATATTAAAATGGAAATATTCTATCTCTTCTTTTTCCTATACATATACCTATACATATTTCCTGGATTTCACTGATCTAGCATGTTCTATTTCTACTAACTAAAGTGATACATTTCCCTTCTTCTATACCCGAGATTCCTTGTCTGTCTAACAGCCATTAAATCAATTCTGTTATCTGATGTGACTCACTCAACTAGGCATTGTAAAGCGAGTATTAAATAATGTTTTTAACTTCACCAAAGTCTTGACAAAACTATATCCAATATTTTATACATCTTTCATTTCTGCAGGCCATTCAGTTGAAATCTGCCTTATTCTGGAGAAATCTAAGAGAGCCATCACATTTCTCTCTTATGTCATGCTATGGATACTTTGATAACTTTACAAATGTTTTGTGATAAAACATATTATCTCAACTTTCATTGTTTAAGTTTTTAGTTCAGTTACCATGATAAATATATATTACCTGGACATTTCCATGGTATCTTACAATGTTTTCTCATATTTTAAAGGTTAAATTACCTACATATAGAGGTTGATTTTTATCTAACTGTATTTTTGTACCCACTAACCAATTTCTCTTCATCCTCTCTTCCCCATACCTTCCCCAGCCTCTAGTAAACACCATTCTACTCTCTACTTCCATGAAATCCACTTTTTAGTTTCCACCTATAAATGAGAACTGCGATATTTGTCTTTCTATGCCTGGCTTATTACACTTAACATAATGTCCTCTAGTTGCATCCATTAGAGGTTGATTTTTTTTTAAAGCACAATTATCTAGAAATTAAAGTTGGCCTTAGATATCTATGCTATCCATTTTGAAAAGAAATTGTAGGGTATGCTTATAATGACGCAGACTTTTATTTCCTTTGGAAAATGTCATGTTTTTTAACTTTAAAAATGTTCTTTTTGATGTCGACTAAAATGAAGAATTAAATTGAACAGAAAAAAACACTAAATGGGGGAAAATGTGCCATTAGATTATTCCAGGATTATTTTAACTCCAAAAATATGCATGAGTCACAAAATGTACAGAGCAAAAGTATGATTAGCATAAGTTATATTATACCACCATGTGCATTTATTTTTAAGCGTAGGTTGTTTTATATTAAATGGTAAATATAGTTGCCACAGTAGACTATAGCTACTAATGAACATTTAGAAAAAAGAAATATAAGTATAAAAACACATTTGCCACTCAACTTCAAGTTTGTATGCCTTATAAATCTTTTAAACAAAATATCTACAGATACAATTTAAAGTAGCTATTGTTTTCCAAATGTATTTGAATTAAAATAGAATATTTTAACAAGGAGAATATAGTATTCTGGTACAATTAAATTTTCTCATATTACCAGAGGCAGGGAGCATATTTTGTTTATTTTAGTATCTCCTAAACCACTTAGCACAGCTCAATACATGTTGGTTCAATGAAGTAATTCTCTTTCTTTTTCCCTGTTAATATTCTTTTTTGCTTTTGAAATTCAAAAGTCATCCCAAATAAGAAAAAAATATAATGGCCTAGTAAATCCATTAGAATTCATCCCCTTCTTCTGAATGTTTTGCTGAATTAATTAATCTATTCATTGATCAAACTATGTGTTATTATATGTCAAAGCCAGGCACTAATCAAGAGCTGGCATACTGATAATTAAAACACAGGACTTTCTTTCAAAATACGTACAAGATAGTGAGAAAGGCACATAAACAGATCATTACAATATAACGAACAAAAATAATTTATGCATAATCCATATGACCTATTTTTGTCAACTTTGGGTACAAAATCAATCCAATCTGTTTTCTTCTAAGTATCTACCTTCTGTTAGCAGAAATTCCATACTTTCCCCTTTAATCCCGGATCACTCCCCTTATCCCCCATTTTAATACTCAATAGCCCAGGGATAGTTACTGTGTCCAGACAGGTCATTTTTCTTCCAAATATTAGTAAGAGAGGGTACTGAGAAAAGGCATTTTAACTGTACTAAGATTTTAACTTTTGTTGTTGCCATAAGGACATGGATTTCTACAATGTGTTTAGGTTCCAAGGCCTTAATTATTTGATTCATACTTACATGTTCAGTTATTACTTCAGAAACATTGGCCCAGAGATTCTTCCTATGCCTTATCAGATTCCATAGCTTTTATGTGAGCCCTGATCATTAGCCGAGATGACTTCTAATATCATAGTGAAATCTAATTTAGAAGTCTTGGCATCGTTTCTTTCCAGTAAATCTCAATAAATACTAGTCCAATCAACGAGTAAGAAGCAAGAGTTATATCTCTTTTATATTAAGAATGAATTTAATCCCTTTGAAAATTAGTTAACCTCTTTATTAGATTATTTTTATTTTTCAATGGGTATTAGGATATTGGGAGGGGCCACTTTCTTTTTTTTCTTTTTTTATGTAGCTTAATTTTTTTTTATTTCAG
>CM052457.1:78049694-78080368 GCA_028533085.1 Varecia variegata
AGCAATTTTAATAACCACAGCCTTGTAGTATAGTTTGAAGTCTGGCAAACTAATACCTCCCATTTTGTTTTTATTGCTTAAAATTGCTTTTGCTAAACGAGGTCTTCTCTTGTTCCATACAAAGTGTAAAATTATTTTTTCTATATCTGTGAAAAATGATGTTGGTAATTTAATAGGGATTGCATTGAACTGTAGATCACTTTGGGCAGTATAGACATTTTAATAATGTTGATTCTTCTGATCCAGGACTCAATTAAGGGAGGGGCCACTTTCTTCAAGCCACAAATAGTACACCTTTCCCTAAGGCATCAGGCAACTATAAGCCTTATAATTCTATAACAATGGTAGGGGTATCAAGGTCCCCCCAATAAAATCTGCCTACAGATGTCTTGCCTCCACCTCTAGATACAAAATAGAGTCTCACTTTATATTTATTATATGTTTGTTATTTTTTATTCCTAACACATGAGAACTTACTCTGTAATATGTACAGAAGCTAATCTGGAAAGAGTGAGGAAACTCTTTCAATTTAACTGAGACCTAGAGTAATACATTAGTTTATTAAAGATCTGTATTGAATGTCTACTGTTTTCTAAGTGCTGGGAATACACTGCTTCAATATGAGGGCCCCGTTCTTGTGGAATGCATACTTTAGTGGTTGAACACAGAGACAAGATTATAAATAAATACATATATAATATGGCAGATAAGTGTTTTAAAAAATAAGAACTAGGGTAAGAGAACAGAGAGAAATTGAGAGTGGAAGAAGGGTATTTTATGTAGAGTATTTTAATAGGTCACTTAGGGAATGCCTCTCTGCAAGGTGATGTTTGGGCCAAAATTTGAAGTAAAATGCAAAATATGAAGACATCTGTGCTAAGAATGTTCTATGTAGAGTGAAGAGTAAAATAGGAGCATATTTGGTTTGTATGAGTTAGAACAATCAGTCAGCTACAGATAGGGTGGGGCTGGGAAGGGGTATTTAAACATTATTAAAAAACAGGTTTAGAAGATTACATAGGATATTAGTTTTCTATTGCTGCTATAACAAATTACCACAGACTTAGTGGTTTAAAACAACATAAATTTATCATCTTACAGTTGTCAAGATCATAAACCTGAAAACGGTCTTATGGGACTAATATCAAGGTATATGCAGGGCTGCATTTCTTTTTGGAAGCTTTAGGAGCTAATCTCTTTCCTTGTCTTTTCCAGCTTTGAGAGTATGCTTGCATTTCTTGGTTCATAGCCATTTTCCTCTATCTTCAAAGCCTGCAATGTTGTATCTCCCTTATCATTCTTCTATAGTTGGATCTCCTTCTGATCTCCTTTTCGGCCTCCTTCTTCCACTTTTTTAAGAAGCTTTGTGATTTCATTGTGACCACCTAGATAATCCAAGATAATCTCCCTATTTTAGGGCAACTTATTAGTAGCCTTAATTCCACCTACAACCTTAATTGCCTTTTTTCATGAATCCTAACCTATTCACAAGTTCCGGGGATTAGGATGTGGACATCTTTGAGGAACTATTTTTCATACATATATACACCAGAATTGGGAAGACCTTTCTAAGCATGAGAAAATCCAAGTTATCACTTAAGAAAGGATTGATATGTCCTGGAAATAAAAATGTTAAGTCTTATGACAAAAGTACTATATATAAAATCAAACTTGGAAAAAAATTGATCTCATATGCGAGACAAAGGACAATCTTCTTACTAATATGTATTAAAGCACCAACAACCTAATAGTAAAATTGTCACAGGACATGAACAGGTAGTTCTAAGATATACAAATAGACAATAAGCATAAAGAGCTGCTCAGTTCTACTTACAATTAGGGTTGCTAGATTTAACAAATACAAATACAGAATGTTCAGTTAAATTTGAATTTCAAGTAAACAATGGCTACTTCTTCAATATAAGTATGTCCCAAACACTGCAAGGAAATATCAATACTTACACTAAAAATATTTGATGTTTATCAGAAATTGAAATTAAACTGGACATTTTTTATTTTATCTAACAACTCTACTCAGAAGAAGTGTAAATTATGACAGCAATGTGGTCTGGGCATGGTGGTTCATGCCTGTAATCCTAGCACTTTGGAAAGATGAGGTGGGAGGATTGCTTGATCCCAGGAGTTTGAGACCAGCCTGAGCAACATAGTGAGATCCTGTCTGTATAAAAAAAAAATAAAAAAATATTAGCCAGGCTTGGTGGTGCCTACCTGTAGTCCCAGCTACTTGGGAGACTGATCCAGGATGATCACGTGAGCCCAGGAATTTGAGGCTGTAGTGAGCTATGATTGCA
This sequence comes from Varecia variegata, assembly GCA_028533085.1. Classification (NCBI taxonomy): domain Eukaryota; kingdom Metazoa; phylum Chordata; class Mammalia; order Primates; family Lemuridae; genus Varecia; species Varecia variegata. The sequence continues at coordinate 78,052,007 of CM052457.1, forward strand.
CCACTGCACTCTAGCCTGGGCAATAGAGTGAGATCCCACCTCTAAAAACACCAAAAAGAACAAAAAACAGACAGCAGTGTGATTCCACTTTAACAGCATCCTGGCAAAACCTAAAAATTATTTGTATCCTGTGTTTTAACCTTGTCCGAGCTCTAGAGAAAATCAGATCTAGGAAAAGAGTATATCCATTAACCCAGTTCCCCAGGTGTTTTGGCCCAGAATTACTTTTACTGCACCAAACCTGGATTACAGGGTACCTCAGATGAACACCTAGACATTATTTTATACTCCAAAATACAGTCTTTTATGTTTGCTCCCTCAAAACAACTAGGCTCTGCTTTGGTATTCTCCTGGTATTCCAATTCATTTCGGGCCTAGAGCCATGATCTGTACCCCAAGCTGGTTGCATGATTTGTAGAAGCCCTTATCTAATCTTGACAGCTCTTTCATCTTTAGGGTTAAATTCTTTTCACTATGTTGCCAGCACTGCTTTCTATGTTTTTTTCCCTCTTGAGAAAATATGACCTGGAATCAGGTGAGCTTGCCTCTTGAGTGTTCACCCTGTCCAGAAGTTCTTGCTGTATGCATGGGTTTCCCATCAAATCAGACGTAAAAGCTGAACTTTTTATTGCCTTACCACCAAGCATTGTTATCAAGAGAACGTGGGCTTTGTTTAAAGTGAGCTGCGGAGTGTTGCAGTCACTCAGACCTTTTGTATGTCATCCTTAGCTTGGGAAGAAAGACTCTCGCAGGGTTGTCACATAGGACAGGAAACAGCCAGAACAACTAAAAGACCAGAGGCAAAAGCACGATCATAAGCCTACAATTCACTAGGAAAACCATTACTGGTTGTAGTAGCAAAGCCAGAGCCCTTGTCAGGTTGGGAAACTGCACCTGCTTTATATAGGACAACTTCATGAAGCATAAGCTCCAGGAACTTCCATGCATTTTGCAATGAAAAAAGGTATGGAAAATAAGAATTCTGTGTTCTCCATGTTCTTGCCATAAAAGAGAACAAATTTGGATGTCATTTTCTTATCGCACATACATTGTCATGTGAAGCAACTGACACCAAAGAAACTAGTAATTTATAGAATAAACCCAGGAATAAACAAAGGGTAAAATAAGTTATCGCAAAATGAAAAAGCAGGCGTTATGAGGATGATACAGTAGTAAGATCCTTAATAAATAAAGAGAGATAAAATCAATATTAAAAATGAATACCTGTGCAATGTTACTGTCACTTTGCTACTTCAGATCCATTCTTTTTTACTCTGCTTAGTATTGTGGGGTGCTTACCTTAAAGAACCATAAATTTCCTTTAAAAGCTGGCTTCTAGTCCAGTTCAGCCAATGGAATGCACTGGAAGGAGAAGTGAGTGTAGAAGAATGCTGACTCCCCACTTCCAATCTGACTTGGTGCTGTATCTTTAGGAATGGCTGGATCCCTGAGAAAATTTCTGCGACAACTATATTTGGAAAATTACTGTATACTTTAGACCAAGACATGAGGATCCCTGAGGAACAACAAAACAGGTTGGTGGGACATTGTGCATGATTCTACAGATTCTGCCTGCCTGAAAGGCACACAACTTTCTGCCTTTGGAAGAGAGGGAAAGTACTACACATTTCAAAATTCAAAAAATGCCTGGGACAGTTCCTCATTTTCTAAAGTATCATTTAGTATCTTTTCAATTCTTAGACTTCGGGCATCCAGTTTCTAGCATGTTTAGAAAGAATTTATGGAATTTTATGCAGTTCTCAAGCTTTCATGCAGGGAGTAATATTTGCTGTATCCTTTTTCCCCCAAAACCTTGTCTGCCACTTATTAACAGTTCTTTCCCTAGGACAAGGCATCCTTGATCTATCTAGGTCCCTTCTAGGATAGGCACATGAGCTGAAGAAGGGCAGGCCCGTACCACCCCATCCCACTCCAACAGTGCAGCAATCAAGTCTTTTTTGTGGAAGTGGTCAGTGTTACTAGAGTTGGTGGGGTAGAGAGGGGTGTAATAGATTATGGAAGGCTGGTGATTGTTAATACCTTACATCCCATCTAGTTCTAGAATTAATTAACTTGTACATAAAACATGGATAGAAAGAATTATAAATCATCAGAAAAGGGAAGGTAAGTGTACAGATATTGAGATAATTATTATAAGTATTACATCCAGTTCTGTACCTTTTAACAGTTGAAAATAGAAAGAAAGCAATATAATCCTCACCACTTGATGATTGAAAAGCAGAGCAGTCTTGAATGAATCAGAAAACCTGCATTCTGAAAATATAACTCTGTTCCTTACCTACTGAATGAATGATCTGGAGTATTCACCTGACAATCTGAGCTTAATATTTGCATCAGGAGATTGAATGATAATAGGGGCCCTATTTTTAATTTTATTTTTTAGTTGACAAATAACAATTGTACATATTTATGGGGTACATTGTGATGTTTTGATATATATAATGTATAATGATCAGATGAGGGTAATTAGCGTATCCATCATCTCAAATTTTTATTTATTCTTTGTGTTCAGAACATTCAATATCCACTTTCTAGCTATTGAAACCATATATTATTGTTAAATATAGGACAGGCACAACCATATAATATATTAATTGTTAACTATCGGACAGGCATATGGTTTAGAACAGTGTTTTAGAACACTAGAACTTATTCCTCCTATCCAGCTGTAATTCTGTGTCCTTATTGCTCCCTATCCCTCCCTTCCTCCACCCTTCCCAAACTCTAGTATGTAGAGACTTTCTACACACTGCGAAGGGTTATTTTTGTAAGGAATAAATGATGAAATGTGGAAAAAGTACCTTGTGAATTATAAAATCATGTACAACTGTGAATCATTAATATAACAACTAACTTGTAGGTTGGAGACACAAAGTGCTCCATGACCTTCATTTCTAAGAGAAAATTTTAGTGCATGGGAATTCTTATAAAAGATATTAAGTCAGTTCTTTAACAGCAATTGTAAAGAAGATGCAGAGATGTTTTCGATTGGTTGACTATGTTTAGCAACATGTAAGCATAGTGCTTAATTAAATAGCAGATGTTAGATATACATTTAAAACCTGAATACATGAATATATTAATGTGGATATGTATGTTTATTTGTGTATTTGTACGTATATGTGTGTACATTTGTGTGTGTGTGTGTGTGTGTGTGTGTGTATATATATATATATATATGAATAAATGTTGTGAGTGGCAGTATTTAGGCTTATTTGGATGTTCCTCAATCAGATGGGTATCCTGTATCCTGAAATTATTTTCGGTTTTTGGGCTAAGAAGTGCTGTGATACATTCTTTTTGTTGTTGTTGTTTCAAGAGTTTATTTGTGTTTCAAATGGATAGATTTTCATTAATGGTATTTATTTTTTAATGGTTCTTTTTTTTCAGAATATTACAGGGAAATGAATGTTTAGGTTACATATATTGCCTTTGCCCTGTCCAAGTCAGAGCTACAAGTGTGTTTGTTTCTGGTTGTGATTTATCTTTTCCAGGACAATGGATTTGTGTAGTGGAGGAAATGTGGTGGTTTTTAAAAAATATTTCAAATGCACATCAATAAATCTCTGATGCTGAAATTAACCATAATTCTGTATATGCTATCACAATGTTATATTTCTATTAAATTAGAATGCTATAGAGCTTTCTAGAAATGGCATCCATTTTTTGTAATCAGCACTGTTGTTATCAGTTAATATTTTTGACTCTCCAATGTATCTGTGATATTGCCCTAGGTATTTGAAAGAGGACACAGAGATTAATTAGAAAAGTCAGATCCATGTCCTTGCAACCTACATTTTTTTTGGGGCAACATCAATATAAACTCACTAAGAATATAAGAAACAAGATTAAACAAGATATGGACATATTGATTTCATTTCTCTTAGTGTCTAAAAAATTCTCTAAGAGTAATGAGGTTTTAAAGAAAGCATTAACTATTTCAAACCAAAGTGGAGTTCTCATGGGAATTAGAGTATGAAATTATGCCCTGAGATGCCTAACTTAGACTGTGTTTCATCATTTCTTTAACAAATATTTATTGAGTGCCTACTATGTTGTCAGGCATTGGTCCTAGCACTAGAAATAAAATAGTGGAGAAAGAAAAACAAGGTTCTACTCACATGGAAACTTACATTCTAGAAGTGGAAACTGAAATTCAATAAGCAAATAAATGGAAAAGATCATTTGAGGTAGCAATGTTACAAAGAAAACATACCTGAAGATGAGTTAGTAATAGTGAGCAAATGATAGCTTAAATGTGAACAAAAGCATGAAACTTGAAGTCTCACCAAAATAATTTGGAAATACATTCTTACAGCACACTGATTAGAATCAACATGCTCATATTCACCTTGTTGATAAATAAATTGAAAATTTAAATTAGCCATTTTCATAAGTACTATCTGAGTAAAATCAAAATGATCTCACTCAATGTTGGCAAGAATTTAGAGAAGCTGGTATAATTTTACTAGTGCTAGTATAATTTGGTATAACTCTTTTGGAAAGTAAACTGGCAATATAAATTAAACCATAAAATATACAGTCCTTTCACCCAGTAATTCTATTACTAGAAATGTAGACTGAAGGAATAATCAAAAATAAAAAAGGAAATTCTCTATGTCCAACTGTGTTTATTGCAGCATTATTTGTAACAGAAAAAGAATGAATATAATTGAAATTTCAAATGAGAGGAAAATGGCTAAGTAAATTATAATGCATCTACATTGAATATTATGAAGTTATTAAATATGACAATAACATTTTGGCACAATAACTAACCATAATTTAGAAGGGTTTAAATATGAATGCATTTAGTGGAATTTTAATGACATTTAATAGTTTCTAAATTGAGAACATGAACATTATCTTCTCTTCCCTACTCTTCATTTTAACCATACCTAGATTACATTTATTCCCCTTCTGTTCCTTATAATTACTAAAGGCACTACCATACATCCAGACACCTAAGCTAGAAACCTAGGAATTATTTTCAACTTCCTCTCCTCCTCATCCCCATGTTCAGTCAGTCATCTACACTTTCTGACATGCACATACATTGTTTCTGTGTGTCCTCTTTGAATCAGGCCTTCACTATCTCTCAACAGGACATTTAAAAGAGCCTGTTATCTTTATTTGGTATCCCAATCCAGGTTCTCTCTCTCCATTTCTTGAAGAAACTTGCTGCCGATTCTTGTCCCAGAATGTAAATTTTATTATGCTATTTTCCTGGTTTGAAGTCTTTCAGCGACTTCTCATCCCCTATAAATCTCTGCAAAATTTGAGCCAAATGCAAGGGCATGTGGGAGCTGTCTCATATCAGTTTACAAGAGCCCATTATCGGCATCGCTTCCCAATTCTACATTCAGTGACATATGTTAGTAGCATGAAATTGTCTATGGTGAGAATATTTATACCACAGAAATTGGCAAAACTTACAAATGAGGGCTTTCTGGAGAGTTGTATGTTAATTTACCAGTACACCATTGGCCAAGGTTTATCTTTCACTTTACTCCCCCACTGAAACCTTCCTTTCTTCATTCTACTGTGTTTTCCATTACTGAACTCTCCCAATTTTTGGCCTTGCTCCAGCTATCCATTTTGTCAGGAATGCCCCCCACCCTCACTCCTAGGTCCTACCTGCCTAGGTCCTACCTGCCTATGAAAAGCCTTCTTATCTTTCAGACCCAACTCAAATCCTCATCCTATGAATATTATGAGATACCCTCCCCCAACCACCTACCTGAAATTTACTTCTTCCTCTACACTCCCAGAGCCCTTGTCCCTCTAATATAACAAAATTGTTGGTCTTATCCGATGCTTTATTGTGCACATCGTTGCTTGTTTTACAAGCATGTAAATATCTGGACAGCCAAGACAGTTTTTATTCATTTTGCTTTCCTTCACAGTACCCAACAGAATGCTTTATAGATAGAAAACAATCAATAATGATAATAATTGGTTTAAAATAAACTGAAAAAAAAAGCATGACTCCTAATCTTATCATGGAACAAATACTTGAAAATCTCCTAAATAACAAAGGGAAAAAATTCATACATCAGTTGAAGACAAAACAAGTATTGCTTTATTAAAACTGTGTATTGATCATTGTCTTATTGTGGATTCAAATAGCATATTTGTCTAACCTCTGTGATGCAATATGATATTAAATATTTTCAGTGAAATTGCTAAAGAATACTTTACATCAGAAAATATTATTCATAAGCAATTTATCCAGGCTCATTACATTGTTCCCCCTTCCATTTTAGTTACTGTTGAAATCTGCATGATCTTTAAACAATTTAGACTTACCATTACTAATTTTTCTACTCATTATCTTTGTCAGTTTGTCAACCAGCATGTTTCCCTTTTATTGAAGCGACACCTTCAGAAATATAGAGAAATTGATTTATAATTGAGTTACCAATACATTGACCTTTGGACTCAACTACTCTACTCACTTGAGAGTATGGACTGTGCAATTTTTAATGGAAAATCATTTAATTACATTTTTCTCATTGCAAAATCAATAGGTTCTTGTTAACTAAAAAGCACGAGATGCAGATAAGCAAAAAGAAGCAACAAAAATGACCTACTATTCCATCTATTTGTAGATAAATACAATTGCATATTCTTTCCGTTTATTTGGATATATTTACTCATTGATTCAATCAGTCTTTCAAGTATTCATCAATATTTATGTGCCAAGAACATTTCTAGGTCTTAGAGATAGGCAAGTGGACAAAACAGACAAAGCGCCTGCACTAATGGAACTTTAGAGATGAATACACACAATAAATAAATGATACATGTATTTAAAAATATTAGATAGATTGTAAGAGATATGAAAAAGACTGATGGAAATAGAGGAATTGAAAGTCAGGTGAAGGAGCTTTCTACTGGATAAAGTGGTGAAGGAAGGCCTGACAAGAGATCAGAATGGAGAGAAGGATGTCTGAGGAGAAGGCATTACAGGCAGAGAAAACATCATGCAAACTCAAAAAAAAGTAAAAATGAGCTTATGTTAAAGGAATAGCAAAAAGATCAAATGTATTTCAGGCTCAGTGAGTGAAGGAGTGAGTAGTAACAGATGAAGTCTGGAGAAAGCTTGTCTCCAGAATATGTAGAGTTTTTCTATTAGTCAGCTTTCTCCAGAGAAATAGAACCAATAGGAGATAGATACATAGATGATAGATAGATAGATAGATAGATGATAGAAACAATTTATTATGGGATTATGAAATAGGCTTAGAAGTCCCATGCTGTGCCATCTGCAAGCTAGAGCCTCAAGAAAGCCAGTAGTGTAATATAGTCCAAGTCTGAAGGCCTGAGAACCAGGGGAGCTAATGATACAAATCCCAGTCCGAGGGCTGGAGAAGATGAGTTGTCCCAGCTGAAGCAGTGAGGCAGGAAAAAAGAGGCAGATTCCTCCTTCTTCCACCTTTTGTTCTTTTCAAGACCTCAATGGATTAGATGATGCCCACTCATATTGATGAGGGCAATCTACTTTATGGAGTCCACTGATTCAAATGCTAATCTCATCCAGAAATATCCTTATAGGCATATCCAGAAAAAAATGTTTAATCTGCTCGCCCTGTGGCCCACTCAAGTAGGCACATAAAATTAACCACCACAGCCCTTATGCCCATATGCCTGTAACCAAAACTTTTGCCAAGGACTTTTCAGACTGCAGCTTGCTACATGAGTCACAAGGACAGCTAGCCAGAGGGACAAAAATACTTGCCTAACACACTGTCTCCACTAATGAACTGACGTCAACTCCTGGGATAAGCCCCTGTAAGCAATGTTCTCTTTGTCTCTAAACAACTTACATGTACTCCATATTATGCCTTTAAAATCTTCTTGCCTCACCCTCTTTTGATATGCATATAATCCCCATAGCTCACATATTCCAGATTTGCAAATCCCCTGCACACTCCCGAATAAATTCATTATCTTTGGAGAATCTCCCTCTCTCTGTTAGCACATGTCATACATTTCCAATTCACTCACAGTGGCCCATCTTGTGATTCATGTTTCAGCCAACCAACCAACCAAATTGTCTGAGCCCTTTGTAACTCCCTGAGTTTCAACATTAAATTCAGAATATCTGCTTAATAAACCCATGTCAATAAACTCAGTCCAATCGAACTTTATGTTCCTTCCACAATTATCTCACATCTTTAATATGCATTCCCACACATGATTCTTGGATTTTTGTGTGTATAAATTAGAAAACTCAAGTAGTTCTTTTGAAGTGTAGCATACCTCCTCATGGGTCACACTTTGTATTTCACCTTTAGGGCCGGCCTGTTGGTGTTTGAGCCTAGTTATAGGTTTAAAAGCGAGATGGGTGGTGGGGGTGGGTTCTGAGGAGAATAAGCATTGTCTTGCATGGCAGCTGCCTCAGCAGAGGTTATTACAGTTTCCTCAGGCAATGTAGGGTTAATTTCCTAAGATGGAAGTAGAAAGACTGATAGAACTGGAGGTGAGGATGCTGCTGCCACTAGGGGTGGGAGGTCACCTCCAATGGAAAAGACTCATCAGAATTTAGGGGCTCAATGTCCACAGCTTCATCAGTATCCTCCCATATATCCTTATACCAACATATAAAATTTCATTCTTTCCTAATCAATTCCCTCACTTTAGCAGTAGACATCCTGAGAGGCTGGCAGCTAAACTTGGTTGTAATTCAGCCAGTCACAGGACAAGGTTCTGTGTTTGATTTTTAGCAATTTCAACTCTGCAGTTACAGGAGATAAAGGTATCCTTCAGGGCATAAATAGAAGACTTTAGGTCATTTATGTGGCTCTTAAGCTGAAAATTCAAATCCCTGACCTCATTCTTTTCCTTTATCACTTTTCCAATGACATTAGGAGCAACCAACCCATGGCATTATATTGGTTGTTTTTTTTAAAAAAAGAAAAACTGTTTGAAGATATCATATACAGAGTCACCTAGCTCCTTTATGGTTGATTAGGAGTATACATTAATGATACTTTTCATATCTCTATAAACAGTTCACATCACAGACTTTCTTCATCACAGTGCTTTCTTCATTACTAGACATAGAATCATGAGCTTCTTCAAGTCTAATCAGATTAGAGAACTAATTACAGAAACCCCAGAAACAATTCAGAAAACTTAGCCTTAAAATTATATTCATCTAGAAAAACTCTAGATACCAAAACTTGTGTTAGTCATGGTTCTCCAGAGAAAGAGATTTGAGTGGAATGGCACCAGCTGGGAATAACATTTTGAGAATTACCAGTGAAAGATTGAGATTTATAGTTATAAATCTGAGTGACCTCACCTAGGGAGAAGGAGTAAATAGAGATGAGAAGAAGTCATTGGATGATCCTTGGAACACTCCAATATTCAGAGATTTAAAAGAAATGAGAAGATATTTAAAAACAAACAAACAAACAAACAAAAAAGCAAAGTGAGAGAGTGGTAATGAGGTAGTAGGAAATCAAGAGATTTGATGTCCTGGAAGCCCATGAAGAAAATATTTTAATAAGGAAGCAATCAACTCTATGAAAAGTAGCCAGTAGATCAAAGACAGATTAAAATTGGGTTTGAAGTTGTGTATTTCATTGGTGAAATCATCAAGAACATTTGAGTGTTAATTAGTTTAGATTTTTGACATATGATATTTAAATTTGATGTAATTAGATATAATAGGTGGATATATTACAGATGTATGATTTTTGTAGGGCTAGGCAAATCTATGTCGCATACTCTAGAAGTGTTTTAAAACAGAGAAATTACCTCATTCATGCGACAAATATTTATTGGCATCTACTTTGTGCTAAATATTTTTCTGAGTTTTGTGGGTAAGGCATAAAAATATAGGTATATTTTCCTTAGAATTTGTTACATTTCTTAGATCCATGAGTTTTCCTCAAACTTGGAAAATTTCCAGCCATTGTTACAGCTTGATATTGCGCCACAGCTCACTGATGCTCTGCTCATGTTAATCTTTCATTCTTTTTTATTTTTGGTCTGTGCTTCAATTTGGATTTTTTTTGGGGGGGGTATATTTATTTTTAAACTCACTGATTTTTTTTTTCTGCAGAGTCTAACTTGTTTTTAATCACATCCAGCGTACTTTTCATTTTAGTCACTGCATGTTTTTATCTCAAGTTTCATTTGGCATTTTTTTTATTCCTTCCATTTTTCTCCTTATCATGCTCATATACTTGTCTACTTTTTTGAACACATGAAACTTATGCATATTCTATCTAATATATAATATATAATGGTTGCTTTAATGTCTCTGGGTGTTAGTTCTATCATCTCTGTTATTTCTGTATTTGTCTCTATTGATTGATATTTTTTTCTCCTTGCCTTAAGTGATGGTTTATATTTTCCGGCTTCTTTGCATGCCAGGGAAATTTACCCTTTTAGGTATTAGAATTTGTTTTTGTTTTTTTAAATTTACTCAGGTTACTATTATTTTTTTATTTATTATAGCTTATTATGGGGGTACAACAGTTCTGGTTAAATATATTGCCCATGCCCCTCCCAACCCCCCGAGACTGAGCTTCAAGAGTGTCCATTCCCCAGACAGTGCACATCGCACTCATCATGTAGGTATTTAAAAATAATGTTGGATTTTGTTCTGGCTTGCAGTTTAGTTACTCTGAATTAATTAAATCCTTTCAAGACTTGATTTTATCGTTGTTAGATGTGGTTCATAGCAACCTTTATTCTAGAGCTAATCTAGCCTCACTACTAATTTGATAACATTCTAAGGATTCAATCCTATGACCCATATATTATGAAATCTTTCTCCTCTGATTTGTGGGAGCATGGCCTATTCATAGATCTGCGTGAACTTTACTAATTGTTCTGCCTACTCCTTTCTGATTGTTCTTTTCAAGACCACAGGTAATTTCTAGGCATGCATACATAGATAGGTACTCAGCCAAAGACCTGAGGATTTCCCTCTGCATATCTACAAAATTCTTTCATTCACTTTGTGTAGCTCCCTATTCTCCAGTAATATGTCCTGCAAATTTTCACCCCTTTCAAATTTTCTCCCCAGGTTCCCATTTATATCTTCTTAGTTCCACAAGACTGCAAGGCTCTGAATGGGTTCCCCCTACCTGAGATGTGGCCTAGAAACTGCTTCCAGGAAATAAACTGATGAAAGAACTAGTGCTTACATTGCTGGTTATCTTGTCAGAGATCATATTCCTGTTTTGTCTGTTATCCAATGCCTGAATACTTGTTTATTTTCATTTTAATTTATTTTATTTTAGTTTAGTTTCCTATTGCTTAAGGCAGGAGGACCAATCTGATTGTTGTTACACCATCTTGACTGACAGATTTTGAAAAGATCCCTCTAGCTACTGTGTTGAAAATAGGCTGAAGGGGAGAAAGAATGTAGCGGGGAGACCAATTAGGTAAAATTCCAGACTAGATATGATGATGGCTTTGATCTGGGTGGCAGCAGTAGAGGTTGAGAGAACTGATCACATTTTGGATATACTTTGAAGATATAGACAACAAGTTTTCTTTACAGATTGAGTGCAAATCATGAGAAATGGAGGGGAATCAGTAATGACTAAAATAGTTTTTTAACATTTATTTTCCAATTTATTTCACAGTTATTATATATATACTTAGGTTTGCTAGCTCTTTTTAATTTTGCTAATTTTAATTTTCTTCTAATTGTTTATTTGATTAAATTTTTCAAATGTGTTAGTATAAAGTTACATATACTCTTTAATTCCCCAAATCTCTAACTCTGTAATTATACCCACTTTTTAATTTTTAAAAATGTGTAATTTTTCCCCTTCTCTTATTTTATCAACTGGAACTGCCAGGGCTGTGACTATTTTAACTCAAATCTATCTCACAGTATAAAAATTATTAACTACAATAGAATCAAGAGACCACGTCATGATGTGAGAAACTCCATCATAGTTATACAAACAGTAAAATTATGTTCTATGAATGTATAGATTAATTTTAGAGACACTGTTGAGTTGACTCTATATATAGAATTTTGGAATACAGAGGCAACAAAAACAAAAATCTTAACATTATGTAGTACTTTGTAGTTTATGCAGTGAACATCCACATTATTTTCTTTGATTATCATAACTTCACCATTAAGATGCATTTTCCTTTTTGTTTTACAAGGTAGAAACTGAGGCACAGAAAAGTAGAGTCTTTTGTCTAATATCATATCTAGTAAATAGCAAAGCATATATTTTCGCTGCAAAGCATTCTGTGTTTTGTATAAGAAGTATGTGTATATTGATATTTATGAGTGTTTGTGTGTGTGTTTGTGTGTGCATGTAGATGTTTTTAGTTATTTATAGTTCTCTGTGTTTTCACCAGTAAAATATGGGCTGGGATTATGGTTTGTAGAACCACAGTAAGGATGAAAATAAAAGGTCTCCAATGCTACATAAAATAATTTTCTTATATCAAACTGTCCTGATTTTCTACTTTGTGTTTATTTGTTTTCTAAAAAAAAACCTTATTATTACAAGCATTTTTGAATGTTAAGTTCATAATTAAGTATAATGAAGCTATTTGACATGAGTTGGAATAATTTGCAATAATGATTTAAACCACTTTATAATTCTGTTTTATGTGCATGACTATCCCTATGGACTTATGGTGCTATTTGTCAGTGACATGAAAACAATACAAATTATTTGGAAGAATATTGGAATAAAAGATTATTCTGATAACAGATAACATGTAAGAAAGGAAAGAGAAAAAATAAAGACCTGTTTAATTTTTATTAGATCCCTATATATAATATATTTCTTCTTACAGAGTACTGGCAAATAGTGATCTTGGTACCTGGCTGAGTTTAATATATCCATGGGCATGCTAATTAATCAAAATTAAAAAGACTGTTTTTTTAAAAAAAGTAGCTTTTAAAATGATAGTTTTCAGATAGTTTTTAGAAACATTTGGTTAGGCTAATTTATATTATAAACAGATTCCTGGAAACACACACACACACACACACACACACACTCTCTACTTTTTTTTTACTTTTTTTTTTTTTTTTGCTTAGTCCTGCCTGTGCTTTTTTTCTGATAATTCTATCAGCTGGCTTGTGGGAGATGTTTGCAAAAATGTTTGCATTTCCCTTCTGTCCCCTCTAAACCTTTGTTTCACCACAATTGGCACTCTTGTATCCTAAGGCAAAGTTTGTTTTCCTTGTATTCGAGTTATTGAAATTCAGAATTTTCACAGATGACAAATTCAATAACAATTTTAATTTATGAAAAAATTTATAATAGATATTGTTCTCTATTCAGCCATCTCATAGAAAATTTTTATTCTATCATAAGATATCAAACAATAAAATTATTTTATTGCATCAGGGCCGACCACATAACATACTTACACTTAAATCTCTGAGTCAGAGAATATGGTTTACAAAGAACAAAGCATGTTACAAAAATTCTCATTTATTTTCTTTGCCAACCTGAGGCTATTTCCAAAAGCAAAATTCAAGGCCTTCATTTTACATTGTGCCATGTACATCTAGCTTATGTTTAATTACATGAAGAGAGCAAAGTGATCTAAAATTCTTTACATTCCATACAGAGACATCACTTAAGTCCTTCTAATTGATAATCTTTGCTTGCTTTGTTTAAAATACTCCAGGACAGTAAACACCCACTCACTTATACATTCAGTGACTGGAGGCCAGTATATTTATGAACCTGCAAAGGGAGGTTTATGTAGATAGTGATGGGTATCTTGCCACATTAACTACTTTAACTGAGATGACTGCTTTGCATTAGATCAATAATAGGGAATAGTCTGCCTCACTGGCACCATGTCACAGCTGGAGTGGTTATGCTGAGTGATAGTTTTCAGAAACATTTGGTTAGGCTAATTTATATTATAAACAGATTCCTGGAAACACACACACACACACACACACACACACTCTACTTTTTTTTTTTTTTTTTTTTTTTGCTTAGTCCTGCCCGTGCTTTTTTTCTGATAATTCTACCAGCTGGCTTGTGGGAGATGTTTGCAAAAATGTTTGCATTTCCCTTCTGTCCCCTGTAAACCTTTGTTTCACCACAATAATGAAGGGAACAAATGTTCACATTTTCCAAAGGTTTATCATTTGCAAGAAAAACAGAAAAGCTCAACTGAAATGAGTGTTCACTTGCTGGGAGACAGCCAAGTACAAACAGATGTTTAGCTTTTGTGGATTGACTTTTTTTGTTTCTGAGCTTGATACTACTTAGAAGAACACATTTTGCTTTTAGAGATGGATTGATTCCTAGCATCAGCATTACAGATCATGAAAGGCATGATTTATCAGCCATATCCTGGCTTATCCAAAAGGTAGTATACTTCCTGTTTGAGATTTTAAGAGCAAAATTGTGTGTCTGCCCAAGTGGCTATAGTAAAAGCAGCCCATGACAGAAGGCCTGGATCTTGATCTGTCATCATTAACTCCTTGTGTGACCTTGGAAAATTATATCCATCCCCTCTCTAGGTCTTAATTTCCTGTGTATATTAGGATATCGTCATGCCTTAATACTTATGGGGAAAATATTGATAGTCTAGAGTACATTAGAAGTAAGTACTTAATAGATGAATTCATCTTTGTTCTCTTTCTCAATAGGGACAAAATCTTAATTTGTGGCGGAAAAAGGAGGTAGCTGGATGTTATGAGCAGACTCTGGAGCTAAACTGCTTTTGAGAAAATCCAGTGTCGTCTTCTTGCCAGCTGTACGACCTAGGAGGGGTTGATCAAGTGCTTCAGAAACCCAAGTATCCTCAGTTTCTTCATCTGTAAAACGGATATAGTAATAGTAACTACCCCACAGAGTTCTTGTGAGGATTAAACGCATTAATATATAGTACAAAGTCCTTAGAAGAGATAACTATAATTTCTGCATAATACTATTTGATATACCAAGAAATTTGAAAGCATACAGAGATTTATGAGGTAAAGATAGGCTGCAAGAAGTTGCAGTGATAAAGAATGTAATCATGTCGGGTACACTGTCATCCAACAATACCATCTTTGTGCCATGATCTAATACTACCACCATTACTTTCTCACAGTATACACTGCAGCAAACATTTCTTCTGGGCCTACTATGTGTCAGGTCTTGACTCACAATGATGACAAATGCTGTCTCTAAGAGGAGAAACTCACAGTAAGAATATTCCACTATGGGCTCCAGTATTTTTTATGGTTCCCACAATACTTCAACATGCAATCCAATTGTACTTATTCAATTTTTCACTACAATCTCATCTTGATTTAACATCAAATACTGTAATCTGCAATTTTATTGATTAATCCTCAGTTAATGGGATTGGGAAGGCTATATTATTGAATTTTATAATTAATATATGTTTTATAATTTATATTTGTATAATTAGTATATATTTAAGGTACCAAATATTAATAAGTTTTAGTTTTATTCCAGAATTAATCAGCTAATCATGATAGAAGATGCACAAATAATATACTTTGCCATATTCCAGTAATAGTTTAAAATATATTTTAAAAATCCCATTTGTAATAATGACCTAAACTCTAAAGTTTAATAAATAATAAATAAGCTTAACAATGAGTGTGTACAATCTTCAAGAAGAAAGCTGTAAAACTATGTTGAATTTATCAAGAAAGTTTGAATATGGTGAAATATGTTATGGTGCTGCATTGAGGGTCTCAATATTTTAAAACTGCTTATTTCTCTCCATGGTAATTTATAAATTCAATGAAATTCTAACAAAAAACTAACAGATATTTCAAAATTTGGCAGTTGAATTCAAAAGAACATCTGGATTAAAAATGTATAATAACTGTATTTTTTTTAAATAAGGAGGGATTGGCCCTGTAAGATGACTAAACAGATATGAAAGTGAAAGTGGCATACTCATACACAAACTATACAGCCAGTAACAAGAATGAAGTCTAGTTTTTATACTGACATAAAAAACTTGCTCACAATAGATATTTAAAAATAAATTTCAAAAGAGTATGCATAATAGAATCTATTTATAAATGCACTGTTAGCAAGAAGAGAATAATTTGAATGGTTCTAGTGTACAAAAAGACAAATATCCCAAGTTCATTGATTTGATCTTTACAAATTACATTAATGTATTAAATTATCACATGTGCCCTGAAACTATGTACTTACATTATGCATAAATAAAAATATGCTATTAATAATAGATGTTTGGATATGTATAAAAAGGAAAAACTGGAGAAATATGCACCATAGTACTTATAGTGGCTGTCTTTCTAGAGTTGAAGGGATGTCACTTCCTCATTAGGTATTTTTGTAAATTTTGCATTTTTGTAATGAACATATACATTTCAGAACAAAAATAACTTGGGTGAAAAATTTTTAAAAAGCCTGCACTGGCCCTTATTCCTGCCTGAGCAGGGGATATTTGTCTTCCAGTTAGTTCAAGAAGATTTTATTCAAAAAGAGTTCTAGAGGACTTAGGTCATTGATGACATTGGAGAAATCTCTGCTCACTGTTGGTTCTGTTCCCCTCTCATTTCACCATTCGAGTTTCATGTGTAGGGCAGTAAGGTTGATGGCTAAAGTAAAGTGCATGAGAGCAGCTTCTGTCCAGTATAAAGTACCCAGTAAGATAATAAATACTGGTTCCCTTTATCCTACTGGTAACTGGTTAGATGGAGACTTGGAATAGTCTGACCAGGCAGTTCCGTCTGTGCTTCAGGCAGTTTTCCTTGGAGAAAACTTCCCACAGGGAAGCAGCATTACCTATTCAGTCACACCATGGATGAAGTAAACGCCTCATCTGTCCTGTTTCTCTAGTCTCCTGAAGTCAGGTCTGGAATGGTGTGAAGATGTAGACTTCAGAAGTCTGACAATTCTGATTTGACAAATCATACGACTCTGTGTGCATAAGAGAAGGGAGAATGGACATGTCACCTCAGGCTACCAGCTCTCTTTTTTAACCCTATGACCTGGGTGTTCAGAGGCTCAGCAGTTGACCAAGTCAGTGTGCCTAATTGGCCTTTGCCTCTGTGGGAGCTACAGACACCCAGAGGCTTGACAAAATAGGAGAAAGCCAAAACCCTTGGGCACAGGGAACTCAGTCCCTGAAAACTAGTCATTTAGCAGAGTCACATTGATAAAGCACATGAAGGCATCTCACTCCATCAGGGCATCTACTAGAAACTACTGGTTAAAGGCCAGAAATGCTGCTAAATATCATACAGTACACAAGACAGTCCCACCCACCCCCAACAACGAAGAATTACCTGGTCCAAAATGTCAGTATGTCTGAGGTTGATAAATCCTATGCTAAACATCTCCTTTGGCTGAGTTCAAATACTCAGAGGATTCTTCTATGGAAGGCTAGAGTTCAGCATGATATGTTATGGACTCTGTAACAAGCTTTGTCTTTCTACTCAAACCTTAGGTGTTAAGGAGGATGATGAGCCTTTCTGTTATAAATATGGGAAGCTTCACAATGGGGATGCTCATCTCTTTCCTGTAGATTTAGAGGAGCATGAGTTCTAGGTCAGGACAAAATACAGCAAAGGATTATGAAAAAAATGTGAAAAGATTTCTATTTTCTTTAGTAAGATTCATCAGCTCACATTTTCTTGGAGGCAATATACAGAGGGGTGACTTCCCATTAACTTCTTTCTTGGCCCAGAATGCAGACCTAATTGGGACTTCAGGTAGGTTCCAATAAGGGATCTTATTTCATACATTTAAGCCCATAAAATGGCTGATCTAATCCTTGTATTAGTTTCTATTGCTGCATAAAAAAGTACAACAAATTTAGTGGCTTCAAACAATCCCCATTTATTATCTCACAGTTTTTATGGGTCAGAAATCTGGGAAGAGCATAGCTAGGTCCTCTCTTCAGGGTCTCACAAGGCTAAAATCAAGGTGTCAGCCAATCTGCATTCTCATCTGAGCCTTCCAACCTAAAGTGGTTGCTTATAGAATCAAGTTCCTTGTGACTGCAGAACTGAGGTCCCATCTTTCTGGCTGGCTGCCATCTAGGGCCCACTCTCAGCTCCTAGAGGCACCCACAGTTCCATTGTCATGTGGCTTTCTCAGAGGCCAACTCCCAACATGGCTGTTTGTGTCTAAGCTAGCAGGAGAATCCTTCACTCCATTCTGCTTAAAATTCCATTTATAATGAAACATAATCAAAGGAGTATATGTATTATGGAACATAATCAAGGGAGTGACTCTGCCATCACCTTTGCCATATTTTAGCTGTTAGAAAGAAGTCACAGGTTCTGCCCACAATCAAGGGAGTGTGTTATACAAAGGTATGTGACTCATTTGGGTATTATCTTGGAGAATTGCACCTACCATATAATCCCTCTCCTACAATTTGCTCTCCTCAAGGTGGGCTTTGGATTTTGGCTTGCAACTCTGTAGCTTGCTAAGAATGTTCTAATCTGGCTTGCCAATAAATCCAAATTACTTTGGGAGGTTATAAAAGATTGTGCAGGACTAACTGGAGAGAGCAGGTTTCTCACCTCCTTTTTTGGGGACCTGGACTGTTATTACAACTGCCTCCTGACACTGTCACATTGCTTTCTCTGCTTACAAAATTTTAAGAGAGAAACAATAGATAAAATATGGATCTATCCGCAGCTGGTGCTGAATTGTTGGCAAGGGTGCACTTTCTCAAGAAAGGATGAAAGGCTGGCAGCCCTTGTGGACCAGCTTCTCTTTTTCCAGGTATCTCAAGAAGAACTGCATGAACTCATGTTTGCAAATCTTGCATGTTACTTTTGGTTTTCAATTACTTTGTAAGAGAGGCAAAAATGAAAATTCTTTCTGGCATTTTAATCATTTTTCTGCAAATGATTTTTAAATTATTTTATAGATTTGCTGCCTTATTTAGTTAACCATTTTTCTTTGTTTGGCACTAAACAGACTGTGTGGTGCTTGCTTTTTCTTCTTCTCGTGCCCAAGCCCTGACATGCCAGACAGTGTTTAAAATAAACCTTATAACTTCGGATGTCTCTTAGTAGGCAGCAGTCACCTGGTGTGTCGGTACCGTCGTTTCTTTCACTGCACAGCATTAACCCACTCTAAGCTCATTTTTCACATAATCAGTAATGATATGTACAGTTTGTTGTATACTGTACACATAGATTAGCTATCAGGCATTTCAGGGGAGAGTTTCCTTCATTTTTGACATAAACTGACATAGCAAATGTAAATCTCAATCCAAACATTCAAGTGTGCAAGAAAAATTATTTTATTTCCCTTAAATCAGCTTAATGCTGACATTGAGGCCACATGTTTCTTGGTTGGTGTGAAATTCCATCATTATTGTTATGCTATTCCCTGCTCACATCCAGAATCTGGATGGCTTTAGTTTTCCCAGAAAATAATGATTATAACCACCACCATCATGACAACTCTCATATATATAGCAAATACTTTGTGCCAGGCACTGTTTTATGCAATTTACATACAGTAATATGAGGGATTGGATTATTGATTATTGTGGACTCTAAGTCATCTTTCAAGCCTCTCTGCTTAAGAACTCTCAGACTTTACTTTTACTGATTGGGGGTGGGCAGTATTGCTCCCATCTCAGAGGACTTCTCTCTCTTGCCTCTCTTAGTTCATTCATACTGCTATAACAAAAACACCATAACCTGGGTGGCTTATAAATACCAGAAATTTACTTCTCACAGCTCTAGATGCTGGAAAGTCCAAGATCAAGGCACTGGCAGATTTGGTGTCTGTTCAGGACCTACTTTCTCATAGATGGCACCTTCTAATTGTGTCCTTACATATCAGAAGGGGAAAGAGATCTCTCTGGGGCCTCTTTTATAAGAGTACTAACCCTACTTGTGGGGGCTCCACCCTTATGACCTAATCACCTCCCAAATGCCCCACCTTCTAATGACATCACATTGGTGGTTAGTTTTCAACAAATGAATTTTGAGGGAACACAAATATTCAGACCATAATATGCTCCTTCCAGAACACAAGCTCTAACAAAAAACAACCCCTTCCTTATTTCTGCCTCTAGACCTGCCTAACTTCCCAAGACAAGGACATCACACTTTGGAGTGGTCTGTAATATGAGGTTAACATCATATGATTATGATATGAGGTTTAGGATGATGAATCTGGAATAAGAACTTTAATATCTGTTTGTATGTATTTAATTTCTCTCTATATATTTTTCCCTCTATTCCATTCACCTCCCCCCTCATGTTTTAGCCAGTGATCATCATAGGTTCTTTCCGTCTTAGGTTCTCAGAGATCATGTAGCCCAGTATTTTGAATTTAAAGTTGAAAAACAAATTTGAACAGCTGACCTGCTCAAGGACACACAGCAAGTTAACTGAAGAGCATGAGCACTGGGAGTAGATGTAAGAGAGGGGTGGTGATGAGGTGGGCAAGGCAGGAAACAAACAGTGATGTAGCAAATACCATTTGAAACAAGTTGGTTTCAACTTGTTTAATGGTTTGAAACAACCATTAAATCAAGTGGTATCTGATTTAAGTCTTCCAGCAATACTGCAATTTAATTTTATTGTGTCTATTTCAGAGATTTTAAAAGAAGAAGATGATGAAAAAAAAAAGCTGTCACTCAGACTTTGACTTATCTAAAGTCACATTGCCACATAAAAGTAATAAATATTCTAATTCAAGTCTTTTGGCCTCTTTTATGTACTGAATTGTATCCCCTAAAATTCATATACTGAAGTCTTAACCCCCTACTACCTCAGAATGTGATTGTATTTGGAAAGAAGGCCTTAAAGAGACAACTAAGGTTAAATGAGATCACTACGGTAGGCCATAATCCAATCTGGCTGTAAGGTATCCTTATAAGAAGAGTTGATTAGAACACCTTCACACACAGAGGGAAGGCTATGTGATGACACAAGAAGAAGATGGCCAGCTATAAAACAAGGGAAGAGGCCTAAGAAGAAACCAGTCCTGCTGACACCTTGATCTGAACTTTTAGCTTCCATAACTCTGAGAAAATAAATTTCTGTTGTTTAAGTGACCAAGTCTGTGGTACTTTGTTAAGGCAGCCCTAGCAAACAGGCTCCAAAGTCTGTGCACTATTCATTTGCTACTCTTAACTCTACCCCCACTGGTTTTGTTTGAAAAAATGCACTTATTACTTTTTTGTGTGAATCTTACTCTAATCTTAGAGAAATGTGAAAATCTTCAACAAGATTGTGATATATAAGCTATGTAATTCTTGTAATAATTTAGCTCTGAATGGCTCTTGATTGAAAGGTTAATCTATAGATATCTGTGATGTGCAGTTCATTGCATGTTCTTCTCTGCAAATTTTAAAAGGTACCTTAAGCTATTGCTGATTGACAAATGAAATGTTATTCCTTTGAAGGGGAAAACTGTATTAGTATGCCGTTAATGTCAGAACAATGATGGACTATTTTAATTACATATATAAAGAGATAACCTGATAACAAGGAATAGCTGAGAGAAGATGGCATTGAACCATTTACAAGTGTATATAAAGCTATACGGATGGTTCAAGCATGTTTTTAAAGATGAGTCTCTTCTTTCTGTGATTTTTGGGAACAAAAAAGGTTGCAAGGTTACAAATTAACTTTCTGATCTATCAGCACTGTATTACAGAGAGATTTAGAAGGCTCAAAGCAATATTTGACTCTCTGCTGAAAATCCACATAAAGGACACATTCCCATACTTCTGTTTAATATGTGTTCAGTCCAGCAGTAGAATGTGGCATACTGTTTTTATCGTACATTTTTAGGTTGTTTTTTGTGAAAAACAAGTCAGAATTTGGAAGTTAGAACTATAAAAGGTCCCAGGTGTTCCTATAAAAGAACTAACGAACTGAGAGGATGTAAATTACATTCTTTCACAATCATGGTAAAACTATTCCATTGGCTTCTTAAATTGGTTTAAAGAGGGCAGTGTTTTCTACCATTTAACACCTAGAGCTACCCTCCATGCTCTGACATTTTTGCCATATATATTAGTTTAAATCATTGTTTGATTGATTCATTCATTCATTCAATAAATTTATTGAACATCTCTGATATACCAGGTACTATACCAGGTCCTGGGGATTCAACAGTAAATGTGATAGATACAGTCTTGGCCCTAATGGAATTGTGCCTTTGTGGGAGAGACTGGTATTAATTAAATAGTCACAAGAATCAGTATAAAATGACAATAAAGGTAAGGGACATGATGGCAAGCGACATGGCTAGGAGAGTGTATAACGGGATGCTTTGGCTAAGGGTCCCAGGAACAATTCCTTCTTGGTGCTAGGGTTCCCAAAGCAAGTGCCACTTTATAAGAAGACTTTTTTTTTTATCTCTAGAACTTCCCCTGAGTTAGTTGGAGATTTTACCCCTTATATATAAAGTTGGTTCCTGTACCTTGATTATAATACAGAAGTTTGGATACAGGTCTCAGTTCCATGTTTGAAATAAAATTATGATTGCTTTTAAAATCATTTTATTGAAATACTCATGCAGAAAAGTACACATATAATCATATTATCTCAGTGAAGTATCAAAAAGTGCACACATCCATTTAACCGGCATCCAGATCAAGAAATAGAACATTATCAGTTCCCCGGCAGCCCCCCCTCATACCACCTCCAACCATACATCTTCAATACAAATTGGTAAGCATTTGTGCCTGAGGAAACTCAGCCCATAAATGTCTGATCACCCTCAGTGTGCCTGGGCAATGCAGTTACTTCTTGCCTGGTCATGCTTGATAAGAATCAGGATGACACTGAACTGGTCCTGTAATAGGCAAGCATGATGAGTGATTCTCTGGAGTAGCCTAAGGCACCAAGTCAATGTGGTTGATGAGGCAGCCTTCAGACCAGCTGATGGCCATTCTTTTTCTGACCAGACAAGGAAAGACCCTGTACCCTTGAGAAACCATAAGCTCTGAGGATGGCTTCATCTACCTTTCTGGCTGTCAATGTACAGTAAACTCTACCAGAATGGAGAATATTCATGATCCTAAACTCATCTATTTGTCTAGGGATCACCCTCTCTCTTCTCCATGGGGCCTTGGGAAGTTGGAGGCCACGTCTGTGTGTGCATAATCTTTATCTGCTCCCCATGATTCTGTTCTCCTGCTGAAGATCCTCTCATTAGATGGAAAACAGTATGTTCCTAGCTCCACGAATGAAACTGGAAAATTAATCCTTAAGCAATATAATGCTCCTAGTTAGACAAACAGTGAAGGATATGACACTTGAGCTGAGAGCTGAAGGATGAGCAAGAGTTCAGGAGTTAAAAAGAGAGGGAAACATTCCACAAAGAAGGAATAGCCCATGCAAAAGCCTATGGCAGGATGGAGCAGAGACTGAACAGAATAGAAATTAGGGGGAAGAATGATGTGAGATGAGGCTGTTATGTGAGGTAGAGGCTCAAATGGAAATTCTCTAGTCCATAGTCCCAATAGTTGTTGCCAGGAAGCAGGTAAGTCCCAATCTAAGCTCGCTATAGAGCTATCACACAAATAATTTGTTGGTGCCAGCACTCCAGCTTCTATTCTTCACTGTATGGGCTCAGACAATCTTACTATTTCCCATTTAGCATGTTCAGTTAATATTGCTCCAAGGGTGGATTTCTATGCCTTCTGTTTTACAGAAATAGCTCCCCCGTCAGATGTAATATCCATCCCCATGGTACGTTCAAGTAAATGTGATACAACTTCTTCACATAAAGCCTGTTTAAACATACCAATTCTCCTCCAAACTTTCACCTTAATCCTATCAACTCTTATATTCCTAATTATAATCTTTATTCAGAATTCATCAAGTTTTGGTTTTACAATACTAGGTAGGGAGAATTGTTCCCCAGTCAGACATAATATCCATTCACACAAAACATTCAAGTAGGGGAGTCTATACAACCTCTTTGCACTGTTTAAACATTCCAACTTTCATAATTTTATCAACCCTTTTCTATATTCTCTCAATTTAATGGCAGTCTGTGTTAGAGCTTCACCAGTGGGTTTTAGCACATCAGTGGAAGGTGATCCCATGTAAAGAAGTCTCAGAAACTTCACTTTTCCACCTCTGGACTATTTTACCCACTGTATAAGGCTTCAGGTCCCCAGAGAGGGGTTGAGCCAAGAGACGTTGGCCCTGTTGTCTCTCTTTATTATGATTAATCTGCCTATTTCCCTTAGTAATTGCAGGTCAAGTTTCTCATTGTAATTTTTGCCATCTGGCTTTTAAAATTTCTCAAAACTTTGGGGTAGAGAATTGTGTGGAGCCCTTTAATGTTGAGGGAATGGCAGGAGGTCTTTTTGGTCCACACATTTCATTAATGTTGTGTTAAGATTTTTTTTCAACCCTACCAATGTGCATTTTATTTATTTCATTTCTTAATAACCACATAAAGATTTCTACCCTGCTGAGACAGGTCCCTTGGCTCTCCCCTTTTTTTCTCTTTGTTTTGCTCCTATCAATATTTTCTTTATTCATCTCATTTTTTAATATCCATTTCAAATTTTTTACCCTGCTGAAATGAGTCCCTTGACTCTCCCCTCTACACTCCACCTACTCTTGTCAATTAATTTAATGTTTATATTAGCATCTGTAAGACTTGTGAGAAGTTGAGAGAGAAAATTCAATAAGGTTTCCCAGACTGTTGTTTGATTTTAGAGCAGAAAGTTTAGATGAGGTGCCCATGCAAAAGGGGCTCCCTTAACCACAGTATTTACAATGAACTGGGTAACAGGCATTTTCAGTGGATGAATGTCCCCATTATCATAAAGTCAGTCCCACATGGCTTGCTTATAAAGTATATCAGCTGCTTTATCTGAGGAGTTCCACTTGGTATTTATAGGGGGAGTTGGTTAGTCCCCCTTCTCAGGATAAATGGACATTACAGTAGGTTTTATCCAGTCCAGGAGGCTGGCTGTTCCCTCACAAGTAACCTGCTATGTGTCTGGATTATGTATAGCCATATGTGGCTATTCCATAGTGAACTATGCATTCTGTGTCAAATCAAACATGCTCTTCCACTCTGCAGTATTCAAAACAAAAGATATTGCCCTTTAATTAGTGATTCTCACAATCCAATTTAGTAAAAATTCCTCAGGAAGTTAGTACTAATTCACAAAATGAGACTAATTTACATTTTTTTTTTGTCTTCCTCCATGTAAATTGCCTTCCCAGTGACCAGAGTTCCTAGAGGTACTCTTTGTTGACCCAAACTAACTTTTCCCATTGGGGGCAGTTTTAAGTCTAGTGGACGAAATTCAGATTGAACAAAATCTGAGCTTGTTGTAACATTAAGGTTCAAATCAATACTGTCATTAATTTTCAGTTTAGCTATTACAGAAAACAGTATTTAAGGAATTACATACTTTACTTTCTTTCTTATTAGTACATATTTCCTTATGCATCCAGTGAAGCAACTCCCTGGGAGTTGGATCCATGTCTAAATTCCACTGGTAACTTTTAGTGACTGATCATAGCACAGCTACTATTCCATACGCTGGATGACCATGTGGCCCCTTAGGAATCAAAGTTTTTTCATCCCCTAGCCTTTTCTCCTTTCCCTTCCCAAACCTTATGTTTCCATGAGCCAGAGCCAATCTAGAAAATACCACTTCTGACACTAATTATTTGGTGTTTTCTGTGATACCAACCAGTTCACCAATTCTCTGACACCAACTGCATATCCAACAATTCAATTCAATTCTAACACTATCTACTCACAAGTTAAAGGGCTACACTTTATATGCCAGTCAAAAGACCTAGGCCACTAGTACATGTGATCAATCAGCTATAAATTGGGCATTCCCACAAACTCTTCCTCAGGTTTGATAATTTGCTACAACAGTTCATAGAACTTGGGAAAATACTTGACTTACATTTACCATTTTTATTGTAAAAGATACAACTTAGAAACAGTCAAAGGAAAGAGATGCATAGGAAAAGGTATGGGGTGGCAGGGTGCATGGAGCTTCCATGTTTTCTCTGGGCACACCACCCTCCCAGCACTTCAATGTGTTCACCAACTTGGAATTTCCCCCACTGATTTTTGACAAGGGAGCCAAGTCCATTCAATGGGGGAAAGAATTGTCTCTTCAACAAATAGTGTTGAGACTTCCACATGCAAAAGTATAAAATTGCACCCCTACTTCATACCATACACAAAAATTAAATCAAATTAGACCAAAAAGCTAGATATAAGATCAAAAATCATTAAATCCTTAGAAGAAAATATAGAGATAAATCTTCATGACCTTTAATTCAGCAATGGATTCTTAGATATGACACTAAAAGCAGATCAAAAAAAGAAAAAAGTGGATAAATTGTACTCTATCCATTTTTTAAATTGTTCATCAAAGGACATTATCAAAAAAATTAAAAGATAACTTACAGAATGGGAGAACATATTTGAAAAGTATACATTTGAAAATGGTTTGATATATAGAAAATATAAAGAACTCCTACAACTCAGCAACAAAAAACAAACAACACAATAAAAAGATGGGCAAAGAACTTGAATAGACATTTCTCCAAAAAAGATATACAAATTTCCAATAAGCACATAAAATGATGATCAATATCGTTAGGAATTAGTGAAATATAAATCAAAACCCCAGTGAGATACCACCTCACAGCTACTTAGATACCAATAATAATAATAACAATAAAACAACTTAAAAGATCAAGTGTTGACAAGGATGTACAAAAATTGGAACTTTTGTATATTGCTGGTAGTAATGTAAAATGGAATAGTTTGGCAGTTTCTCAAAAGTCTAAACATAGAATCACCATATTACCTAGCAATTCCATTCCTAGGTATATACCCAAAGGAATTGAAAGCAGATACTTGAACAGATATGTGTATGCTAATGTTCATTGCAGCATTATTCACAATAGCCAAAATGTGGAAACAATCCAAATGTGCATCAACAGATGAATATATAAACAAAATGTATTATATACCTACAATGGAATATTATTCAGCTATAAAACAAGTGAAGTTCTAATACATGCTACAACATAGATGAACCTTGGAAGCATTCATTATGCTAAATAAAATAAGGCAGATACAAAAGGACAAGTATTGCATGATTCTCTTTATATAAAGTATCCAGAATAGGTAAATTTACAGAGATGGAAAGTAGAATAGAGATTACCAGGAGCTAGGGATATGGCAGAATAGGGAGTTATGGCTTAATGATTATGGGGTTTCTGTTTGAAATGATACAAAAGTTTTAGAAATAAGTAAACAGATGGTTGCACAACACTGTGAATGTAATTAATACCACTGAACTGTACACTTAAAAACTATTAAAGTGGAAAATTTTACATTGTATATTTCTAACCACATAAAATAATAATGTAATATACCAAAACCTTTGAATGATACACTTTGAATGGATGAATTGTATGGTATATAAATTATATCTCAACAAAATTATTTTTAAATGCAAGGATTTTCAGAATGGATTAAAAAACAAGACTCAGAGAACTAAAAGTAGAAATATCATTTGATCCAGCAATCCCATTATTAGGCCTCTATCCAAAGGAAAAAAAAAGACATTGTATAATAAAGACATCTGCACTCAAATGTTTATAGCAACACAATTTATAATTACAAAGATGTGAAAACAACCCAAATGCCCATCAATACATGAGTGGATTAATAAAATATGGTATATGTATACCCTGGAATACTACTCAACTACGAAAAACAATGGTGCTATAGCACCTCTTATATAATCCTGGATAGAGATTGAGCCTATTCTTTGAGATGAGGTATCACAAGAAAGGAAAAACATGCACAAATATACTCGCCATCAAACTGGTACCAACTGATCAACATTAAGGTGCTCACATGGTAGCAATACTCACTGGGTGCCTGTCAGGTAGGGGGGTATGTGAGGGTGGGGGGTAGAGCTGGTGGGGTGGGTAAACCCACAGCTAATGGAGATGGGGC
Organism: Varecia variegata; assembly: GCA_028533085.1. Classification (NCBI taxonomy): domain Eukaryota; kingdom Metazoa; phylum Chordata; class Mammalia; order Primates; family Lemuridae; genus Varecia; species Varecia variegata. The sequence goes on from CM052457.1 coordinate 78,079,972, forward strand.
TCACCCTATGGAGGAAGGACATGCTTGTGCCCCTGGCTCGAGCGAGGCAAATGCATTTCATGTAACCAAAATGTTTGTATCCCCATAATATCCTGAAATTATTAAAAAAATGAGGTGAATTACACTTATAAATTTGCATATGTTGAACAATCCCTGCATCTCTGGGATGAAGCCCACTTGGTCATGATGGATTATTTTCTTGATAAGTACTTGGATTCGGTTTGCTAGGATTTTATTGAGAATTTTTGCATCTATATTGATGAGGGATATTGGTCTGTAGTTTTCTTTTTTTGTTGCATCCTTTCCTGGGTTTGGTATCAGGGTTACATTGGCTTCAAAAAATGTGTTAGGTAGCATTCCATCGTTCTCGATGTTGTGGAATAACTTTTTTTTTTTT
>CM052457.1:78080868-78109658 GCA_028533085.1 Varecia variegata
CCTACCATTTGATCCAGCAATCCCATTATTGGGCTACTACCCAAAAGAACAAAAGATATTCTATAAAAAAGACACCTGCACTCAAATGTTTATAGCAGCACAATTCACAATTGCAAAGATGTAGAAACAACCCAAGTGCCTATCAATACATGAGTGGATTAATAAAATGTGGTGTATGTATACCATGGAGTACTACTCAGCTATAAAAATCAATGGTGATGTAGCACCTCTCGTATTTTCCTGGATAGAGCTGGAACCCATTCTACTAAGTGAAGTATCCCAAGAATGGAAAAATAAGCACCACATGTATTCACCATCAAATTGATTTCACTGTTCATCACCTACGTGCACATAGGGGAATAACATTAATGGGGTTTCAGGCAAATGTATGGGGGGAAGGGGATGAGTGTATACATACATAATAGGTGCGATGTGCACCGTCTAGGGGATGGACATGCTTGAAGCCTGATTTGGGGCAGGGGAGGGACAAGGGCAATATACGTAACCTAAACTTTTGTACCCCCATAATATGCTGAAATAATATATATATATATATATGCATAACTACAAAAAAATAACAAATAAAAAAAGGAAAAATAAGAAAAAAACCCAAGACTCAAATACATGTTGTCAGTAAAAAAAACCCTTCATAAAATACCCCTGATAGTAATTATATGGAAAAAGGCATGCTATGTAAGCAGAAAGCATAGAACATTGGAGTGGCTTTTAAATGTAAGGTAAAATATAAATCAAGACAAGGAGTCTTACCAGAGAAAATAAGGAACATTACATAATGATAAGGAGAAGCAGTATTCATCAAGAACACATAACAATGAAAACTAAGTATGCACTTAATAACAGAGCCTCAAAATATATAAAGCAGAAATTGATAGTTAAAAAGGGAATTGGAATATTCCACAAATATAATAAAAGATTTCTACATAAAGATGAGTAAATACACAGACCATCTAAAAAATAACATCAACCACTTTGATCTAACCTTCAGCAACAGTAGAGTACACATTTTATTCAAGTTCACATGGTATATTAACCAAGATAGATAACATAAAGAGCCATAAAACAAATCTCAACAAATTTAAAAAGATAGGAATCATACCCAGATTATTTTCTGACCACAATTGCATCATAAGATAGAGCAATGATATTAAAATATATGGAAATTAAATGACATCCTTCTAAGTAATACATGGGTCAAAGATGAAATAGCAACAGAAATTAGAAAATATTTTAATAAAATGATAAAGAAAACAGCTTATTGTGAGACACACAAAAAAACAGTGCTTAGAAGACAACTTATAGCTTTAAATGCTTATATTCAAAAAAATTAAATCAATGACATAAGGTTCTGTCTTATAAGACGTAGAACAATACGAGCAAAATAAAACCAAAATAAGTGTAAAGAAGCAAACGGTAATGATAAGAGCTAATACAATAATATAAGAACATTAAAACAATAGAAAATATTGACACAGACAAAAGCTGGTTATTTGAAAATATAAACAAAATGGGTAAACTCCTAGCTAGAAAGAAAATATGTGACAAAATTAAAAACCTATTCATGGTAAAATCTCTTATCTAAATATTTGACAAAATTTGAAACCTATTCACAGTAAAATCTCTCACCTAAATAGGAATAGTGGGGACGCTTTCAAACTGATGAAGGACACCTATGAAAAACTAATAAATAGCCAATATTATGTTTAATGGTGAAAAACAGTCTGCCCAGTGAGATTTTTCAGGCAAGACAAAAAAAATCTTTGCCATATGGGCTTGTTATAAAGAAGGTCAAGAAAACATTGTTCACTATCTTTCATTAAGAGCAGACTGAATACGTCAAGGCCAGTTGTGAACTGTCAGTCTTTTCATCTTTATTACGCATAAGCAACTTTTGTTTATTAGTGTAAACATGTGTCTGTGTGTGTACATACAAATGTAGTCAGATGACAATATTATTTGAAATTCTCAATCGTTAACTTCAAAATACAGTTAACCTTATAAGTATATTATGAGGCAAGGCATAAACCACATTAAATTTTCCATCTTAATTGAAGGTTTATAAAAAGCAAATATACACAGGTAAAATAACTAAAAACTTTACATGATGACCTTTGCTTTCTCTAGCTCTGTGAATTTTAATTTATTTAAAATGTTTTCAGGTCACTGAAATTTTCTTATCAATTAAGTTGATATAATATTAGTTTTAGGTTTTAAAGTCAATTGATGGACTTGGAAATTACATTTAAGTTGACACAATAGACCAACACAAACATCATCGATATTAAAAACTTGTCCAAGAGATGACATTCACAAATTTATGCCAACAGTGAAAGTAGAAATATTTTAATGTTCACAAAAACCAATCATTGATTTAGAAATATAGTAATTATAGTTCAATATATTATGTAAATAATGTTCACTTATCATAAAAAGCAGTGCTGAAATATTTAGAAAGTTCAAATTAATTAGGCTTTCCATGAAAAAGGCAAACCCAAGTCTTACAAAAAATTAAATATTAGCTTTTGAGAAGATGTTTTGGTGCCCCTCCCATATCACCTTGGCCTGTGCTAGAGGTCACCACAGGAAGCTCTTGTATTAATACATGCAGACAGCTTTTTGTCTCTTTCTACCTGAGGTCATTTTCAAGCCACTGGAGCATATCAAGCCTTTCTGTTGCGTCAGCCCAATGTTCTGGGGAGTTAATACTTCAGGGCTGCAGTCAACCATGAGTGAAAGGAATTGTGAATATATAGCCAAGGTCCCTTGGCTCTCAGTGGGACAATGGGACTAAGTCCCTATTCTCCCCTCTCTCACAGTGTTTCCTAAAATCTTCCAAATTAACTTCTTGCAGGCGTACTCTTTGACTCAGGGTTTGCTTTTCTAGGGAGTCAAACTAACACAGCTTGTATTATTTTCCACAATGTGACAGAATCACAGAGAATACATGTAAGTATTTATAAATCAAAATTATCAAACCAGTCTGATGTGTCCAAAGATTTGCTTTGATAGAATATTATGTGAACTTAATTATCACATGGATCCAGATATAATTCTGTGTTTACTTACCAAGTATTAAGAATGATTCAGACAAATTTTCATTAGTATAATTTTATGATGACTAATGTTAGCTTGATGCCAATTTGCATTTTCCTTCTGTTAGATTATAAATCTGCCCTTTGAATTGTGTTTCCCTATGTTGCAGACAAATAACAGACTTACATGCTCAATTAATCTCCAAGAGTGCCCCTAAAAAGCTGTTCACAGATACATAGGGCTACAAGCACAAGCAGGCCATTGGAAATGGTCAATTATTTCCATTCCATGAGGAGGAGTTAAAAACTTTGCTCATTTATAGGGCCATAAACATACAAAAAATAAATATAAGCACAATTATACACATGTGAACAACTTCTGTTGGCAAAACCAGACCAATAAATAAATAAATAAAACTAAGGTAGAAAGAAGAAGAATCTCCACAAATAAACAGAACCCTGAGACTGTAGAATTGATCAACCTAATTACTTTTTTTACATACAGGTTCTCACCATTCTTCAGGCATAATGATAACTGGATGACACTCATTTCTCTTCCATTCATTCTACAATTGAAGCCAGCACTCCACAGCATTTCTTAAACAAAAGAAACACTTCTAGATGTTTTCAAGTCCACTACTTTATCTCATCTTTGACATTTCCCAGACTTTCTGACACAAGAAGTGGTACCATAGCTGGGACATCATGCCCAAGCCTCTAGTCCTTAAATTGAAAGACAGGTGACCACAGAGGACTTCCAGGCTCTTAGTCCATAGCCACCTCTGGCACCTAAAATAGGACTTTCGGACTTCTTGAAAGACAATCACCATGTCCTATCAATTTCCAACTGGTAGACACTAATAACATGTAAAAGCAGTGTCCAATTTTTAAAATGGAAAGGTGCCTAAGACAGACTTTGTCTTGTTAAATCTCTAAAAATATGCCCAATTTGTTTTTCTCAGCTCAAACTCAACAAGAGGGATTAGTAGCTCTGGAAGAGGGAGATCCGGGAGGGTTAAAGGATCTTAAAGGTGCTCCTTGTGATATTCCTTGATTGAGGGTTGCTCTCTGCTCTAGTGGTTTCTCAGGCAGTGACCACATCTATGTAAAACTACAAAAAACATTAAAGGCATAAAACTCAAATTGTTAAAATTATAATTCTAATGCAAATAGGTAATGAACATGTGTCAAAGTTTTATTCAATTCATTGATGGAGGTACCAGAAAAATAACAGAGCTAGCTCCAAAAGGATTTGAGAAACATGGACTTACATAATTCCTGGGGACAGAGAAGTTGAAATAAATTTGCTGGGTTAGATACAACAGCTATGTTACCAGGGAATAAAACCATAATTTTTAGTATTGTTATTGTACTCTCCATCAGACAGAACAATCATTCCACCCCTTCAATGTTTTACAATTTAAGGTGCCACAGAATATCTGGGCCCTAATGATCAGATACAGGTACATTTCTTGAGGGAGTCAGTGATTTTCAATGGTCTCGATAGGAAATGCTCTAACATACTATTAAAAGGTCATATAATTTCATTTTAAATCTTTTTCCTGAAAGCTCAGAACAAGTAATTTCTGAGAAATGGTGTGGGAAGGGTAGGAGCCACTCTCAAACTTGGTGTAACACACATCCCAAGGCTAAAACATAGAATCATGAGGAATGTTGAAATGTTTATTATTAATATTTGAAAGTATTTGCAGATATATCTGTACTTACATCTCTGGGGAAAGAAACCTGCATTGATAGTTATTAAAAGGTTCCCAAGTGATTCTAATGTACAGCCTAGCATAGTGGCTGTCCCAGACTGCACTCACTTTAAAGCAAGACTGGTTTTAGAAGTCCCACTCAATACACAGCATTGTTTTAGCTCATTTAGTGCTCATCTATTGCTTCATTCTGAACTATGAACTTGCAATCGAGATTAACCAGGTATTTGAGGAACTCCTGAAACCTTTAAGAGAAAGACTAAATAAATGAACCTAGCTCACAGCAACCTCAAACTCCTGGGCTTAAGCAATCTTTCTGCCTCAGCCTCCCGAGTAGCTGGGACTACAGGCATGTGCCACCATGCCCAGCTAATTTTTTCTATATATATTTTTAGCTTTCCATATAATTTCTTTCTATTTTTAGTAGAGACGGGGTCTCTCTCTTGCTCAGGCTGGTCTCGAACTCCTGAGCTCAAAAGATCCACCCGCCTCGGCCTCCCAGAGTGGTAGGATTACCGGCGTGAGCCACCACGCCCAGCCTCAGAAGTGCTCTTTCAATCAGTAACTGTGTTATGTCCAATTATATCAGGGACTAATTTGCACATTAAATAAAAAGTTCTTGAAGAAGACATCAGTGATTTGCATAGCCATTTAAATGAATCTAATTTATGGATGAAGTTTGTCAAGTTTAAAAACTAGTGATTATCCCCAAACTGTTGTTCTTGAGAGTTAACATATACCATATAGTTAATGTCAGGGTGCTTGTCACTTCATTTCTGGTTGGTATGCTTAGATATGTTGGCATCACTTCAGACTATTGATTATGAAATTTAATCAGTAGAATAGGCAACCCAGTTGCCTGACTTGATTTAGACTTGATTATTAGCCAATTTCTTCTTTCAACATGAGGCTCCCAAGAAGTGATCTACAGTTTTGAAAGGAGCATATTAAATGATTATTGAGGCAGTTTAGAGCTTTCCTTTAAACTGTATACAAACTCATTAGAAAAAGTTTGCCTAGACAATCTGACTATTTAGAATCCATTTCCTCTAATTAATAAGCTGTGCATGACCTTAAGCAAAGGTCTTAATAATTTAGTGACTCAGTTTCTTTCTAGGTAAAATTGAGCAGCTACTTTAAAGGGTTATTGTGAGGATAAAATGAGGCAATACCTATAATGGGCTTAGGATGGTTTATGGTTGCTAATATTCAATAAATTTTAGCTAATAGTAATTGTAGTATCACATAGGTCAAAATGTCATAGCTTGTGCTGCAGAAACCTTCTCTCTCTCAGACAAGGTATCTAGGAAATGCTGTGTTGGAACAATTTGTTCAAAGGAAGTTTGCCAAAGAAACTGGTGCCTGGAGTAGGTTTTCAGAATACTACTGCACAAAGAAAGGGTGAGAATAGCCCAGGAGGTTTCTTAGAGACAACCTAAGATAAAATAAAAATCATTCAATCTACAATACAGCCATAAAACTTAAACTAGGGGGCAGAGTCATAGGTTAAGAGCCAGGCAGAGGTAGAGTATAACAGGGGAAAAATTGGTAATTATGGGATAACCCTTAGTATTACTTAAAAAGCATTCAGCTCTTCTTTATTATCCTTGGTATACCAATATGGGTCCTAAGCACGGATGGATTAGGTTGGCTTAAAAGTATAGGGTCACATCTGTTACGTCTGACAGATGTCCTATGCACTTTTGTTTAAAGGAAAAACAGAATAGTAATTCAGAGTGTTAGGAAAGTTAAGGCAAAGAGTGTTTAAGGATCAGGAAATATTAGTGTGCTTTTACGCAAAAGAAACATAGTTAATAACCAGAGATTGAAAATGCCAGAAAAAGAGAGATAACTGATATATTAATAGTATATCCCTGGAGGAAGCAAAAATGAATATGTTCCAGGTGGAGAGATGGAAAGATTAGTCCTAGGATGGAAGAAGAACTACTTTTGCTTTGAAATAAGAAGAATAAAAAAGGTGAGTGAACGTATAGAAAGGCTGTGAATTATAGTAAGAAGATGAAAGAGCATACTTTGTAGGGGCCAAAGGAAAACTTCCCCTTCACTCTCTGAAGGTTTTCTGAAGAATCAACTCACAGAAGGAAAAACAATAGGAGAAAGGAATACAAATTTATTAGCATGCATGGGGAAAATTATAATGATTAACCCACCACACAATGGGGTACAGATGATTATATACTATTCTTCTTAGAAGAAAGGGAGATGGGGAGGTGTGGATGATTTGTGGGGGTAGTAAATAGTTTTTAGGGGATTCAATGGGTTTGAAGAGCAAACAATGGCCTGAGACAAAGTCTGTTGGGCCCACAGAATGGATGATGGTTTGTGACAAAAGTCTGTCCAAGTGTGTTGACAGACTTCAGTCTTTGTTCCCGCAATAAAAGTTGTTAATGAAAACTCAAGGAAAGGACCATAGATAATTGCTTTTTTCTTTGTTACACCTGGAATTTAAGCAGATAAGGGAACTTCAGAGAAAAAACATCATCCTATGCTTTGGGGGCAATAGATGATTGAGAGACAGGAAGGAAGAGAAGATCATAGAGACCTCAAGATTTCTTCAGTTGGTCATGTCAAAGCGCCACATTTAGCGGTACTTATTTCTGAGTCCCATCACTCTAGATAGCTTCCATTTAAGTAAAGTAAGCAGCAATGTCAGCTCCTTCTAGAGCCCTGGGAGGAGAGTGGAGAGGTTTGAATAACAGCTGTGGGAAATGTGATAGGAAGTCAACATGAGATAAGGAAAAGGATGAAGGATGTATGAGCATCAGGAAAGACCAAGTTGAAATTATTTAGCATGATTCTAGTATGGATGCAGTCAATCTTCCAATGGAATAGATGCTTTTCTCCAATTCCATATTTCGCTGTGGTTTGTACTTATTTGCAGTTTTTCATCTGGCTTATACAGAAATAAAAGTTTAGTAAATCTCTGTATAAATTTAAAGTCCCAAGGAGAGGATAAGGAAAAACTGAGGGTAGAAATGAGAATACATGGAGAGAAAGCTTAAGAATAAAAGTTAAAAGAGGAATAAAAAGTCTTAATGACTTTCTGTTGGCTTTCACTGATTATTTTATATTGCACTACTTTGGAAATTTAATTAGAATACTTAAAAAGAAGAATTTCAAAAGGAATTATCTTCCAAGATAGTTTATGTGCTGAGATATAACTTTTTCTTTAAAAAGGCAAATGATTGAGATAGGCCATCGAGTTAAACTTATTTTTTTAATCAGTTAAAGTAAGGGTTGGTAACTAGAATTGAACCAGCCTTAACAACAAATAGAGAATGATATCTGAGTAAATATCTGTAAACAGAATTTGGACGGTAGAATTGTTTGAACTTAAATATGTACTTTGGAAATATATCAAACAAATTTTAGTGAACGATTTCAACATTACATGTTGAACAATCCTTCCAAAAGGTTTTATTGATTCTGTATCCAGCTCTAGTCTGATGGCTGCAGATGATACAAAGGTATTGTAAGACCTAGACTCTGGTGTAATGGGATGTTCTCACCAAACACCTAATCTACGGACACCTTGATCTTGGACTTCCCAGCATCCAGAACTGTGAGAAATAAATTTCTGTTGTTTATAATCCACCCAGTCTATGTATTTCTGTTATAGCATCCTGAAGGGTCTAAAATAATATCTAAAATCATAGGACTAAATCATGACTAAGAAACTAAGAGTACAAAGTCAATGATAATGAGGAATAAGTCTGTCTTATCCAGAGCTATTACTTTCAGCGTCTAGCATAAAAAGTCGCACAGACTAGGCCAGTGAATCTCAACCACAGAGAGGAATAAAAAACATCCATGGACATTTTATGTTTGTCTGTTTTGTCTTAATAGTGTTGTCTAGGTCCCATATCAGCCTTATTTAGTTATAATTTTCAATGTTGGGTCTCAGGAATTTGTAGTTCTTAAAAACTTCACAGATAATTATAGTGTACAATGGTAAGAATCATTGTAATAATCACTCAATAAATATTTGTTGAATAAATGAATGGTGACATTCATTCATTCATGTGCATTAATGAAGTGAGAAGAAAAGGTTTCATTCTTATGTAACTATAATGTGAGAGAGTGGATCTAGATGAAAGAATGACAAAGACTATGACAGGCATAAAATATCAGCCAAAATGCATGAAAGAGGAGAGAAAAGTTTTTAAAGAAAGACTATTTTGCTCATATGTTCTCTTTAGAGAAAAAAATGATGAAATAAAAATTGGATATATAGGCCTTTCTTTTGATGTCTAGCAGATCAGGCTTTAGGATATGGATACAGCATCATAATTCCATCACCATCTCTGTATAGATAGACTCCATTTAAAATGCTCATCTTCTATTCATGGGCCCAATGCATCATCTTTATTAGTGTATGGCAGAATAGGCATCTCCTACTTAACATCAGGAATCTATTCCTGAAAATTAAGTGCTCAACATTAAAACACTAACCAGAAGCCTATTTTCTTGCCATATATTAGTTTTTAATACTAAGCCATTTTAAAATAAATATAGGTATCTTTAGATTCAATCCCTAAATACTTCATTGTACAACTCTTAAAACTAAAAAACTTATGGAGTCAATTAACAGTGTAATACCTAAAAAATTAACAATAATTTTCTAGTATCATCTAATGCCAGCCTGTCTTCAAATTTACCAATTTTTGCAAAAAAAAAATGTTCTTTATAGCCAAGATCCTATTCAAGACTACATGCTTTATCTGCATGCTATGTTTTCTGATTCCTTTTAGTACTACAGCAATTCCTTTTAAATGACGCCAAATAGCTGAAGGAATTAGGCTCACATTGTACATAACAACTCCTAAATTTTATTATTTCCTTGAGGTATTTTTTTATTTGCATGTTTAACAGCTTTGTTGTGGTAAATTTGGCATACATTAAAACGAACATATTTAAAGTGCACAATTTGATGCCTTTTGACATAAGTATACATCCATGAAACCAACACAGTCAAGATAATGAACATACACATCATGCCTAAAATATTTCTCATGTTCCTTTATTATCCATCTTTCTTACCGATCTCTGACCCTGCCTGGGTCTTAGGCAACCACAGATAAACCTATTAATACTTTCTGTCACTATAGGTTTCATTTTTATATAGACAGAATTATGTATTAATATTATATTCTATTTTAGTATAGTTTTTATCATTCAGCATAATTATTTGGAGGCCCATCTATGTCACTGTATGTAACAATAGTTTGTATGTTTTCATTGCTGAGTAGTATACCAATGCATAGATACATCACAATTCGCTGATCTATTGACTTCGTAATATATGTTACATTGTTTCCAGTTTTTAACTACTACAGATAAAACTACTATCAATATTTGGGTAAGAAGTCTGTTTGTGGCTACATGTTTTATTTCTCTTGTGTAACTAGCTAGAGAAGAAATTTATGGGTCATATGTTACTTCTATGTTTAATGTTTTTAAAAACCACTAAATGGTTTTATAAAGAGGCTGTACCATTTTCCATTGCCACCAACAGGGAATGAGAGTCACACCTGCCCTAAATATTCACCAAAAACTTAATGTAAGTCTTTTTAGACATTCTAGCAGGAGTATAGGGACATCTCAATTTGTTTTTCTTTCACATGTCCCTAGTGACCAATGATGTTGAATATCTTTTCATGTGCTTATTTGATATCTGTATATTATATTTTATTTATTAAAGTGTCTGTTTAAATGTTAGCCCATTTTAATTGGATAGTTTATATTCTAATAGTTATTTATGTAGAAAGGTACAAATACTATATTGTGTTTTTTGCAAATATTTTCTCTCAGTTTTTGGCTTGCATTTTCATTACAGTAACAGTATCTTTTGAAGAGAAAAATATTTTTATGTTGATTAATTTCAATATATTGATTTTTTGTAAAAGTATTTTTAATTTCATTTAATTTGTTAATTTACTTTTTTAATTGACAAAAAGTTTGTGTGTTTTGTGTTGCATTTAGAAAATCTTTGGTAACACAAAGTGACTATAATTTTCTCTTATGTTTCCTTCTAGAAATTTGATAGTGTTAGCTTTTACTTATAGATGTATGAGTCATTTTTAGCTAGTTTGAGTACATGGTGTGAAATAAAGGTTGAGGTTCATTTATTTGTCATAATGTCAATCCAATTGTCCCAGCATCATTTTTGAAAATATCAATCTTTCGCCATTGAATTGTCTTGGCATTTTGATGAAAATCACTTGCCCATCCACGTTTCAGTCTAGTTCTGTGCTCACTATATGTCAATGTTTATACTAGTATTATGTTGCCTTGATTATGCTAGCTTTATGATAAATATTGACATCAAGTAATATGATTTTTTTCAACTTTTTCTTCCATTTCAAAATTATTTTGTCTAATCTAGGTCCTGTGAATTTCCATACAAATTTCAGAATCAGCTCAATTTTTTTTAAAGTATGCTGGGATTTTGATTTTGACTGTGTTGAATCTATAAATAAGTTTGGGGAGAATTGACATCTTAACATCACTGAGTATTTTAATCCATGAGTACAGTCTATCTCTCCATATAATAGGTCCTCTTTAACTTATGATTTGTAGTTTTCCATGTATAGGTCTTGTATATCTTTCGTCAAATTCATTCCTAAGTATTTAACCTTTTGGTGCCAGTGTTAATGGTTTAATTTTTAAAATCTTAATTTCTGATTTTTCACTCTTAGCTCATAGAAATACAATTGATTTTTGTATACTGCCATTTCATTCTGCAATCTTGCTAAACTCATTTATTTTTGTAGTAGATTTTTGGTATTTTCATAGTAGCCTTTTGCTATTTTCTTTAATATGTACTATAAGATGATCATATTATCTATAAATAAACACAGTTTTACTTCTTACTTTCCAGGCTTTATGCCTTTTATTTCCCTTTCTAGTCTGATTTTATATGAAGACTCCAGTATAATGTTGAAATGAATTAATGATAGTAGGCATTCTTGTCTTTTGTTCCAATCTTATAGTTAAATGTATTAGATTTTGCCAGAGAAACAGAACCAGTAGGATACGTATGTGTGTGTATAAGAATGTGTGTGTATATGTATATACTTTGTGTGTGTGTCTAAGAATGTATATATATGGACAGAGAGAAAGAGAGAGAACATGATTGGTTTGTTTTAGGGAATTTGTCTTATGCAATTGTGGGGACTGACAAGTCCAAAATCTGCAGAGCAGGCAAGCAGGCTAAAAATTCTGGCTGGAGTTTGATTTTGAAGCTTGAGCTCAAAGCCAATCTGGAGGCAGAGTTTCCTCTTCCTAGGGGGACCTCAGTCTTTCTTCTCTTAATGCCTTCAACTTACTGGTAGAGGCCCATCCACATTATGGAGGGTAATCTGCTTTTCTCAAAGTACACTAATTTAAATGTTAATCGCATCTAAAAATACTTTTACAGCAACATCTAGAGTAGTATTTGACAAAAAAATTTGGGCACCACAGTCTAGACAATTTGACACATAAAATCAATCATTCAGCCTTTAAATATGACATTAACTGTAGGTTTTCTATAGATGTTCTTTATGTGTGTGAGGAATTTCCTAACAAGTTCCCACAAATTTTCTGAAAATTCTTTTGAAGAATTTATGTTGGATTTTGTTATATGATTTTTATTTATCTTTTAATATGATCATGTAGTTTTTCTTCTTTGGCCTGCAAATATGGTGATTTTCTTTTACCAATTTTTAAATATTAAGCAAACTTTATATATCTGGGATAAGCCCTATTTGGGCATGATATATTCTTTCATATAGATTGTTGGGTTCTATTTGCTAAAATTATATTAAATATTTTTCTATGTTACTAAATAATATTTGTCTATAGTTTTATTTTAATATCTATTTTATGGTTTTGATAACAGATTAATGTTGGATTTAAAGAACATTAGGGAATATTCAAAGAACATTGGGGACTATTTCCTACTCTTTAACTGTCTGGCAACGTTTGTAATAGAATTGGTAATATTTCTTCATTAAATATTTGGTAGAATTCCCCAGTGAAGTTACCTGTGCCTGGTGTTTTCTTTGTGAGATTGTTTTCAAATTACAAACACACTTTCTTTATAGATATAAGTCTATTCCAGTTATCTGTTTCTTGTTGATTCATCCTTAGCAGTTTGTGCCTTTTATGGAATTTATATTTTGTATATGTTGTTGAATTTTTTTGCATAAAGTTGCTCATAATATTTTCAAGTTACCATTTTAATGTCTGTAGCATATATATTTATGTCCCTTCTCTTATTCCTGACATGGATAATTTTATTTTTCTTTCTCTCTCTCTCTCTCTCACACACTGTGTCTCTCTCTCAATGTCTTTTTCTGAACAATATGATTGATCTTATAGAATTAGCTTTTGTTTTTTTTTATTTTTCTGTATTTTTTTTTTCATTTTCTGTCTCACTGATTTCTGCTCTTATATTTATCGTTTCCTTTCTTTTGCTTACCTTGTGTTTAATTTGCTTTTATCTTAATGTGTCTTAAAGTGATAGCTGATGTCATTTATTTGAGACTTTGTCTTTACTGGTAAGAGTGTTCATTGTCATAATTTTTTCTCTAAACACTGCTTCAGCTGTATCCAGTAGAATTTGATAATCTGTGTTTTCATTTCATTCAGTTCAAAATATCTTCTAATTACTTTTTTTGAATTATTCTTTGGCCCATGCATTATTTATGAATGTACTATTTTTTTTCTAAACGTCTGGAGACTTTCCAGATATATTTCTGTTATTGATTTATACTTTAATTCCATAGTGGTCTGAGAAAATACTTTGTGTGACTTGCACCTTATAAATGTATTGTGAATTTGTTAGATGTTCCTTAATATTGTGTATCTTAGTAAATGCTACATGTATTCTTGAAAATATTCAGTATAAATAAATAAGCAAGTATCACCTAATGTCATATAGAACACCTATTTGTAGAGTCAAGCTCACAATAATCTGAGTAGTTTTTGGTTAGAACCTTGATTGAGGTTTGTAGAGGTTATTGAGGGGGTATAAAAAACAACTAAGATAGTATAGCAAGAAAGAGAGTTTGAATGATGTTTAAGGAAAAAACAAAAAATGTCAATGTTAAGTAAGCACTATAGGGAGTTAGGATCTAGGTTTGATTTGAAGCTATAAAGAGAATAGCAAAGGACATAATCAGAACCCACAAATACCTTGAACAGAGAAATCCAGCTGAAAATATTTAGGTGAGTGATTCATTGTTAAGGCTGTGAAAAATGCAAGCATATCAGAGCCCTCTTTCTACATTGCTGATGGTGTAGCCCATTTTCCTTTCCAACAGGTCAAGACTTCAGTCACTTTTACTAATAAACTTATATGCGTATGGCACTTTGCCAGATATTATTTTAATAGATACATAGAGAGAGAAAAGTCAAACATGAGACTTCTGGTTTCAGTTCCTACAAATAAGAAGCTTGAAAGCCACCACACCTATCCTTATGAGACAAAAAGGCTGAACAGACTGAAAATCAAATACTTGTCTTGCATCCATCAGTGAACTTAGCTTCTAAAGCAAACTTCCACCCCAAAAATCTGGAGAGACAGGTGAATCTAGAGAGTTACAGTTTAGATCTGCATACCTGGAAAAAGGTGCTGGAGCCATAAACTAGTAGAAACACTTAAATGGTAATTTTTGTGAATTGCTAGAGGCTGAATGTGGAGTAGTATGAAAGTGAAATACTCCTGGGCACCACAATTTCAGAGGTTCCCCACACTTTATTGGGCTTTACCTACAGGAATTCCACCAAGTTCTCATGGTAAATATCTGAGAAAGTTTCCCTTCTAGCTCTTGCAGAGGAGAGGAAGAACGGTCATTGTGAAATACTCTCAGGGTATTCTCCACAACAAGGGTCTGCTCTGCATTGGAGAAGACTTTACTAGACCTTTAGCATATTGGGGGAGGAAAATTTTCACATGCCAGCCCTCTCTAGCCTTCTTGTCACCTAATGGGAGGAAAACATGTAAGAAGGTCACAGCCTATGAACACAGGCCCACTAAAAATCTGAGATGTAATCATAAGTTTATGAAAAGCTTTCCCTCCTCCACAACTTACCACTATGACAACAGAGCTCCAATATAATAATGATAGGTTACAGCTGAAAGAGCTGAAAAACACAGATTCTCTCGGAGGATGGGTTTTTAAGGAAGCCGAAGACAAGTGAGGAAGACAAAAACAGGGCCAGTAGAGAATTAAAGTCTCAGGCATCCAATATCTACAGGAAACTTTAACTTATAGTCAGATTAACATAGAATATCATGCTAATGACTATTTACTTCAGTTCCTAGTACGTGGAACATTATGGATAGCTTTCAACAAAAAATTACCAGGCATGTTGAAAGGCAAGAACAAAGACATTCTGAAGAGGCAAAGCAAGCAGCAATACCAAACTCAGATATGACAGAGAGATTATTAAACAGAGCATTTAAAATAACTCCCAAGCAGGTATGAAAATGACTTGAGTGGCTTGAGAGAGAGTGGGAGAGAGTGGCCCTGACTTCTATTATGACAAGGGAGGGAGGCAGCATGCTATCTTATTAGCTTACTCAGATTAGGGGTAGAAAGAGAAGCAGGAGGTGGGGCTTGAAAGCTGTCAGCAGTCAAACAATATAAATAGAATAAGCCTCATTATCACACACGGGGATGAATTATTTCATTATTTCTCCTAGTTATTAACTTTAATTTAGTTCTAAACAATTTTTTAAGCACCTTTTATGTGCTGGGCTAGGTACTCTAACTTTAATTTAGTTCTAAACAAAATTTTAAGCACCTTTTATGTACTGTGCTAGGTACTTCTATGATTATCATTTGAACAAATTCGCTTCATTCAAAAACTTCATATTTCACTTGTCAGTTTCTGCCTTCAGTTATCCTTCTCAGCAAAAGCCATCAATGATCTCTTCTTGCATTTTCTGAACCAATCCTGACCAGGGCGTAGAGTATATCAGAAAATTTAATTCACTATGTGGAGGAATCACAACTAGTTATCTTGGCATAGATTTAGCACGTGGTTTGTCAAGAAGAACACTTGGTATTCACATGTTCACTGAATCACAAAATTTCACCATGTTCTGCTGTCCATTCTACTTCCTAAATATTTTATGGTTCTGGTCACATCTCAGTCTCTAGTGTTGTTGTCCTGTTAACTTTTGCCTAGACTACAGCAACAACCTCATGTCTCATTTTCCTGAATCCACTCTAAATCCTTATCCAATCCATTTTCTACATAGCTAACCTCTCTAACCTAATCCCATCCCATTACTTCTTCCACATCTTCTCCCAATCCATGCTGATCTTTTTCTATTTCTAAAATGGCAGTACTGTCTCCTCTCTCAGAGTTTGTGTACATGTTAATCCCTCATTTTAGAATGATCTCTTTCCCCCTCTCTTCACTTGACAAACTCTTCCTCATCTTTTAGTTTTCAGCTGAAACATAATTTCTTTAGGGAAGTTTTCCCTGATCTATTTATTGCCATAATCAACATTACTTGTTATAATCTCTTAAATGCTGCCTCTAATTTTTTATTCATAGTACTTGCATTTTATTATAGTTGTCTCTTCTCTGTGTTCTCTTCTATACTGTGATCTACATGATATAAGGAGTCTAGTGCTTTAGCTATTTTGATTATTTTGTATCCTGAGCACCTAGACAACACTGTAGGGTATGCAATAATACCATGTCAGTCCCCTTTTGGGACTAAATCTCTGCTGTAAACATTGGTATGCTTTATATTTGGATTACTAACACCCATCTTCAAATCTCAGGTAGAGTAAGTACACTATGAAAGTTTGTTCAACTAGAACTCAGTCTGCACCCTGCCTAGTTGTTGCCAGAATTCTTCAGAAGCCTCTAATGTCATGTTTAAGAATTATATCTTTGCTGAAGAATCATTAAAGGATTAATGTATTTTAATAGAAGAGTATGGTGGGAAACCATGTGCTTTTGAAAAACTACTCTTCTGGAAGTTTGGGCGAGCAGTGATCAGACCAGTTAGAACAGAGATGAGAGGCTGAATTTGGGTAATAACATGAAAATTTGTGAATAGAGGTCATGATTGGGTTTCAGAAGCAGAATTTGTGACACATGAATTAGAGAGATCATGATCATGTAGAAGATTATAAAACAACTTCAAAGTGCTTAACTTGAGTAACTGGGATGAACATATTTCCAAACTTTAGGCAGGGGAGGGGGGATGACACCACTAGATAAATTGTCATTATGCTTCTTCTTTGAGTATCTTTCCAGGTATATATAAACACTGATCTATTTTCTTTTATAATTGGTGCAGTCAATGTTTCTTTCTAGCACTCTAATGACGTTGGGAAATATTTTGTTGAAGCATGAAACCCAATGATCTAAAATATAGTTCAGAGATGTACCAAGTTAGGAAAAAAAGCAAGTAATATTTCTGATTAGGAAAAAATGGACAAAGTTCATTTTTGAAAAGTTCATTCAAAATGAAAAGTTCATTTTGAAGTGTTTCCTTCATTAAAACACTATTAACTTCTGTGTTTCACTAGAATGATAACTATGCTATTGTTGTTAGAGCTAAAAGACCTCATGCTCCTTTCATGGTAATTATTGAAGTAACTATAATATTAAGAGAAAAGGAAGATTTTAAAAAATACTGAAATCCCTTATGAAAAGCACCATAAACCATTTAAAAGTAGAACACATCAGTTGAATGAAATGTAAATCATGCTTCAGTCACAGACTTAAGATTTTGTCTAGTTAATCAATTTTCAATAGAAATAATATCAATAGAATTATGATACATACTGACTATTGACTTCTAGATGAAGATGGTATATTGACTACATTAAAATTATGGTAAAAAAAAGCTTAAAAAGTACCAATAACCAAGAAAAAGGATTCCAAAAAAGGGAACATCACAGGGCAGGCAATTTCAACACATAGAGAATAGATGGAAAAGTGACTTGTAGAGGAGACATCAAGGTGGAAGAGCCAGTTTACTCCATGGATGGTAAGAGAGACTTAGATTTAGTGGCCCCAGGTAAGGCAGATGGAGAGGAAGAGTTGCAGAGCAAAAATCAGGGCAATGAATTGAAAATTTATATGTCTAACAGTTGACTCCCATTCTCAATCCCATATACATAAGGCTGAAATATGTACAAATAAATGTCTTTAGTAATAAAATAATGCAGATATACTAGAAGACACTACATGTGGTGATAAGCACATGGCCTGTGAAACTACATGGCCTGGTTTTGAAAACTGACTCCATCACTGACTAGCTATGTGACATTGGGAAGACATTTAACTTTTGTGAGCTTATGTTTTTATAAAAGTGATCAAGTTAAAGTGAGTTCTTTAGAGAGGGACCTAATCCAATATGACTTATGTCTTTATAAAAAGGGGGAGATTTGGACACAAACACGGAGATGTGTATAGAAAGAAGATGATGTAAAGACACATGGGGAGAAGATAGCAATTTACAAGGCAAGGAGAGAGTCCTGGATACAGATCCATCCCTCATAGTCCTCAGAAAATAACAGCCCTGCCAACACCTTGATTTTGGATTTCTAGCCTCTGGAACTGCGAGACAATAAATTTTTGTTGTTTAAGCCATTAATTTTGTGGTACTTTATTATGGCAGCTCTAGCGAACTAATATAATGTGCTTTTGAATTTATTCATTCAACAAATATTTATTGAACACATACAGTGAGGCAGGCAGGCATTGTTTTAGGCATTGGAGATGCAGAATTAACCAAGGAGATAAAAGTTTCTCCCTTGACTTGTGAAATTGATATTCTTATTAGATGAAGAGAGATGTAAGATCGATAAAATAAGTAAAATGTATAGTTTTTAGATGGTTATAAGCACTCTGGTAAAAAAACTAAAGCAGGGAGGAGGATTGAGAATATGGGAGCATGAATGGAAACAGTTGCAGTTTTAAAGAGAGTTCTCTAAAAGGGGCTTACTGACAAGTGAATTTAACAAAGACTTGAGGGAGATAAGGTAGGAAGCTATGAGGCATTCCAGGGAAGAGCTCCTCCAATCTTTGTTTTGAATCTATATGCTTGTTTAGACATTTATTTCTCAATGGAAAATACACATGTCTGTGATAAAAATTCAAAACTGCCCAATAAATCCTTGAAAATGGAGTTTCCTTTGCAATGCAACCCTTCAATCCCATTCCCCAATCTATCTTCAACAATATTTATATGCACTTCCAGAAATGTCTGTGCAACACACATGTATGTACATAAAATATGTTATGTAAATACATACGTATTAATACATATGATACATGCTGTAGATTCTGATCTGTATCTTGTGTCTTGATTTCTAACTTAATACCCCCACACACACATATTACAAAATTTAGATTATATCTGCTTTATTTCATGACATATGACTGACAGGGTAAACCTTGGCAGAGTATCTTACAAAATGCTTGTAAAATAGAATAAAACATACATGTAACCTCTGATTATTAACAATATAAACTATGTATATATGAAACTAGTATGCAAAAATGAACATATTTATGTTATGACAAAAAGGTAAGATATTTTGTGCATATTTCCTTGTCAATAGTAACTGTTTTCTTCTAGAATAAACTCTTCCAGACATTGACCTAAGCTAAGAATTTATAACTAAAACCCTAAAATCAAATGCAGCAGAAACAAAAATAAACAAATGGGATTCAATTAAACTAAAAAGCATCTTCACAGCAAAAGAAATAATCAGCAGAGTAAATGGACAACCTACAGAATGGGAGAAAATACACAAACTATGCATGCAACAACACACTAATATTCAGAGTCTACAAGGAACTCAAACAAGTCAGTAAGAAAAAAACAAATAACCACATTAAAAAATGGGTAGACAACATAAACAGACATTCTTAAAAGGAAGATATACAAATGGTTAACAAACATATGAAAAAATGCTCAACATCACTAATCATCAGGGAAATTGAAATTCAAACCACAATGAGATACCTATCAACTTACCCCTGTCAGAATGGCCATTTTGAAAAAGTCAAAAAACAATAGATGTTGGTATGGATGCAGTGAAAAGGGAATGCTTATAATATACATTCTTGGTGGGAATGTAAATTAATATAATCTCTATGGAAAACAGTATGGAGATTCCTCAAGGAACTAAAAACAGGTCTACTATTCAATACAGCAATTCCACTACTGGGTATCTACCCTAAGGAAAAGAAGTAGTTATATGAAAATGATACTTGCGCTCATATGTTTACCACAGCACAATTTGTAATGACAAAGATATGGAATAAATATAAGTGTTCATTTAGTGGATGACAGAATAAAGAAAATGTGGTATATAACACCATGGAATACTACTCGATCATAAAAAGAATGAAATAATGTCTTTTGCAGCAACTTGGATGGAACTGGAGGACTGGAACGGGAACATTATCCTAAGAGAAGTAACTCAGGAGCAGGAAACCAAATGCCACATGTTTTCATTTATAAGTAGGAGCTAAGCTATAGGTACAAATGGTCATACAGAGTGGTATAATGAACACTGGAGACTCAGCAGCAGGAGTGGGGGGTGATGGATAAAAGTTACCTATTGGGTACAACACACACTATTCATGGTATGGGTACACTAAAAGCCCATACTTCACCACTGTATGGTATATCCATGTGACAAAACTCCACTTGTACCCCATAATCAATTGAAATTAAAATAAATCATTTAACCCTCTCCAAAATACTATTATTTCAACATAGAGTACACATTGGATAAATATTTGAATATTTAGTCTTTTGAAGTTTTTTTTTTAAATCTGTGATGGAAGGATTAAGTTTTTTAATATATTGGATTATTTCCTTAGTATAATGTCTTAGTAGTACAATTTATCAATGTTTTTAGGGATTTTAAATGAAGTAAATTACAAATTTTTCCTTCAATAAAGTTCCCATTTATACTCCCAAAAGAAGCATGTCTTCAAGCTTCCACTGCTGACTTAGACTTGTCATTCTGTTTAGATTTGAGAGGGAGTTGGTGAGTTGAATGCCTTTGAATTTCCATCTAGATTGGAATATTCAAGAAATAAGTGGATTTTAACATTTTATTTAGTGATCCTGTAGTCACCATCTACAATCAATACAACTTCCAAAAAGTGTCTATTTAAAACATCTGCAGACAATTTTAGGAAAATTTGAATTAAGAGAAAGACACTCCATCACAAGTTGCTATAGAAGTCATAATAGACACAAGTTGACATTTAGGGCACATTAGTTATAATTGAGACTAGGATTCATCAGACACTATGTTCCCATTCTAGGAAAATCAGAGAGATCAAATAGCCTACAATCTAGAACAAATATTGCCAAATTTGCCTGGCTTTTAAAATTGGTGCCTCATTCAAATCAAATATATTCTAATTATCAACTATCTTACTAATGAGGGATGCCGTACTAGACATCAAGTGGATATGGAAAAGTGTAGATAATGTAAGAGTACAGAAGCAAGAGGCAATTATTGTCGATTTGAGGGAAAGTCATTGAGAAACTCAATGTATAACCTTTGGCAAGTCATTTTACTGCTCTAGGACTCAGTTTCCTCCTCATTAATTAGTTCACTGCTTTCAAGCTCCTACTAACCTTTTATAAGAAGACTTAGTGAGTAATAAATCAATTTAAAATTTGAGCTTTTTCTTCCACAAAAACATGAAGTGGAAATATCAAAAACTATTAATAATAGTAGAAGGCAATACTTATATATCAAAAGTAAATTACAGGTTATAAAAACATCAGAATTTGGCTACTGATAGCATAAATATCACCATTTCTTGCCCTTCCTACAGAAATTAATTCTGGACATGGGATTGCATTAGTTTTTTATAGAGATACAGATCCAATGCAAGCTAGAAAAGCTTCCCTAAATCATATTATCCAATGTACCTTTTTAATAAAAAAAGTTTATTTCAAAGTATTAGCAGGTTACAAATGTTTTTGGTTACATGGATCTCTTTTGTAATACTTGAGTGACAGTTAAAAGTGTGCCCATGACAGAGATAGTGTTCACTGTACACAGTAGGTAGGTTTTTGCCCATCTCCTTCTCTCTCTCCACTGCTTGATTGCCCTTGAGTTTTTACTTCCTTACATGAACATGTGTGTTCATCAGTTAGTTCCAATTTAATAGTGGAGACCTAGTTTCCTAATATATGTGTGTAGCTGAATAAATTTTTATATATCTCATATATGCAGAGAATATGACTTACAGAAAGGGTTTGAAGTCACAGACTTGGGTTCAAAACCCAGCTCTATCACTTATTACCCTTATGACCTTGAGTAAGTTTCATAAACTCTATTTTATTTAGTTTCTCATCTTTAAAATAAGAATGATAATAACAGCAACTACTTTCTAAAGTTGAGGTTTTATATACAGTGCTTAGAACAGTGTTTGGCATGTTACATAAATTTAGCTATTATTATTGTTATTGTTATCAGTATCCAATTTTTAAAAAAAGCAAAAGCAAAGATTCAATGCCTTTAACCTTGCAAACCACATTTGAAATTGAACAATTCTTTATTGTAAAGATAATTGTACCACTTGCAAAAGTACTCTCATTGTGAAGGCAAGCATCTGGGCTTTCATTATGCTCTCACTTCTATAGTGATCCCAGTTCGAGTATTAGAAATATCTTGGGAAAATAATGTCTCTTAGGACTCAGGAAAGGTTTTGTGCTCAAGTAAGTTTAGGAATGCTGATGAAACAAAACTAAAAGATTATTATTTTTTTTATTTTGGTGGTTCTTGGAGTTTTTAATATATTATTATATATTATAAAGTTAAAAGAGGGAATATCATATATAGTGTTTACAAACATTTGGAACCAGACTCTTTAGGAAATGCCCCCATGAGTAGCAAATGGGTTCCAACAATTTAGAGTCTCAGGATATCTTTTTAATGTCAATATTAATAGCCCTCAATAATTTTAATTATATTTTTAATATCAGTTGATTAAGAAAATACTTGACAGAAAGATATCATGACTCAAATAATATTTTTAAATTTATATCCTCCCCTAAAAACGTTCATTTTAACCATAGCAGTATCATTCTTTGGTGTGTGATTCATGCGATTTATTCATTTTTACAGACTTAATTCTTAGAGCCCTCAAGGATTTTTGAATTTATGCCAATAACTTTATGGTCCAAGACTTGAGAATCAATTATTCTGAATCTTCTCTATACATAACAAGTCATCAGGGGAGCTTTAAAAAATGCAGTTTAGATGCCCAGATATTGATATCTATATGGTCTGGGGTAGAGTCTTGTCATTGGTATTTTTACCAGCTTTTCATGTTATTTCAATCTGCAGTCACAGGAAAACACTGCTGATCCTACGTGTTGAAAAGAGCCCTAAAGTGACATATAGGCTGAACAGAAACCATAACCAGAAGATGGCCAAGGGACTTGGAGAAATGGAAACGGTAGAGACATTAGATGTACCAGTGAGGGAAAAGAGCTTATTTGGGGTTATGATCGAGTGGCATATTTGGAAGGTTAGAACACCAAGATTGAAGTGGGGGGCAATAAGGTTAGGCTTTTAAAAATACAACAGTATGGTAGAAGCCTTCCCAGTCACAATTTAGCAGGGTAAGTGGATTTAAAGAGGAAAAAAGCCCTAGGAGTTCAGTGTTTTCTGTTAGATATCAATATGGATATCTAGGTCATCATGAAGATTGTTAGGACTCAAGAAAAAATTAGGAAATTTAAATATTAAAAATTTATTAAGCCTAGCCTAACAAATTTTGGTGAAGAATTGACATTGTTATCGTAGGTCTTTATGAAGACTACAACAACTGACAAGCTTACCTCTGGACTTAGCATTCTTTTGGGTTCCCTGTGAATTGGTCAATTTTTATAAGTGCAAGTTGAAAGTATAAATGGAAAGAACATGAACTTTGGAGTGACTCAGACTTAACCTTGAAATTTTCACCCTTATGAGGACAACTGTATTTGTACTATAGTAGTAGTCTGCTTGGGCTGCCATAACAAAATACCTCAGACTGAGTGGCTTAAATAACAGAAATTTTTTTCTACAGTTCCGGAGGCTGGAAGTCCAAGATCAAGGTGCCAGCATAGTTTGGCTCTAGTGAGGGCTCTCTTCTTGCCTTGCAGTTGGATGTACCTTCTCTTCCTAGCTTGAAGATATATGGCAGAGATAGAGATAGAGATGACAGAGAGAGAGATGAGAGAGAGAGAGAGAGAAAGAGAGAGACATTGAGAGAAATAGAACACTAGTATCTCCTTCTCTTCTGGTGCAGCAGCAGAGATTGAAGTATTTCCTATTAAAGCAAACAGTGTGGGCCCTGGATTGGTGGCAATGGCAGCAGGTACCTAGGTATTACCCACTAAAATTGAACATGACATTTGGTTGTGTAGCAGTTGCTTTGGTGGATGCCTGGGTGGGATGAGTGAAAGTAAGTCTGCAAGTGCTATTGGTTGAACTACAGTCTCAATTGAGCCAATATTGAAGTTGGTAGTCCCACTGTGATATGTATTTCTGCTAGTAAGTGAAAGTGGTAGCAAAGTCAAAAACAAAACCAGTGGTAGAACTACCATTTGATGCAGCAATTCCACTACCGGATATTTACCCAGAGGAAAAAAAAGGCATTCTATAAAAAAGACATCTGCACTCAAATGTTTATTAGCAGCACAATTCACAATTGCAAAGATGTTGAAACAACCAAGTGCCCATCAATGCATGAGTGGATTAATAAAATGTGGTGTGTGTGTGTATATATATATATATATATATATATATATATATACATATATATATATATATGCCATGGAGTACTACTCAGCCATAAAAACAATGGTGATCTATCACCTCTTGTATTACCCTGGATAGAGCTGGAACCCATTCTACTAAGTGAAGTATCACACGGATGGAAAAACAAGCACCACATGTACTCACCAGCAAATTGGTATTAACTGATCAACAATTATGTGCACATATGGAAGTAACATCGGGTGTTGGGCAGGTGGGAGGGGGGAGGAGAGGATGGTTATAGTCACACCTAATGGGTGCAGTGTGCGCTGTCTGGGCGATGGACATGCTTGAAGCTCTGACTCAGGCGAGGCAAAGGCAATATATGTAACCTGAACATTTGTACCCCTGAAATATGCTGAAATAAATAATAATAGTAATAATAATAATAAGGAACTTGACACAGAAAGAAAAAAAAGAGATCTGCCATGTTGGAGAACTATGCCAATTTGCCTGTTATCCACAGGAAGAACCCCTAAGAACACTACAACATCCATAGCCCTATGGGTATCACTTTTGCATCTGGTTGTCTTATATATTTATTAGAAAAGGCATTTTTCTCCTTACCCCATGCTGCCTGGCTCTGCTCTTGTTCCAGATGTATTTGAATATGTCTTAGTTGTCTCTATAAAATGAACCTTCTTTAACATTTATTTTGACATGTTGTGCTATTTGATCTTGTTAGTAAACTCTTATTTTTCTGCCAGCTTTATTAGGATATAATTGATATACAAAGAACAGCACATATTTAATGTATACAACTTGATGAATTTGCTCATGTGCAAACACCCTTGATAGTATCATCATAATCAAGACAATGGATATATCTAACACCTTCCAAAGTTTTCTTGTGTTCTTTTGTGCTATTTTTTGTTTGTTTTGGTTGTAATAACACTTAACATGAGATCTATCCTCTTAAAGTTTGAAGTGTACAAAAGTGTTTTGTTAACTATAGGCACAATGTTGGACAACAGATCTCTAGAACTTTAGCATAACAGAAACATTATACCCATGGAATAACTTCCCATTTACCCTACCTCCCAGGTCCCTGCCCCGGCAACCACTATTGTATTCTCCGCTTCTATGCTTTTGACTATTTTAGATACTTAATATAGGTGGAATCTTGCAGTATTTGTCATTCTGTGGCAGGATAATTTCACTTAACATAAAGTCCTCCAGGTTCATTCATGCTATAGCCTATGACAAGATTTCCCTTTTTTTAAGGATTAATAATATCCTGTTGTGTGGCCAGGTGCTGTGACTCACACCTGTAATCCTAGCACTCTGGGAAGCTGAGGCAGGAAGATAACTTGAGGTGAGGAGTTTGAGACCAGCATGAGTAAGAGTAAGACCTCATCTCTATTAAAAATAGAAAAACAAAAGTTAGCCAGGTGTGGTGGTGCATGCTTGTAGTCCCAGCTATTCAGAAGGCTGAGGAAGGTGGATTGCCTGAGCCCAGGAGTTTGAGGTTGCTGTGAGCTAGGCTGACGCCACTGCACTCTAGCACAGGCAACAAAGCAAGACTCTCTCTCAAAAAATAAATAAATAAATAAATAAATCCTGTTGTGTGTATGTGTATATATAAAATATATAATATATATTATATATAATTAGCATCAGTATAATATAGATAGGCATCAGTATAATATATATAATTATATTATATACACACACACACATATTTTCTTTATCCATTCATCTTTCACCAGACACTTAGGTTGTTTCCATATTTTAGCTATTGCGAATAATATGATGAACATGAGAGTGCAGACATCTCTTTCAGATCCTGATTTCAGTTCTTTCAGAGTCAATTCTTTTTTAACTGTTTTAATAAAGTATAATTGATATATAATTAACTGTACATATTTAAAATGTATAACTTGATAAGTTTGACTATATCTACACCTGTGGAACCATAATGTTCAACTCTATCTCTGGCACTTTTCTTCTTTGGCTTCCTTGATACAGCTATCTTAATTTTATTTCTGCTTCCTGACCATTTCTTTCTCATTCTACTTTACAAGATCATTTCCTTCCCCTTGTACCTTAAATATTGGTGTTTTCTAGAGATAATTTATTTCAGTCATGTATAGCAATTTCAGTATATGTGTTAAAACATTGCATTAGTTTGCTAGATCTGCCATAACAAAGTATCATAGACTGGATAGATGAAACAATAAAAATTAATTTTCTCACAGTTTTAGAAGCCAATAGCCTAAGATCAAAGTATCAGTAGGATTGGTTTCTTCCAAGGCATCTTTTCTTATAAATGGCTTATAGATGGTCATCTGTGCCCCATGTCTTCACATGGTCTTTCTTTTATGTATGTCTGTGCCTAGTCTACTTTTCTTATAAGGACACTTGTCACACTGGATTAGGGCCCACCCTAGTGACCTCATTTGATCTTAATTGCTTCTTTAAAGGCCTTATATCCATATACAGTTACATTCTGAGGTATTGGGAATTAGGACTTCTACATATAAATTTTGAGGGAGGAGACACAATTCAACCCATAACAACTACCATGGTACAGATGTACACAGGGTATTCCAGGCTAGTTTATGCTAAATTGAGTCTTGGAGAATGAAATGAAATTATATAAAGGATAAAAATAAGGAGTGATTGAAGAGGTAGGTAGTTACTATTAGGAAGAAGGAATAACATATATACTGGCTCTTTCAGAATACCATGAATAATGCATTATAGCTATGACATAAAGATAAAGATGGCTGTGTAGTGAGAAGTTGGATATACAGATCTGGAGATCTTTTATTTTCTTGTTCCTATTCCCACCATTATACTCTTCAATTATTTTAAGAACACTGCAATCTTAAAATTGCAACTCCAGATTCATCTCATCTACACCAGTTGTCCCAGTTGTTTCAACTGTATTAATAATGCCTACTTTTCTAGATCTATCTCAGACTTCTCTATTGAATTCCAGACTTTTTAGTCAGCTGTCTTTTAGATGTCAGTTGTTCGATGTTCCAAGGATACCTCAAACTGAAAACTAAAAATGTCAAAAAGAGTCTCCCTCTCCTCTCCTCTCCTCTCCTCTCCTCTCCTCTCCTCTCCTCTTCTCTCCTCTCCTCTCATCTCCTATTTCTATCCTCTCTTCTTTCTCTCCTCTCCTCTCCTCTTTCTCTCCTCTCTCTTCTCTTTCTCTGCAAACCTGCTCCTTCTTGACAATTCCTATTTCTAATCAGTGGTACCCCCATTTACCACCCAAACCTCAGTAACTCAATTATAGTCCTGAATCAATTATTATTCCCTACTCACTTCAAGTCAATCATTGAATTCTCTGGATTCTTCTTATGGTTTTAAATATATCTGTACCTCATCATCCCCACTTGCTGTTTGTTGGTTGGCCACCAGGCCCAGAAGTGATCTGATTAGAATTGATTGAGATCACGAATTCTACCAAGGCACATAGATAAACAGTTCTGGACTCTAAAGTAATATATGATGATGATATTAAAATTCAATTATTATTAACGCTTACCATTCATTAGATACACAGTGCTACGCTTGATACTTTGCAGACTCATAAGCAACTATATTAGTTGAAAAATAACTCTATTTTCAAGAAGAAGGAATTCAGGCCTAGAAATGGTAAACAATTTTCCCAAAGTCACACAGCTAGAACGGCAAAGCTGGTATTTAAAGCCTTCTTGATTTTGAAGCTCATGTTCTATCAAGGGAGTCCAAATAGGGAAAGAAGAGATCAAACTCTCAATCTTTGCTGATGATATGATGTTATATCTGGAAAACCCCAAGGATTCAACCAAGCGACTCCTGGAACTGACCAATGAATTCAGTAAAGTCTCAGGATACAAAATCAATACACACAAATCAGAGGCATTAATATATGCCAACAACAGTCAAACCGAGAACCAAATTAAGGACTCAATACCCTTCAAAATAGTAACAATGAAAATAAAATACCTAGGAATATATTTAACTAAGGAGGTAAAGGACCTCTATAGGGAGAACTATGAAACACTGAGGAAGGAAATCGCAGAGCATGTAAATAGGTGGAAAATCATACCGTGCTCATGGATCAGAAGAATAAACATTGTTAAAATGTCTATACTGCCCAAAGTGATATACAAATTCAATGCAATTCCTATTAAATTACCAACATCATTATTCACAGATATAGAAAAAATAGTTTTACGCTTTGTATG
>CM052457.1:78110158-78134599 GCA_028533085.1 Varecia variegata
CATTGTGAATAATGCTGCAATAAACACTGAAGTGCAAATATCTTCTGGTTACATTTTGTCTTTGCCTCACCAAGCGAGGCATGCCCTTCCCCTCTACAATGCTCACTGTGTCTGTGACCCTTAGTTGTGAGTTTGTCCCCCCAAACCCCCTAATCCCTGGAGAATATTACTACCATGTGAGCACCATAGTGTTGATCAGTTAGTACCAATTTGACACCGAGTATATGTGTAGACTATTCCTCCGATCTTGTGATACCTCACTGCGGATAATGGGCTCAAGCTCAACCCAGGAAAATATAACAGGTGCTAGATCATTGTTGTTTCTTATAATTGAGTAATATCCCATTGTATACATATACCAAATTTTAGTAATCCACTCATGAATTGACAGGCACTTGGGTTGTTTCCGCATCCTTGCAATAGTGAACTGTGCTGCCATAAACATTCCGGTGCAGATGTCTTTATTATAGAATGTCTTTGCTCTTTTGGGTAGATGCCTAACAGTGCTATTGCTGGATCGAACGGTATTTCCACTCCCAGCTGTTTGAGGTATCTCCGGATTCTTTTCCACAGAGGTTGCACCAAACTGCAGTCTCACCAGCAGTGTAAGAGTGTTCCTACCTCTCCACATCTTCGCCAGCATTTATTGTTTTGGGATTTTTTGATAGAGGCCAATCTACTGGGGTTAGATGATATCTCATTGTGGTTTTTATTTGCATTTCTCTAATGATTAGAGATGTTGAGCATTTTTTATGTGTTTGCTGGCCATTATTCTGTCTTCTTTTGAAAGTTTCTGTTCATTTCCTTTGCCCATTTATTGATGGGTTTTTTTGATTTATTCACGTATCTCTAGTTATGCTATGATCACAATTAAGATATAGGTGTATTTTTAATTCTT
Source organism: Varecia variegata (assembly GCA_028533085.1). Lineage (NCBI taxonomy): Eukaryota > Metazoa > Chordata > Mammalia > Primates > Lemuridae > Varecia > Varecia variegata. The sequence continues at coordinate 78,111,057 of CM052457.1, forward strand.
TTTCTGTATTTCATAAAAATTTTATCAGAATTATAATAGCTTCATAAAATGCATTGCAACAATTTCCTTCTTTCTTTATGTTCTGAAAGTGATTAAATCCCTATACACCCCAACATAGGGATGTATCTGTTCTTTGACAAAATGAAATGACTCATAGATTAATCTTTCTTAGCTCAGGGTCTTTTAGAAAGAAATATATTTTTATAATGAAAAATTTTTCTTTCATGTTTTTGGTCTTTTCAGATTTTCTGTCTTTCCCTGAGACAATGTTGGAAATGTATATTTTCCTAGAATACTATCAGTTTCATGGATACTATATATGGTTTTCATTCAATTACAATTTTTAAGATATCTAGTTTTTTTTTCATTTGCCTTTTTAGTTTTTATTTTTTATTAGATTTATCTATGCTAGATTTATTTATCTCTAATTTTTGGTCTTCAACTCATCAGTCTATATTTTATATTTTTGCTAAAAAAAGCAATTTCTATGTTATGCAAGATTATAAATTTTTGGTGGGATTATAATCAAATTTGTCTTTGTTAATCAGGTCAATATGAAAGGAACCTGATTGTTCAGTACTTGAAGTCATAACCAAAGCAAAAACTGCCTGATAACGATGCATTCTAATTTCAGACAAAGTATTCAAAAGCAGAAAACCAGCTTTCTGATTGCTCAACATCCAATTCTGGAGATTAAAATCACAGCTGTTATCAACAATTTCCTATATTGGCAATAACCAACTGTTTTCTTTAAACATCCCTGTTTTTAAAAGGTCATTTTGTATTTTTACTGAAGATATATATAATTTATTAATTTTTTACATGTGGATATAATTGTGCCTAATCAGCCAAGGGAGCTTCTTCTAAAAATCTATCGATCATAATATGGAATATACATAGATAAATAGAATGTATATTCTGTATATATAAAGATATATATTTATCTTGTATAAGAAGGATATATAGCTAGATCTATTTATCTATTTATACATGTCTCTCTATATATCCATTTCCTTTCAATAACATTAGTTTTATGTGCTTTTCAAAAAGTATAGAAGTAATAAAACATACACACCCCTTCGAAATTAACTTTAATCATATACACATGAAATTGACATTAGTTCAACTAGGTAGGCACTTTAGTAGATGGATCTTGCATTCTCGATTAAATCATTACTCTGAAATAGTTATTGCTGCAGAACTTGCCACTGTATACTTGAATTTTTAGATTTTCTAAAGTCTCAGCAAGAAGATTACTAAATCTTGTGGGAAAAAATCCATGTGTCACTTGACCTTCTCTGAAGGGGATTTAGTCTCATTATTTTAACTAATGCTGGCAGCATAGCAAAGAGGGTAATACTCAAATATATGAATTACTACAGACCATCTGGATTTTATTTCCCCAGCATATGCTTATGACAATCTATTTCTTTGTGATGTATCTGTGGAGTGCAGACCCATATTGGTCATTTAGAAGAGTTGAAAATTATTTTGTTTTAAAAATCCTGGTGGAGGGCAGTGTTGATTTTTTATAGAAAATTAATGATTATAGGATTGTGTTTAAATGCAATAAAATTTATCATGTGTCCCACAAAACCCTGAAATAACATATAATTAGAAACATGGACATATGTGACAAGCTACTAAAGCAACTAATTATTAATACTTTGAAACTTTATTGTCTAAACCAATGTTTCCCAAACTGTTTTACAGAAAATCTTCATCAGAATGACTTGGGAGCTTGCTAAAATTACAAATTACTGGGACCTTTATCAGACTTGGGTAATTAGAACATATGTTGGAGTGAAGTCAGGGAATCTGCATTTTTGACAAGTTTACCAGTTAATTCTTACTAACAATAGAGTTTGAGAATCATTAATTTAAGTAGCCTGGTACTTCATGAATCATCATTTACCCTTGGCTAGCCCTTCCTCCAGTTTGCAACCCTAATCTTTTGTCAATTCCTGTTGATACTATTCAAGAATCAAAATTATATTGAGCCAGCCACAGTGGTAAACCCTAGGGATAAAAGATAATGGAAGTCATTAACCTTGTCTTTAAGGAGTGTAGCCTTGGTATGGAGCTATTCATATAAACAGACAATTTTAATAAAATAAGCCTTTTTACTATGACAGAATGTGCCCTGTAGCCTATGGAAGGGTCAAGTAGTGCTACCTAACCCATTCCAGGGAGAGAATGTATGGGAGTTAACCAAAAGAGGTTACCATAATTTAAGCCTAAAGGGAGAGAAAGAATAAACTAGACTAAAAGTTAGGGCAATGACATTCAAAGCAGAGGAAATACTATATGCAAAAGAATAATGGCAAAAAGGGCTTGTGCTTGAGGAAATATAAAGACCACTTTGTTAAGATGTTCACTGAAGGATTGGTAAGCAAGAAATAATTCTGGAGACATAGTTCAGGGCAAGGTCATAAAAATTGTTTATATTGAGTGAGGAATTTGGTCTTTATCCTGAGAGACGTGAATATCCACTGAAAGATTTTAAGCAAAGGAGAAACATGATCAGATTTGCAATTTAGAAATATCATTCTAGCCTCTGTGTGGAGAATGGATTTCATGGGGGGAAAGCTTAGAACTAGGAAGTTCATTAGGTGATCGTTACAATAATTCAGATGAAATATAGATCAATGGAATAGCATAGAGAGCCCAGAAATAAATCCATGAATCGTTGGTGAACTGATTTTCTAATAATGGCAAAACAATGAGGAAAAGTTAGTCTCTTCAATAAATAGTTCTGGGAGAACTATATATTCACATGAGGAAGAATGAAATTGGACCCTTATCTCACACCATATACAAAAATCAACTCAAAATGGATTAAAGACATAAATAAAAAATTTGAAATGATAAAACTTTTTAAAGAAAACATAAGAAAAAAGCTTCTTGACATTGGTCTAGTCAATGATATTTTTGGATATGACACCAAAAACATACGGAACAAAAGTAAAAATAAACTAAATGAAATTGCTTCAAATTAAAAAAACTTCTGCATATCCAAGTAAACAATCAACAAGAGTGAAAAGGCAACCTACAGAATGAGAGAAAATATTTGCATATCATACATTTAATAAGGGGTTAATATCCAAAATATATAAGAAATTCTATGCAACTCAGTAGCAAAGAAACAAACAACCTTATTTTAAAAATGGGCAAAGGATCTGAATAGTTATTTCTCAAAAGAAGACAAACATATGGCCAACAGGTATATGAAAAGGTGCTCAACTTCACTAATCATCAGGGATATGCAAATCAAAATGACAATGAAATATCACCTCGCATCTCTTAGGATAGCTATTATTAAAAAAGAAAAAGAAAAAAGCAAGAAATTAACAAGTGTTGGTGAGGATGTAGAAGAAAGGGAACCCTTGTACACTGTTGGTGCAAATATAAATTGGTACAGCCATTATGAAAAACAGTATGGAGCTTCCTCAAAAAATTAAAACTAGAACTACCATATGATTCAGCAATCCTACTTCTGGGTATAAATCACAAGAAATTGAAATTAGTATCTTGAAGAGATATCTGCAGTCTTATATTCATTTTAACATTATTCATAATAGCCAGCGTATGGAAACAACCTAAAGGTCCATTGACAAAGAAATGGATAATGGAAATGTGATATATATATATATATATATAAATATTATTCAGCTTTAAATTAGAATATCCTGACATTTGTGACAACATGGATGAACCTGGAAGGCATTATGCTAAATGACATAAGCCAGATGCAGAAAGGCAAGTACTCCATGATTTCATTTATATGTGGAATCTGAAAATGTCAAATTCCTAGAAATAGAAAGTAGAATGGTGGTTTTAGGGGCTGAGAGTAGGGCGATATAAGAAGATGTTGATCAAGGGTTAAAAACTTCAGTTATGCAAGATAAATATTTTCTGGAGATCTAATGTACAGCAATGTGACTATAATTAACAATATTATATTATATACTTGAAATTTGCTAAGAATGTAGACCTTTAGTGTTCTCACCACATAAAAATAAATGATGAGTATGTGAGGTGATGGTTATGCTAATTAGATTGATTCCAGTAGATATTTTACATCATATACATATATCAAATCATCAAGTTGTACAACTTATATGTAAATTTGAACTGTCAACTGTACCTTAATACAGTCGGGGAAAAACATAATTGATATGAAAGAGAAACCTAAAGAATAGGGAGAAAAGATGTAAAAGTGATGCAAATTTAGTAAATACTTAATAGGATGAATTGGCAGCTGAAGATTATTATTTCAATTTAAAATATGAGTATAATTCCTAGGTTTCTAGAATGGGTGACCAAGGAGAATGGGGTGCCACAATCTGAGATAAGGTATACAGGGTAAGGAGCTGTTTTGTGGAGTTGAAATGATGAGTTCCATAAATGACATGTTTAGTTATAGATGCTTATCAGAAATTTGGATAGAAATGCTAGGTAGGAAGTTGGCTATAATATGAGCATGAACAACAGAAGAAATATCTACGCTGGAAGTATAGGTTTTGGAATCATCTATATGTAGGTGGGAGTTAAATCTGTGAGGATAGATGAGATCATACAAGGAAGAAAAAGGACAAAATGATCTGAACTGAAGACAGAACCCTGGAAAACACTAATATTTAAAACATAGAATAAGATGATCCTTGGAAGAAAACAGAGAAAAAAGGATGATGAGCTATGGAAAATAGTAAAAAGGAGATGATTAACCGAAAAATATTTTTGAGAAATAGCCCAGATAATAAAACTATATGCATATTAGCATATTAAAATCTCCAAAAACAGGTTTCCCTGATCATCACCTAAGTACACATATAGGAATAACACCAATTGGGTATCGGACAGAGGTGGGGGTGGGGGGAGGGGATGGGTGTATACCTACATGTTGAGTGTGATGCGCACTGTCTGGGGAATGGACACGCTTGAAGTTCTGACTAGGGGGTATGGGGGTGGGGGGGATGGGTGTATACCTACATGATGAGTGCGATGTGCACTGTCTGGGGAATGGACATGCTTGAAGCTCAGACTCGGGGGGATGGGAGGGGCATGGGCAATATATCTAACCAGATCTTTTGTACCCCCATAAAAAGCTGAAATAAAAAAAAAATAAAATAAAACACAGAATAAAAAAAAATCTCCAAAAACAATGGCAGTAAAGAAATATGTTTAAATTTGTTTAATACTGACTTGAAAAATACTGATTTACAAAATTAAGTACTAACTTATACAAAATACCTTTATTTACATTAGAAGATTATTTGCTATTGTCCCACTACTTCTTTCTCAGGGGCATGATATTAGGTAATACAGTGATTGTCAATTGGGGGTAGTTTTGCCTCTAAGGGGACATTTGGCAATGTATATAGAAGTTTTTCAATGTTACAGCTGAGGTGAAGTTGCTACTGACATGTATATGGAATAGAACAATAGCTTCAGAATAAACTATATATATGGTAATTGAATTTCTATAAGGGTGCCAAGACCATTGAACAGGGGAAAGAGTAGTCTTTTTACCAACTGGTGCTAGGAAAACTGGATGCAAAACAATGAATTTAACCACTACTTTGCACCATATACAAAAATTAACACATAATGGATGAAAGAACTACATGAAAAGAAAAACTATAAAACTATTAGAATAAAACATAAGTGTAAATATTTATGACCTTGTATTAGTCAATTGTTTCTTATATATGATGCCACAACTAAAGGAAACAAAAGTAAAAATAGATAAATTTGATTCCTCATAATTGAAAACTTCTGTGCATGACAGGACACTATCAAAAAAGTAAAGAGATATCCCACAGATAAAGTTCTAGTGTCCAGAATATACAGTATATAGAACTCTTACAAGACACTAATAAAAAGACAAAAAATTTAAAATGGTCAAAGAATTCAAATGAACATTTTATTAGAAAATCATACATACGTACTTTAAGAATGTGCAAATTGCTCAACATCATTAGTCATTAATAAAAATCAGAATCACAAGGAGATACTACTTCATAGTCACTAGGGTGACTATAGTAACAATAACAATAACAATATATGGTCTTGATTACATATATATAGTCTTAAATATCTTTCTGTCTATACCCTTGATTAAAGTAGCAGTTACATAGGTGTGTGTGTGTCTGTGTGTCTGTGTGTGTGTGTGTGTGTGTGTGTGTGTATATATATATATATATATATATATACATTTAACAAAATGAAATAAAAGTTCTAATATTTCATCTCCTACCCTACTGGATCATCTTTTGTCCTATCTGGGTTGAACTCACATTCTGCTTAGTGTGTGTTAAAACAATTTTTTAAAAAGGTTTTAGAGTCTCTCATGCATATAGGGTCCTTGGACCCTAGTCTGTTCTTTGGGTGCCACGGATCTTTCTAGTGCCACGTATCTTTCTTTAGCTGCTGTAGTAGTCAGTGTTCTCCAATAGACAGAACCAATAGCATAGGGAGTTTATTAGGGAGAATTGGCAACAAGATTACAAAGGCAAAGTCACAATAGGCCATCTGCCATCTGGGGACTGAGAAAAGCTGGTAGCGCGGCTCAGTACAAGTCCAAAAGCCTCAAAACCAGGGAAACCAACAGTGCTGAAGACCTGAGAGCCCCTGGGAGGCTGTTAGTGCAAGTCTCAGAGTCTAAAAGCCAAATAACCTTGAGTCTGATGTCCAAGGGCAGGAGGAGAAAAAGTGTCTCACTCCTAAATGGAAAAGAGAGAGGAAACTCAACAAGCTGAATATCCCTCTTCTAACAACTGGTTTGTTCTAGCCATGGTAACAGCAGATTGGATAGTGCTCACCACACTGAGGGTGGGTATTCCTCTCCCAGTTCACTGACTCACATGTCAGTCTCTGAAAACACCCTCACAGACACATCTAGAAACAGTGCTTCATCAGCCATCTAGGCATCTCTTAATCCTGCCAAGTTGACACCTAATATTAACCATCACAGCCACCACCTTAGCTTTGAGTAGCTCTCCAATGCCAGGTTTACCACCTGAGAATCTAAGATGTCATTCACTTGAAAAGCTAATGCCACCACTTCTCATTAGCTCAAGACTGGCTGAACGTGGAATGAAACTTCTCCTTTCTCCCTGTGAACTTTTACTCTCTACAAGATTAATACACTAGACTAAGGGGTATAGTGAGAATATATTTACACAATACCTCTTAAGAGTCAGGGCAACTCAAATGGAATTATAATGTAGGGGTGGCAAAGTTTAAAGTTGTAACAAATGCTCACTTCAACTTGAATTAGGCCAAACACAAGGATGCGATTTCCAAGGACAATTCCCAACTCCTAACCTGGCTACCCTTAGGTCTTTACCTGCATTCATTCATACATTACTTTTTAAAAGTCTATCTCCTGAAATCCTCTTCACCCTTTTCTCAAGAATACTTCATTCCTTCTCACAGCATCTGAAAATCAAGAATCCTGTCATATAATCAGATCCATTATAAGCTTCTTAGTTATAGCTTATTAAGTATAGCTCCTTGAGTCCAGATTATATGGGCCTATCTACCTCTGAAATAAAAATAAATATTATCTTCTCTCCTCATAATCAATCTATAATGTGGGAAAGGCCTAGCATAACCAGTATAAACATTTCTGTTCAAAATGGGAAGCTGGGGAAGTGGGAAGTACACGGAAGTCCTTGGCCTATGGAACTTTTAAAATATAGCTCTGAACAGATTGGTATGTCTGAAATTAACCAATTAATTGTATAACTCATATCTAAACTCTCTGGGCTCTTAGTTATACCCTCTGATAGTCATCTTTTCTTTTTTGATGGATGGTAACACATATTTGCAGCTTAGTTATTTGAATTTTTCAGACTGCTTCCTACCAGTAGAATTTGAGCTGTTCAAAGAATTCCTCTTGGCCGGGCGCGGTGGTTCATGCCTGTAATCCTAGCACTCTGGGAGGCCGAGGCGGGTGGATCGCTCAATGTCAGGAGTTCGAGACTAGCCTGAGCAAGAGCGAGACCCCCATCTCTACTAAAAATAGAAACAAATGATCTGGCCAACTAAAAATATATATAGAAAAAATTAGCCGGGCATGGTGGCACATGCCTGTAGTCCCAGCTACTCGGGAAGCTGAGGCAGTAGGATCTCTTGAGCCCAGGAGTTTGAGGTTGCTGTGAGCTAGGGTGACGCCACGGCACTCACTCTAGCCCGGGCAACAAAGTGAGACTCTGTCTCAAAAAAAAAAAAAAAAAAAAAAAAAAAAGAGAATTTCTCTTATTTTGTACAGGCTTTGTCTCTTTCAGTCCAAATAGGAAGTGTTTATATAAATAGAATTGTCTTAATGACTTTGCGGGTCTCCTGTGACTACTATTGGGCCGTACTACATTAGAAAAAAGTAGCACTTACAAAGTCTCTTATATGTAAACCCTTTTGTACTTTTGGTTTATTATGGAATGACAGAAGTCCCTCCTTTCAATGTTTAAAAAATCTTTTTTTTTTCTGACTGATTAATTGTAGATATTTAGACCATGCTTCCCTGATAGTACCCTGTATCTGAGCTTTGCCAGGAAGCTATTCCTTATCTTTTACTTTCTTTTGGTAAAGTTGAGAATTTTCAAAACTATCAAGTTTCAAATTCTTCATGTTTAACAGTACTTCCCTTAGTTTATCTCTTTATAAGATTTTACTAAGATTTACTACTAAGACTCTACTACTAGAATCAAGAAGAAACCAAGCTCTGGTCTGGAAATGTTCTTAGCTAGATCCCCACTTTATTAGCTACATTTTCTACTTTCCACACAACTTCAGGCCAAAGTTTTGCTAAACCTTGTCCCTTGTAAGCAAGGATCCCCTTTCTTCCAGTTTCCAACAAAATTTTCCCTACTTTCCTTTAAAGCCTCAATAGTAGCTTCCTCAATTTCCAAAATTGTACTTACAGTTTAATTGAAGCAATTTAGAATTTCACTAATGCTTTCCTTAAAATCCTTTCAGTTCCCAGATGCTTTCTTTTTACAACACCACTCATGTATTTCAGGTATGTGTTACCAAAGCACCCCATTTCAAGTCACCAAAATTTGTATTAGTTATTTTATTTTATTTTATTTTTTTTTGAGACAGAGTCTCACTCTGTTGCCCGGGCTAGAGTGAGTGCCGTGGCGTCCTCCTGGCTCACAGCAACCTCACACTCCTGGGCTCAAGCGATCCTTCTGCCTCAGCCTCCCGAGTAGCTGGGACTACAGGCATGCACCACCATGCCCGGCTAATTTTTTTCTGTATATATTTTTAGTTGGCCAGATAATTTGTTTCTATTTTTAGTAGAGACGGGGTTTCGCTCTTGCTCAGGCTGGTCTCGAACTCCTGACCTCGAGCGATCCACCCGCCTCGGCCTCCCAGAGTGCTAGGATTACAGGCGTGAGCCACCGCACCCGGCCAGTTATTTTTTGATTTTTAAAAAATTATTTCACAGCAGAAGTATAAATAGAAATTTTCAATTAAGAATTATGTCATTTTTTTCTTTACATAAATTTTGACTTTTATTCTTCCCTTTTCCTCTTATAGCTATATATATAGACAAACACATAGCCGAGGAAAATTTTATTATAAAGAGTTAGGCAATCAGCATAGAAGATAATAACACAAAGAAAAATATATCTACAATAATGAAATTTCATGCAGCTATCAAAAATGATTCAAAATCATATTAATATGAGAAAATTTTCAGAATATAATGGTTAAAAATACTTTTGCTGTGAAAGATATATACAGTTTGGTTAAGAAATAAACACTTTTGTTTTGACAATGAAAAAAATTATTTCAGCAGCTGAAGACCACAAACATTTATCATATCACAGTTTCTGAATATCAATAATCTGGAAGAAGCTTAGCAAGCAGGTTCTGGCTCAGGGTCTCTCATGATGTTTCAGTCAAGAAGTCCACCAGGGCCATAGTCACCTGAAGGTTTAACTGGCATTAAAGAATTCACTTCTAAGCCTACACACGTGGATATTGAAAAGATTCTTTGGTTCTTCAAGACATATACTTTTTCATACAATTGTTCACTACATGCTTTCTGAGTGTCTTTAGAGTGAGTAATGAGAGAGAGAGAGAGAGGCAGAGAGACAGACAGAAAGAGAGAGAGAATCACAAGAGTACAACCAAGATGGAAGCTGAAGTGTATATAATATAGTCTCAGAAGTGACATACCATCACTTCTGTGGTATTTTAGTGGTCACAAGACCAATTCTAGGAGGGTACCCAAAAGTATAGAAGGGTGTGAATACCAAAAGGCAGGGGTCACTGGGATCCTTTTTGGTGCTCAGCTGCTGTAAGTATTGACCTCAATTTTATCTTTTGATTCAGAGTTTACTATCATCAGAAGAGGGATGGTTTCCAATTCCTCTTACAACATAATGGCTGTTATTAATATTGTTATTCTTATTATCATTATTTATAACTCAAGCCATTTCACAAGTGCTTGCTATATTTTAACCTGTTTTCCCATTCCACCTTTCATGCAATGAAATTAAGGATTAGTGCAGTGTATTGAAACTAGGTCAGACTTTGCGGCTAAACAGACCTGTGTTAAAAATCTGATTCCATCATGAATTAGCTTGATGATCATTATCATGCTATTTAAACTTTTATACTCAGTTTCAATTTTTTAACCTTTACCTTTGGAATAAAAATACCTCTTCCTCACCAAGTTGTGTGAAGATTAAATGTCAATGTATATAAAAGACCAGGCAAAGTGCTAGGTACATAACAATTGTTCAGTAAATTTGAGCTCACATTTTCTCTCTATACCCCATGCTTTGTGGACTCCAAGCTTTTTCCAGGGCCTATTCTGCCAAGAATATACCCAGTTTTCAAAGTGAAGTTCAAATATTCGTCTCTGCTTCCTAAAACCCAGATGAAGGTTACCTTTTCTTCCTCAGAACTCTCATGGCACATGACATCTATACAGTGTTTTCTACTGTATGTCATGACTACTTGCATGTATATATAATTTTCCCAGCTAGCCTGTAAACTTTCTCAGAATGGATTCTTTGTCCAATTCATCTTTTATCTTCCACAGTACCTATGACAGTACCATACATTTATTAGGAACTCAATAAAATCTTCATGAATGAAGATAAATGTCAAAAAAACAAACCTAAATTCTTCAGTTTGATCTCTGCCTTTTTTTTTTCAGATTACCTCTTTGGTAAAGTCAAAATTATGATGATAAAAATATTGACTTTGAAATTACTTTCTTGACTCCATTCCTACCATCTTATCCCAGGGCTCTGCTAATTTGAAATTTTGTAAGCATTTGGGAACATGTCAGGAGTTCATAGACTAAAACAAATACTTTTCTCAAGGAGAATGTGTAGTAGACAACTTATCATCCCTTAACTTCTGTCTCTCTCTCTCTAATCATGGTAACTTATACCTCCATTATTGCATAAACAAGTTTTTCTTGGGTTACTTTAATAAAATTCCAATGCCTTTGCACCTATATATGATACCTTTATTGTACATATTTAGATGTAGTCAATTCTCAAGTAAAGGCTGGGAAATTGTTTCATTTTGAGGGCTAACACCTGCATTTCCTCTTTTATTTCTTGCTTAGCAAAATCTTCTCTTGGTAGTTAACGGGACTTAACTTGCCTGCTTTGTTGGCAACTCACAGTATTCTCTGATCACATGAAATGTGGATGTGCTTTAAAGGACAAACACTTAAATAAGTCTCCAATCGAGGAAAGGTTTCAGAAGGTGCAGCTGAGCTTATGCTGAAGCTAAAATAAAGAGCTTTACCAACTTAGAAAAAAAGACAAAATGCATAAAGGCCAATTTTGGGAAAGTAGAGGACATCTCAGGATTTCCAAAATCAGGTTTTAATTCTATGGAGTCATTTATTTAATTAATTTAAATCCTAAAACATGCAGTAAAGGAAGAATTAATAATCTGATAAATTTGTTTTGTAATAGGAAATAATTAAGAAGAGGAGAAGGGGACAAAGGTAATAAATTTATTTATTAAGGCATGACATCCTTGGGATTTAAATTAAGCAAATTTAAAAAAATGTTTTCCATTCCTGGATGCTGCTAAAATTTTCATGTACACATTTGCTAATGAAGATACAACACAATCATATGCACAGTTGAGAAAAATGAAAATGTTCTTTAGTGTATACAGACTAGTGAATACTTACTGAAAAACACAGTATTTGTTTCATGGACTATTAGAACTGAAAGGGACATTAAAATTCATTCAGACCAATCACTTAATTTTACACTTAAGAAAACCAAGCTACTAGAGAGAAATAATTTTCTATCGAACATGTAGTCAGTCAGTGACAGAGTAGTGCTCAAAACATTTTCCTGTTTATAAAACTATGCCTAGTGCTCTATCTTTACTTATTTAACTGTCTTTTAATGGATTAAACAATTTTAATTTATTCCTGTTTATACTGCCATGGTTTGAAATTTACATATTTTATTTTTTATTCCAAAATATTACGGTGGTACAAATAATTTTGGTTATGTGGATCACTTTTATAATGCTTGAGTCATGGTTATAAGTCTGCTTGTCACCCAGATAATGTTCGTTGTACCCATTAAGTGGGTTATTTCCCATCTCCTCCTCCCCCCTCCCCTCTATTTGATTTCTATTGAGTTGTACTTCCTTCTATGCACATGTGTGCTCATCAGTTAGTTCCAATTTAACAGTGAATACACATAGTGTTTGTTTTTCCATTCTGCAGATACTTCACTTAGGATAATTGTCTCCAGTTCCATCCAAATTGTTGTAAAAGGCATTGAGTCATGCTTCCTCATTGCTGAATAGTATTCTGTGGTATTCATATACCACATTTTGTTAATCCACTTATGAATTGATGGGCACTTGGGTTGATTCCAAACCTTTGCAATTGTGAATTGTGCTGCAATAAACATTCAAGTGCAGGTGTCTTTTTATAAAATGACTTCTTTTCTTAGGGGTAAATACCCAGTAGTAGGATTGTTCAATCAAATTGTAGGTCTACTTTTAATTATCTGAGGAATCTCCATACTGTTTCCCATAGAGTTTGTACTAATTTGCAGTGACATCAACAGTGTATAAGCTTTCCTTTCTGCATCAGTGCCAGCATCTACTATTCTTGGATTTTTAATAAGAGCCATTCTAACTGGGGTAAGGTGATATCTCATTGTGCTTTTAATTTGCATTTCCCTGATGATTAGTGATGCTGAAAATTTTTATATGTTTATGTGCCATTTGCCTATCTTCTTATTAAAAGCTTCTGTGCATGTCTTTTTTACACTTTTTGGTGGGGTTGTTTTATTTTTTTCTTGCTGATTTTCTTGAGTTCTTTGTGGATTCTGGTTATTAGCCCTTTATTGAATGTATAGGTTGAGAATATTTTCTCCCATTCTGTAGATTGTCTATTTGTGCTGTTGATTATTTCCTTGGCTGTGCAGAAGCTTTTCAATTTATTTTTTTAATTTAATCAAGTTCCATTTATTTATTTTAGTTGTTGCTCTGATTGCCATTGATTGGGGTCTTCCTCATAAATTCTTTGCCTAGGTTTATATCTAGATGAGTTTTTACAACATTTTCTTTTGGTATTCTTATGGTTTCATGCTTTACAGTTAAGTCTTTTATCTATCTTGAATTATGTTTTGTGAGCAGTGAGGGATATGTATCCTGTTTCATTCTTCTGCATGTGGCTATACAATTTTTTGCAGCACCAGTTATTGAATAAGGATTCTTTTCCCCAGTGTTTATTGTCATCTTCTTTGTCAAAGATAAGTTGGCTATATGTGGATGGTTTTATGTCTGGGTTCTCTGTTCTGTAACATTGGTCTATGTCTCTAATTTTGTGCCAATACCATGATGTTTTGTTTACTATAGCCTTGTAGTATAGTTTGAAGTCTGGTAATGTGATACATCCAGATTTGTTTGTTTTGCTTAAGATTGCTTTTGCTATTAAGGCTCTTTTCTGGTTCCAAATGAAGCATAAATTATTATGTTTTTAGAAAATATTACATTGATATTTTGAAGGGGATTGCATTGAATTTATAAATCACTTTGGATAGTATGTACATTTTTACAATGTTGATTCTACTGATCCATGAGCAAGATATGGTTTTCCATTTGTTCATATCATCTGTGATTTCTTTCTTCAGTTCTTTGTAGTTCTCTTTGTAGAGATATTTTACCTCCATGGTTAAGCATATTCCTAGGTATTTTATTTTACCCCTGTGAAAAACCTCTGTGTAGAGAGCTCACATATTGGGCACCCAGGTCCACTATAAGTCCTCAAGGGAAGAGGTATGAGCCCCACACTCTGTGAAGACTTCAGCCCCTCCCTGGCAGCTTTCCCCCAAATCTGGGAGCAGACCTTTGAACCCTGCTGTAACAGCTACCTTACCAGATGTTGTGGAGACTGAAGGCAAGCTCACCCCACCCAGCCCCACCTAGCCTCACACCCACACACACCTCCTCTGTTGCAGAGAATAAGGACTCACCTGGAACTTCCAGGGCCCCACCCACCACCTGGGGCATTCTAGTGCTACACCTGAGGGCCTAGAGGTGATCACAGATCTTAAAAATAACACTGTAGCTTGTTCCTTCCAGCAAGCACCACCTACTCACAGAGAGGTCAATTCACACAGCCCTTTACAGAGCATTTACTGACTCAATCATACAGGGTAGCATTGATTCTTACCCACAATTACCACCTACTTTCTCAAAGATTAAACTGGGCATGCCAATACAATTCACACGGCTAAATATAACACAGGGCTGGGGAAAGAGAAAAGATTTCAAAGACTTCCATCCTCTCTCATCAAAGTGAGACAGGGAGTCTGCCCATACACATAGCTCACCACTGCTACTGCTTACAAAAAAACTAGCAACTGAAAAAACCACCACACCCCAAGGCTATCTATAACCAAGGCATCTACACAGAACCTAGATCACCATAAAAACATGCACAAACAAATCCAAAGTTTCTTCTCTAACATATGCTACAAATATACATATATGGTTGAAGTGGGAAGACCCATCTAAACAACAAAAAAAAAATCTAAAAAATAAGCAGCAGCTGCTGCTCCAGGTGAGAATAAATCATCAAAAGAACTACAGAAGTATGAAAAATCAGAGCAAAGTACACCTCCAAAAGTGAACATCATCTATGTAGCAATGAATACCAATATTTTCAAATGAAAATATTGAAATGACAGATAAAGTATTACAAATATGGGTTGTAAAGAAGCTCAATGAAATTCAAGAGAAAATGGAAAACCAACTCAAAGAAATCCAAAAAACAATTCAGGAAATGAATGAAAAATTCACTAAAGAGACATATGAAAGAAAAAAACAAATAGAAGTTTTGGAAATGAGAAATTCATTTAAGAAAATACAAAACACAGTGGAAAGTTTTAACAATAGACTAGACCAGTCAGAAGAAATAATATCAGAGCTTGAAGACAACGCTTTCAAATTTACTCAAGCAGTCAAAAATAATGACAAGATAATTAAGAGGAATTAAGAAAGCCTAAGAGAGATATGATATTATATAAAATGGCCAAATATAAGAATCATAGGCATCCCTGAAAGTGAATAAGAAAGTGCACAAGGGCTGGAAAATCTATTTGAGGGAATAATTGAGAAAAACTTCCATGGTCTTGCTATAGTTTTAGATATCTACATACAAGAATCTCAGTGAACACCAGGGAGATTCATCATGAAGAGGAAACCATCAAGACACAGAGTCGTCAGACTGGCCAAAGTCAACATGAAGGAGGAACTCCTATGAGACTTAAAGAAAACATATTACATAACTTACAAATGAAAACTCATCAGGCTAACACCTGATTTTACCTTGGAGGCCTTACAAGCCAGAAGAGTTTCAGGCCTCATCTTCAGTCTTCTTAAACAAAACATCTGCCAGCCTAGAATTTTGTATCCTGCAAAACTGTTTCATATATGAAGGTGAAATAAAGGCTTTTGCAGGCAAGCAAACACTGAGGAAATTTGTCAAGACTAGACCTACCCTGCAGGAAATACTCAGAACTATAATATACATGGATCAGCACAATGGTCACCTACCAGTGTAAAACCAGCCAAAAGCTAAAGTTCAGAGCTCATATACAACAACAGTACAAGAGGTCAAACAAAGCAACAAGGTACATCCCAACTGGATGAACAGAACAGAATCCCACATATCGACTCTATCAATCAATGTGAATGGTTTGAATTCTACCCTGAAGAGATACAGGCTGGCTGAAATGATAAAAAAAATACAAGCCAAGTATCTGCTATCTCCAGGAAACACATCTAACCCACAGGGACTCATACAGACTCAGGGTTAAGGGATGGAAAAAAAAAATCATGCAAATGGTAACCAAAAGAAAGTAGGTGTATCCATTCTCATATCAGATAAAATTGACTTTAGATCTACAAAAGTAAAAAAAAAAAGACAAAGATGGTCATTATATAATGGTAAAGGGAGTGATTGAACAAGAAGACATAACAATCCTAAATATTAATATTTATGCACAGGAGTGCCCGGATTCATAAAGCAAACCCTACTAGATCTAAGCAAAGAGATAAACAGTAGCATGGTAATTGCCTGGGACTTTAGCACCCCACTGACAGAACTGGACAGATCATCCAAGCAGAAAATAAGAAAGAAACACTGAACTTAAAACAGGACTCTAGAACAAATGGCCCTATCAGACATTTACAGAACATTTTATCCAAAAACTACTAATTGTACATTTTTTTATTTCTGTTCATAGCACATATCCTTAAATTATTAGAATGCCTAATTGACGTAATCAAATCTATAGTTAGCCCATCCCCCTTTCTGTACCTGGAAAATATAAGGGCCTTAGAATGCTGAGGCAAGAAATTTTGGTTGCCTAAACAACAGGCAATCTGTTCTCTCCTTTCTTGCTAACAGAACCACAGTTTTGTTTAAATATCAAGAAATGATAAGCTCAAGGAAGATGAGCCTTTCATTGGATGATAAATATTAATTTGCCTAAGTCAAACTGGAAAATCACATTCCCCTCTACCAGTAATTGGTTTTGGTTAATGAGATATGTGTGCCATTTGTGGCCAATGGGATATAAAAAGAAGTCTGCTCTCAAACTAATGGAAAATATGTCCTAATAATCTGATAAAAAAGTGGAGGTATAAGAGAACATGTTTTTACCATCTTCTTTCTTTCTGCTTTTAAATGTGTTTATGTGAGGACATGGCACTTGAGCTGCTGTCATCATCTTGTAAGTATAGAGGAAATATCAGACTCACTGTAGAAGACAGAGCAAAATGAGGAAGAGAGCTTATGTTCTCAATGGCATAACTGAGCTGCTGTGCCAACCAGTGGACAGCTGAATTCCAGACTTCTTTTTTGGTAATTGATAAATAAAAATTGCATATACTTATGGTGATGTTTTCAGTATATTATTATTGTGGAATGGATAAATTGAGCTAATTAACATATGCATTACCTCACATACTTTTTTGTATGTTGAGAACATATAAAATCCTTCTTAGAGAGTATAAAATACATTTTTATTAACTGTAGTCACCATTGGACTTCTTGATATGCAAAATAATAGTTATTTTCAATTGTTAAAGACCCTTTTAGAAAGGTATTTGGTTATTTTCAACCAGACAAACATAAATTGTTTGAATCTTTAAGTCACATTTATGTTCTACATATTATTTGTATATGATATTTTAATTTGTAGTTTGAATTCTTTATAGACTCAATGCTTATTTAAATGAAGAAATATAAGCAATTTATTTGTTGAAAATTCCTTCTTGTATATCATTGCTTTCATGTTTCAATTTTTGAATTCATGAAGTTCCTCCTTTAGTGTTTATTTCAATGATAGTTAGATAATGGCAAATTCTCTCATGTCTATATGAAAAAGTATTTATTTTGCTCTCACTAATGAATGATACTTTATATATGTATAGAATTATATATATATATATATATATATAGACAGCTATTTTCTTCTACCATTTGAGGATACTGTTCCATTTTCAAAGGGTAGCAACATTGATGATGAGAGTTGACAGTCAAATGGCCATACACTGGTAAGAATTTGTATTTTAAGATTATCCCATAGACTTTGATAGTCTCTAATTTCACTTCAATATATCTAGATGTGTATTTATTTTTACTTAGCCCTGCATGGAAATTTTAATTTTATGTTCTGAATTTGGGAGTTCATTTTAATTGTGGAAAGTTCTCAAATATTCATAATATTTGAAACTTTAATGAATATATGTTAGACATTCTTCTTGTGTTTCTTTTTGAATCTTTAAACTTCCACTCCATAACTTCAATTTCTTTTATCTTCTGTACTTTATTATGGATAATTTCTTTAGAACACTTTTGGAGTTTTTAAATAAATTTCTTCATTTTTTGTTAATCTCCTGTTTTTAAAAGTCTATGTACTGGCCGGGTGCGGTGGCTCACGCCTATAATCCTAGCACTCTGGGAGGCCGAGGCAGGTGGATCGCTCAAGGTCAGGAGTTTGAGACTAGCCTGAGCAAGAGCGAGACCCTGTCTCTACTAAAAATAGAAAGAAATTATCTGTCCAACTAAAAATATATATAGAAAAAATTAGCTGGGCATGGTGGTGCATGCCTGTAATCCCAGCTACTTGGGAGGCTGAGGCAGTAGGATTGCTTAAGCCCAGGAGTTTAAGGTTGTTGTGAGCTAGGCTGATGCCATGGCACTCTAGCCCCAGGCAACAGAGTGAGACTCTGTCTCAAAAAAAAAAAAAAAGGCTATGTACTTTTTTATACTTCTTATAGCTATAATTTAATTTTGGAAATTTTTAATGAGTTTATTGGTATCTTTTCATAATCTTCTATGGTCTCCACCCCCTTTCTCTTTTTCTCTTTCCTAGGATTATTTTGAAATGTACTAATAGCTTATTTCATGTCTGTCATTTTAAACATGCTTATTTCATCATTCTCTCTGATAAATGTATTACTTAAAAGTTTTTGTCCGTTTAATTTTTCTATTTGTTATGACTACTGAATCTTCCCCAGTGGTGGATTGTTTCCTCACATGCTTTGAG
Organism: Varecia variegata; assembly: GCA_028533085.1. Classification (NCBI taxonomy): domain Eukaryota; kingdom Metazoa; phylum Chordata; class Mammalia; order Primates; family Lemuridae; genus Varecia; species Varecia variegata. The sequence continues at coordinate 78,130,142 of CM052457.1, forward strand.
ATTAGTATTGTAATCTCTCTTAGGCAGGTAAATCCTAGGGGTCTTAGTATAACTCTGTATTCCTCTATAGAAGTCCTGCTTTTGCTTTTCCCAGGAGCAACACTGGGTTTGGAAAAGTTTTAATGTTAATTTATTAGCTTGATAATTCTCAGATAAAATAGATGTTAATAGTGAAAATTCAAACTCAAAATTAATATGCAGACAGGCCCATGGTTATAAATTCTTAGTAGAAGCCTCTTCTACTCCGAGTCTAGTTTGAGATAGACAAGCATCCTTCCCATCTCCCTTTGAATATAACTAGATATTTTGTTATTTCCTACAATCACTCAGTTTGTAATCCTTTGAGGATTCCAACTTTATGTTATATTCTCCCAGTTCCAATTCTCTTCCTCACAAAATCCAGTGTTATTTTCTACAATTGTTCAACTGTTATAATACAAATGTTGAAAAGGAAGAAACAAAGATATCAGAATTTCATGTGTAGAAGACTGAAAAGAATATTTGGAAAACTAGTATAAATGATAAGGATTGTCACAGTAGATGGCTATATTATATTCAAAAAGTCAATTTTTTCTATACATTTACACTACATAGACAACATAATGATTTTTCAAAAGATACCATGTAGAATCATATTGCCTAACCATGTAGTGCTAATGTATAGAAAGAAGATTCAGTACCCCTTTTTGATTAAAAAAAAACCTCCACAAACGAGGCAGAAAAGGAACACAACTAAATTAATAAAGGCCATATATGACCAACCTATAGTCAACCACCTACTGAATGGGAAAAGTTAAAAGCATTCCCCCGAAGAACTGGAACAAAACAAAGATGGCCACTTTCACCACTCCTATTAGACATAGTAACAGAAGTCCTAGCCAGAGCAATCAAGCAAGTGAAAGAAATAAAAAAAAAAACATCCAATTTGGAAAAGAGGAAGTAAAATTATCTCTGTTTGCTGATTATATGATCTTATACCTAGATAAACCTAAAAACGCCACCAAAAAAATTTTAGATTTGGTAAATAAATTTAGTAAAGTCATGAGATACAAAATCACTGAATGAAAATCGATAGCATTTCTAGACATAAATAATGATCTGAGAACAAAATCAAGAAGGCAATCTCATTTACAATAGCTACCAAAACCCCATGAGAATAAATATAACTAAGGAGGTGAAAGACACCTACGAGGAAAACTATAAAACACTGATGAAAAAAATTGTAGATGAAACAAATGGAAAGACATCTCATGCTCATGGATCAGAAGAATTAATGTTGTTAAAATGACCACATTGCCCAAAGCAATCTACAGATTCAATGCAATCCCTATCAAAATAACAACATCGTCTATGGCCACAGCAGCCTGAAGGTGCCGGGTCTCATCCGACCTCGGGAAGCTAAAATAACAACATCACTTTTCACAGAATTAGAAGACAACCCTAAAAAGTCATAGGGGACCAAAAAGAGCCCAAATAGCCAAAGCAAAAAGAACAAAGCTGGTGGTATCACATCACCTGACTTCAAATTATATTACAAGACTATAGTAACCAAAACGGCATGGTACTGGTATAAAAATAGACACATAGATCAATAGAAAGAATAGAAAACCCAGAAATGAAGCCACGTATTTACAGCCAACTTATCTTTAACAACATAGACAAAAATATGCATTGGGGAAAGGAGATCCATTTCAACAAATCGTCCTGGAAACTTGGATAGCCATATGCAGAAGAATGAAAGTGGACCCCTATCTCTCACCATTCCAAATCTTCTCTTCTAGGTATTTTAGAATATACAATAAATTATTATTAACTATTGTCACCCTACAGTGCTGTAGAACACTAGAAATTATTCCTACTATCTAGCTGTAATTTAAAGCAAGATTGTTATTAACACAAAATTTAGGAAAGTGTTTGTCTGGGTGAAGAAGGATGTCATAAGAGCGGGGTAAATGGAGTGCTTAAAAATTAAATAATTATGTTAACCTATTCCTTAAAAAGTAATAAATTTACACTCATCTCTGTGTATGATATATTTCATTTAAAATAAATCAGTGCTAATATGGGGAGAACAATGTAGTGAGAAAGTAAAGAAAACTGATATTTTCTCACCACTGACTTATGCCAAACACTTTTACTTAAAGTCTGATTTTTTTTTAAAAAGCAACCTCTTTCAGCTGTCTCCTTTTCTCCCACTAAGAATAGATATATTTTACAAACCACCTCTGAATTAATCATGGAGTTTGGAGTAGGAAGACATGGAGAAGCAGGAGATATTTTGGTTTGAGAGAAGAGAGAGAATTTTCCTTCCTTCCTTTTCTCCTTCCTTCCATCCATCCTTCCTTCTTTCCCCCTGCTTATCCATGCTTTATAGCAGAAAGGATTTGTGGTAGTCAGAGATAGTATACAATCTATGCTATTCTTCTGATCAATAGGAACAGAAGAATCATATCAATTATAAATCCTTTTGAATATCAATAAGAGAAAATATAACATAATGGCTTAAATAAAGGCACTAAAGTATCGCACTTAAGTATGGAGGTTCATAGTTCCAGGGTTAGTTTAGTGGTTAGAAGACACCAGGACCTTGTATTGCATCTCACATATCTTGACCTTTCGCCCAAGATTGCAAGCTTCTAATACAATATTTTTACTCAACAGTATCAAGAGAAACATTAGCTGACTACGCAATGATACTGGCTCATATTGCCCAGGTGCCAGGGATGTGCAACCTTCTATATAATACTGGGAGTAGAACCACACAAGGAAGAACTACCTCACCCCAAATTCCAATAATGTCCCTATTGAGGAACACTGGTTTAGACCAATCACAGTTAATCCTCTAGGGCTGGGAATATCACACCTGACCAAAGTTGTGACTCTGATAGCAAGGAAGAAGGATGGCTGATGAGTAGGCAAATCCTGGTGACTACAACAGTCAAGATTAACTCTTTATTCAGCAACTAAAATGTGTCTAATATTCTGCTAAGCAATTTATGTACATTTTGTTATTTTATTCTCACAGCAAATCTGCCAGGAAGCGTATTATTATTGCCATATTATAAGTGAGGAGACTGAGCCTCAATCTGAGAGAGGTAAGTCATTTCCCTAAGCACATGTAGTTAACCGGTGGCATCATCCAATTTCAAGCTCAGTGTTTGTAGAAACTTCACCTTTACATCAGAACAACAAAAACAAAAGAAAACTTGATGTATATGCTCATGAAGTATACACAAACCAACAGGTATCTCTGACCTTCCTTCTTTAAGTTACCAACATAGAAAAATCTTTGATATCCCATGAAATCTAGTCATTCATTGATTCTTTTCATGAGTGATGATTATTAAATTCTTAGGATCACCCCTAAACCACTTCTAACTGGCTTTAGAATTAATTCTGACACCTAATTCTCCCTTAAATAACCCACATTTTCAATATCTAGTGTAAACAGGGTACTTTTTACCACTGATATTTGAAAAAGTTGATATATTTCCAAGGCTCAGAATATGAAATATGCTGTAATACTGTATATACTGGTAAATTACATTTCCAGTTTGTCCTCAATTTCAAGAAAATCCTCAGCCAAATAAACTAGCAAGGAAATAAATCACTTTAATTATAATAAATGGCAGTTTCTCTAAATATATTTCTGGCAATAAATAGCTTCTATGATTGACTTTTGCAAGAGTAATTTAAAGGGAAACTATTCTCAGTAAAGTTGGGGATGCCTGGCTGTGAACTGCTATTCCTCATCTATGTACATTATATTCCATTTTAATTCCTCCACTATGGAGAAACTAATTTCCAATCTTAAGGCACTTAAACTGATATATTCATTATGAAATCATCCATCTTGTAAATTATATTCTTCATAGTGCCTCACTGACTAAGTTTAAGGTTGCAAATTTCTGTAGTATAGATAAAATAAACAGGGCTCAGTTGGGAAAACATTACTGCCTTTCTAGAACTATACTATTATATCCTAGTATTAAAATGAGAAGAAGTTTTGTTTCATTTTTTCCATTGGCATGAAATTCTTTCCCAATTTGGAACATTTTATACATAGTGATAATCAATTATGGTAGATATCTTTTTTTATTATTTATTTATTTATTTATTTATTTATTATAGCTTATTATGGGGGTACATCCGTTCTGGTTAAATATATTGCCCATGCCCCTCCCAACCCCCCGAGTCTAAGCTTCAAGAGTGTCCATTCCCCAGACAGTGCACATCGCACTCATCATGTAGGTATACACCCATCCCCTCCCGCCCCCCGTCTGACACCCAATTGGTGTCATTCCTAAATGTGCACTCAGGTGTTGATCAGGGAAACCAATTTTCTGGTGAGTACATGTGGTGCTTATTTTTCCATTCTTGGGATACTTCGCTTAATAGAATGGGTTCCAACTCTCCCCAGGAGAACCAAAGAGATGTCGTATCGTTGTTATTTCTTAT
>CM052457.1:78135099-78145673 GCA_028533085.1 Varecia variegata
CAACACATTTTACCAAGCCAACATAATTTGGATACCAAAACCAGGAAAGGATGCAACAAAAAAAGAAAACTACAGACCAATATCACTTATGAATATAGATGCAAAAATTCTCAATAAAATCCTAGCAAATCGAATCCAAGTGCTCATCAAAAAAATAATCCATCACGACCAAGTGGGCTTCATTCCAGAGATGCAGGGATGGTTTAACATACGCAAATCTATAAATGTAATTCACCACATAAATAGAAGCAAAACCAAAGACCATATGATCCTCTCAATAGATGCAGAAAAAGCATTTGACAAAATACAACACCCTTTTATGATAAGAATGCTTAACAAAATAGGCATAGACGGGGCCTATCTAAAAATATTCTTGAATATTAATGAGAAGTGTCTAAATACAGGATATTCTGTCTAGTTAGGTAGTGAGATCACTTCCTCTGAAAGAGGCCAAGAAAAGGGCAAACTTGTTAGGATAATTCAGAGGATTGATCTAAGATAGCTATGCTTTAATATTTTGTTGAGAGTAATAAGATAGGGGAACAAAAGCATTTTTATGTCATTGTGATAGCTACTATGTCTAATTGCCACATACTTTTGGTTTTTCGTTTGGGCACATGGTAGACTTGCATTGCCCAACCACTTGTGATTGTGTAGTGTGCTTGACTAGTTCTGCCTAAGGAGTGTGAAGGGAAGTGACTATGTTACTTCCTAACTGGATCATATAATTAATAATGTAGGACTCTAGAGAGTCCTCTTTTCCCTCTTACATAGTAACAAGTAATGCTACAAGATGATGGCTATTCTGACAACTCAGGAGGTAAGTGACTATAATAGCTAAGCCCCTCTGTGGAACAATGATGGATATGTCATCTGAGTAAGAAATAAACTTCTTATTTTAAGTCACCAAGATATGAGGGTTGTTTGTTAAACTGTAGCATAATCTGGACTAGCTTGATCAATATAACCATATTAAATTCCAAATATTTTTAGTGAATTGTGCAAGCTCGGGTTTACCATATAGAAGATGATTTAGCAGACCCTACGAGGAATTGAAATAACCTTTTTATATGTTCAGTACAAATAACATTTTTCACTCTAATTTTTCTAACTCTGTATTTCTCCACCTACCTCTACCCTTAGCTCCAGCCCCAGATGAAAGATGAAAGTACAAGGAAACTTGAATTGCTCCACATGGCTTCCTGGTGTAGGAGGGTGACACTTGTGATAGGTCAGAGACTAGCCATTCCTGTATCTAAACACACAGACACACGCACGCATGCACAGAGGCTTCAGTCACCTTAATACCTCCACCTTTCCTAGCTATTAATATCTGGGACATATGACTCCACCTCTGGAGTCATGCCAAATCATTTCAGTCTGCCAGCCTTTCTTCTCTTTCTATAGTGCACAAAGACCCATCTCTCAGTATATCATGGCATATTATTTCCTTGACTTGGACAGAAAAGTGAAGTATAATTGAGAGAAGAATAAGAGATAATGGTGGGCTGTTAGAAATCTAAAAAATAGCATATTGTGAGAAGAGTGAAGAGATTTGACAGAAAATTTTGTGAATAAAAGTGAAATCAACCAAGGGGAATCTTTATGGAAATTCTAGCACATCTGGTTGGGAGAAGAGCATTTGGACAATTGTGATGCTACATACATGGACTCTTTGTAAAGACATTTTGTCAAGTAAGCAAAGAAGAGATGATGAATATAGGCAATCAAATTACATTAGATACACTCTTGTTATAGCAATGATCTTTTTTAATAACATATATGACAGCATTCATTTTATCTTTATATTACATTAGATATAAAATTCCTTCTATAATTATAACTTCCTTCAGGAAGGACAATGAGTGGGGCAAAGCCATGAAACATACTAAAACCAGGAGATAGGATTAGTAGGAATTATTTGACTTGTTAAAGCCAAACCAAAGTAGAGGTAAATTTATACTAATTCTATCAAACACTATTATTATCTATGTATTGCTTCACTGTTTCATTTAGCTCTCATCTTGCCAAATAACAATTATCTCAGATTGTACATTTCTCTTGTCTGCCTGGAAGCTCTTCAGTGGTACCCTCATCTACTACCAACTCTGCCATTAATTTGCTTTATTACTTTAGAAAGCTTACCTTTTTTTCTGGGTCTTGATTTCATGATCTGTAAAATAAAGGTGAGGGGATGAGGTGATAGTCTTAACCTCTTATTAGAAATCTAATTCAATTGTATTTTTTCCAGGAGTTAGGAGAGTGGCATTGCTTTTGAGGAGCAAATTTTTAAAGTAAGCAATGATTATTTTATAAAATAAAAGTACTGAAAGTAAAATAAAATAAAGTGGTTAAGAGCTAAATGTCCTTAGAGATCTGTAGATGAGGCCTGATGATAGACTCAGAGGAAAATTAGGTGCTGTAAGATTGTATTTACTTCTCAGGAAACAGCAGGAACCATTAAGCATACATCAAATGCCAGCTAACAACTGTTATTAACGAGGATTTAGTGGTAAGTTTTCATATTTCTTTATAAAGGAAAGGTTAAAGCTTAATAAGATACCATGCCTATGGAATTACCTAGTGGAAGATATCCATTCTAATATTATCAAAGTGTGTAGAATTGTCTCACATTATGATACCAGGAGAGCAAGAACCACCTCAACAGGTTTAAACTGTTTTATGCCAATGCCTCTTGGTCGTTCTACATTATCTCCATGGAGAGATCTTGCAGAGTGATATGTTGAGCAAGTTAGTGTCATATTATTCAAAGAAGGCCTTCTATGTCTACACCAGTGTGGCTCAGAAATTTAAAAACAATGGAATTTAAACATTAGCTACACCAATTACCACTTGTATACTTTTTTTAAAAAATAGCTTTATTGAGTTGTAATTGATATACAAAAATCTGCACATCTATTTATCTCACGTAACATGATTGCTGTGGTAAATAAGGCTATAGATTTGGGTATCTTGATCCATATCCCCTCATCCCACCTAGAATATAAGAATTCTTTGCAGCTTCTGATTCTCTCTACTTTTCTATGAAAGTGAGGGTAAAGAAATGTAGAATGAACAGTGGAGAAGAGAGGGAGATGAGTGCCACTCATGGCCCCAAGATCAACTACAGTGACAGTGATTGTAGTTTGTCCACAAAACTCTTGTTTCTAAATTTTTCCTCAGGAAGATAGAACCACGAGAACCACGGATGATGTTCCCAAACCTTACCTGAAAAGTGGATCTATTTGATGCAAAGAATGGACTGTAGTGGTCATAATAATGTGCCTGTCAGATCTCATGCAGGGAGCATGATAAACTGATGGTCTTAGACATTGTCCTTCTGTATCTATCACTGCATGCCTGCCAAGGTCTTACCACTCATGTGTTTCACCCAGTCAATGACTGAACATGGTGGAGGTACTAAGGCAGGTCCATTGTGGAGGGACATGGAACTTCTACAATGAGAGACTTTGGCTTGAGATATCTTCACTGGCCTGACTAAACCACCCTTGGACCTGCCCTATAATCCAAGCCTCTCTCTATCCAATCCTTCTTTCTTCCTTCTCTACTTCCAGGGGTGTCAGACCTGAATTGCAGTATGAAGGCTCTCCCGATCTCCTTAGTCTCTCTATAAATAAATCCTTTGCATACTTAAATTTTGTCATGGAAAGCAGACCCAAACTAATGCAACAAGGAAGATTAGAAGTATAGGAAAATGAACAACTTCAGGGTCAACTTTCAAACAATGGAGGTAGAAGTAAAAGGACAAAGGCTCTATCTTATAATATTTTGGAAGGACAATTTTGGGATATTTATACCAGTGGTGTTGCATAGGCACCTAGGGTTGCCCATGAAGCTGACAGAGGGTCTGCAAGGTCAAAACAATTTTTTTTCACTGTGTTGACATTTGTACTAATGGTATAAGATCAATGATAGGTAAAACAGCTAATGCCTTAGCACAAATCAAAGAAGTGGCATCAAACTGTACAAGCGGTAACTGTATTATTCATTGCCATGCACACTCAGTTAAAAAAAAAAAAACAGTTTCACTTAAGAATGTACTTGATGAAACAGTAAAGATTAGTAATTTAATTAATTCTGCCCCCTTGAACACATCTTTTTAATACACTCTGTGAAAAAATGGAAAGTATACATAAATCACTTATAAAAGCACATACTGAAGTAAAATGATCATCTTCGGGAAAAGCATTTGTGCAATTCTTTGAGTGATGAACTGCATTAACTACTATATTTTATGGAACACCATTGTTCACCTGAAAGAATAACTGACAGAGAGAGTTATGTTAATTCAAACTTAATTATTTTGCATACATTTCCTCAAAAACAAATGAAATATGTTTGTTCCTTTAAGGGAAACAAATGACAGTAGCTACTGTCAATGATAATATTTGACAATTCAAGCAGAAATTGAACTTTTGGAAATTTTATATTCATCACCATGAGTTTCATAGCTGCCCAATACTTAAAGCCTTTCCCATGAGATGGATGATTATATTAACAAATGTGAAGCAGTATTTTTAATATTTTGTATTTTTAATTTTTATGCATACATAATAGTTGTACATATTTATGGGTTATAATGATATCATTACACATTGCATGCTTGTATCAAAAAGTATTTTATACGGTCATGCATACATTACAAAATCATCCATGTGAAAAAAAATCTATTCATCATGCAAAATGTTCCCTTACATGATTTAAGATTTCACATTACAATTGCCTTTAAGAAATTCCTACTGAGTTTTGTTGTAATATCAAAGAATATCCAAAATTAGTTGAAGATATAATTAAAATATTCCTTCCTTTTCAAATAAGATATTTGTGTGAGACTAATTTTTCTTTATATGCATCAACCAAGATAACATATCATTACAATTCAAATGAAAAAGCATATACAAGAATATATTTGTCTTTTTCTAGATATTAAAGAGGTTTGTATAGAACCCAGAAATAAAACCACATATCTATAGCCAACTGATCTTTGACAAAATATACAAAAACATATACATGGGAAGAGATACCCTTTTCAATAAATGATGCCAGAAATTTGAATTTCCATACACAGAAAAATGAAACTGGATCCCTGTCTCTCACCACATACAAAAATCAACTCAAGATGGATTGAAGACTTAAATGGAAGATCTGAAACTATAAAAATACTAGAGGAAAGCCTGGGGAAAACTTCTGTAGACATTTTTCTAGGCACAAAATTCATAACTAGGTCCACAAAAGCATAGGCAACAAAAGCAAAAATAGATAAATTGGATTTAATTAAACTAAAAAGTTTCTGTACAGCAAAAGAAATAATCAACAGAGTGAACAGAAAACCTGAAGAATGGGAGAAAATATTTTCAAAGTATATATCAAATAGGGAGTAATATCCATAATTTAAAAACAACTCAACTCAGCAACAACAAAAAGAATAATCCCATTAAAAAGTGGGCAAAGGACATGAATAGATATTTTTCAAAAGAAAACATACAAATGGTCAATGGGCATATAAAAATGTCCAATATCAGTAATCATCAGAGAAATGCTAATTAAAACCACAGTGAGATATCATCTTACATCAATCAGAATGGATATTATTAAAAAGACACAATGTAACATACTGGCAAAAATGTGGAGAAAAGGAAACTTACATACTGTTTGTAGGAATGTGAATTAGTCCAATCTCTATGGAAAACAGTATAGAAACTTCTCAAAGAACTAAAAATAGAACTTTCATTTAATCCAGCAAGTCCACAATCTCTATGAAAAACAGTATAGAAACTTCTCAAAGAACTAAAAATAGAACTTTCATTTAATCCAGCAAGTCCACAACTGGGTATCTGCCCAAAGGAAAGTAAATCATTATATAAAAAAAGATATCTACACTCATATGTTTACTGAAGCACTATTCACAATAGCAAGGATACAGAATCAGCCCAAGTGTCCATCAGTGGATGATTGGATAAAGCAAATCTGGTATATATACACAATGGTAACATATGCAGCTATAAGAAACAATGAAATTATCTCTTTTGCAGTAACATGGATTATAGGCCATTATCTTAAGCGAAACAGCTCAGAAACAGACAAATACTGCATTTTCTCACTCAAAATTAGGAGCTAAATAATGTGTACACATGGAAGTAGAGTGTGAAATGGTAGGCAATGGAGACTTGGAAGGTAGGAGGTGAGGGAAGAGAAAGATAAGAAATTACTTAATGGGTACACTGTATGTTATTAAGTTATTAAGTTATTAAGTGTAGATGGACACACTAAAAGCCCTGACTTCACCATCACTACTACAATATATCCACGTAACAAAATCAGAAATGTACTCTTTAAATTTATACAAATAAAAAAATAAAGGCATTCACAAAAATGTAAATCAATGCTACTTGGCTTGCCACATTATATTTCATTGTGAAAAATATAATTTTATGATAAAATATGTTAACATGTCATGGGTTTATTATTTTGTTTAAATTAATAGATAATTATTTTACAATTTTTAAGTTTAATTTCTAATGTGGTAAATATCAATTGATATAACCTCATTAAACAAAAGATCTTTAGGGTCTTTAATAATTATTAAAAATGCAAAGGTGTCCTGAGGCCAAACATTTAAAAATTGTTGATTTAGTTGATTGATGTTTATCATTGCATAGTGCCATTTGAGCACATTTAGTATACTTTTTTATCTTTGACACAGTTGCAAATATCCTTTTGTTCCTCTTGGTGTCTACTGAGCAGGCCATCTTCTTGTATGACTGCACATTTTATGCCCCCTCTGGAATGACCCTTGTGTGGGTTTTTCATGGGAAGCCTTGCTCATCCTGTGGGACTCAATTACAGTGCCACCTGGGTAGATATAACCCACACAAACAAAACCCTTTTCATCTTTCCCTGCCTCATTGTTCCCACTCACTGATGCACTCCTGCTTCCTTCAATAACTTCCAAAACCCTTATCTAATTCTTCCTTTTGTGAAAATCCAGATTGAGAGTACCTGACCCATAGTAGTTACTCACCAAATGATGGATTATTTATTAGTAGTGTTACTTCCCAACATTATAACCAAGAGTTAAATTATTTTTAATTGGTCTGCCATACCATCAGTAAATCACTTAAGTTGTGAACAGAACTTAGTCACTAAAATGAGTCACTCTAATGTACTTCCTTGTGCAATAATATCTGTGTAGTTAATCTTATGCTCCCCATACCACTACATTTCAAAAGGACTCTGACCTCTGATCCAAGAATAAGATTGACTGGTCCTATCATTGGAACATTATTTCTTCTGCCTCTATGGGCTTGTTGGACTGCTTGAGGTTAGAGAGTAGGACTTCCATTAGTTACAAAGGTTCATTATATAAATGGTTTTGTATCTATTTGTTCATTAATGTAAGTTTTACACAAATTAACCTAACGAGTTTTATTTTAACTTAGTAACCTCTTAGGCCCGGAGCAGTGGCTCATGCCTGTAATCCTAGCAGTCTGGGAGGCCGAGGCAGGAGAATCATTTGAGGTCAGGAGTTCGAGACCAGTCTGAGCAAGAGTGAGACCCTGTCTCTACTAAAAATAGAAAGAAATATCTGGATGTGGTGGCACATGCCTATAGGCCCAGCTACTTGGGAGGCTGAGGCAAGAAGATAGCTTGAGCCCAGGAGTTTAAGGTTGCTGTGAGCTAGGCTGATGTCATGGCACTCTAGCCCAGATGACAGAGCTAGATTCTGTCTCAAGAAAACAACAACAAAAAAACCCGATAATAATCTCTTAGCAAGATTATGGGGTAGAGTAAATAATAGCCCTTGCCTACCTTTCACTGTGGAAGGCTATGATGTTTACCAAAATTACATAACAATTGCTAACCAGACAATTTGTCATAGGTCAGTTGGAAAAACTGTTTCTTCAAATCAAAAAATTCAAGAGGAAAAATATGGAAGTATCTCCTCTTCTGAGGGAAGAAACACATAAAAAATCAGAATTTATCTATAGAGAAAAAAGTAACAAATATACCTAGGGAGTTGAAGACTATATAGCAACACATCAGAATTTCTCATTTATTTTTAGTGATAGCAATAATGCTAAGTCTGAAAAATTTTCTTTTTTCTCTTTCTTTGTAAGGCAGCTGTATTGTTTTAAAATTAAATTCACTTACTTAAAGTGCATTATTCAATGGTTTTTGATATATTACATTATTAATTTTAAAAATTAAGATAAAGGCATATAACATAATCATTTTAAAGTGTACAGTTCAGTGGCATTATTTACATTCGCAATGTTGTGGAACCATCACCACTGCTCCTTTATCCCTTTTATCCATTTTTTTTTAAATGAATGCATATTGCTACCTTTTTCTCTCAATAATTTAAACATTTTTTATGTCACTCTCTTCTTGCTTGCATGGTTTCCCTTGAGAGGTCAGAGGTCAGACATAATATTTATCTTTTCTCCTCAATACATGCAGCATATTTTTCCTCTGGATTGTTTCAGAATTTTTTCTTTATCTTTGATTTTCTGTAGTTTGAAAATGATATGCCTAAGTGTAGCGTTTTTTTGGCATTTATCCTGCTTGGTGTTGCTCTTGGAGTTTCCTGGATCTGTGGTTGGATGTCTGATATTAATCTGGGTGAAATTCTCAGTTATTATTGTTTAAAATATTTCTTCTGTTCTTGTCTCTCTTTCTTCTCCCTCTGATATTCCCATTTTGCATACGTACACTTCTTGTATTTGCCCAACAATTTTTAGATATCCTGTTCTTTTTTTTATTTCAGGATATTATGGGGGTACAAACATTTTGATTACATGTTATGACTTTGGCACACCCAAACCATGATGTGAGGCGTGCCCTTTCTGCCCTACAATACTCACCACATCCATTAGTTGTGAGTTTACCCACCTCAACCCCCAACCCCCAAAGAATATTGCTACCTTGTGAGCACCTTAGTGTTGATCAGTTAGCACCAATTTGATGGCGAGTACATTTGGTGCTTATTCTTCCATTCTTGTGATACCTCACTTCGGAGGATGGGCTCAAGCTCTATCCAGGAAAATATAAGAGGTGCTAGATCACCATTGTTTTTTTGTAATTGAGTAGTATTCCATGGTATACATATACCATATTTTATTAATCCACTCATGGATTGATGGGCACTTGAGTTGTTTCCACATCCTTGCAATAATGAATTGTGCTGCCATAAACATTTGAGTGCAGATGTCTTTATCATAGAATGTCTTTTGTTCCTTTGGGTAGATGCCTAATAGTGCTATTGCTGGATCAAATGCTATTTCTATTTTTAGCTCCTTGAGGAATCTCTAACTTCTTTTCCACAGAGGTTGCACTAATTTTCAGTCCCACCAGCAGTGTAAGAGTGTTCCCATCTCTCCACATCCTCGCAGCATTTGTTGTTTTTGGATTTTTTGATAAAGGCCAATCTCACCGAGGTTAGATGATATCTTATTGTGGTTTTGATTTGTATTTCCCTAATGGTTAGAGATATTGAACTTCTTTTTATGTGTTTGCTGTCCATTATTCTTTCTTCTTTTGAAAAGTTTCTGTTCATGTCCTTTGCCCATTTATTGATGGGGTTGTTTGATTTTTTCTTGTTGATATTTTTGAGTTCTAGATAGATTCTTGTTATCAGCCCTTTATCGGATGTGTAGAAAGCAAATATTTTCTCCCATTCTGTAGGCTGTCTATTTGCTCTAATGATAGTTTCTTTGGCTGTGCAAAAGCTTTTTAATTTGATCAGGTCCCATTTATTTATTTTTGTTGCTGCTGTGATTGCTTTGGGGTCTTATTCATAAATTCTTTGCCTAGGCCAATGTCTGAAAGAGACTTCACTACATTTTCTTCTAGGATTCTTAAGGTTTCATGCCTTAGGTTTAAGTTTATTATCCACTGTGAATTGATTTTTGTAAGAGATGAAAGGTGGGGATCCAATTTCAATCTTCTGCATGTAGTTATCCAGTTTTTCCAGCATCAATTATTGAAAAGAGATTCTTTTCCCCAGTGTATATTTTTGTCTGCTTTGTCAAAAATCAGATGACAATAAGCAGATGGTTTCATCTCTGGATTCTCAGTCCTGGTCCAAAGGTCTATATATCTTTTCTTGTGCCAGTACCATGCTGTTTTAGTTACTATAGCCTTATACTACAACTTCAAGTCTGGTAGAATGATACCTCCCAGTTTGTTCATTTTGCTTAAGATTGCTTTGGCTATATGAGGTCTTTTCTGGTTCCATACAAAGAGTAGAATTATTTTTTCTTTATCTGTAAAGAATTATGATGGGACTTTGATAGGGATTGCATTAATTCCTGCTTTGCTTTTACGGTCACTATTTTCTTTACTTTTCAGTTTTGGAGATTAATAAAACAAAAAGTTGGTTCTTTGAAAAGATAAACAAAATAGACACACCTCTGGCTAGACTAACCAAGAACAGAAAAGAAAAAGCTCAAATAACCTCCATCAGAAACATGAAAGGAGAAATCACGACTGATGCCACAGAGATACATGATATAATCTATGAATTCTATAAAAATCTTTATGCACACAAATTG
>CM052457.1:78155135-78170366 GCA_028533085.1 Varecia variegata
CCTGGAGAGAGTTGGAACCCATTCTATTAAGTGAAGTATCCCAAGAATGGAAAAATAAGCACCACATATACTCACCAGAAAATGGTTTCCCTGATCATCACCTAAGTGCACATTTGGGAATAACACCAATTGTGTATTGGACAGAGTTGGGGGGAGGGGGGAGGGTATGGGTGTATGCCTACATGATGAGTGCGATGTGCACTTTCTGGGGAATGGACACGCTTGAAGCTCAGACTCGGGGGAATGGGAGGGACATGGGCAATATATCTAACCAGAACTTTTGTACCCCCATAATAAGGTGAAATAAAAACAAACAAAAAAAAAATAAAAGAAAATAGGAAACATGATACCCAGAAAACATGGGCTCCAACACAGAAGATAGGTGAAAGGAATACCAAGACCCACTCTCAAGGACTCTGATAACATGTTCTGTGAGTGGCAGCCAGGCAGTTTTATATTTAATAAGCTCTAGGTGATTCTGATGCAAAGCCTGATTTAGGAACCACCAATATATTTTTCTTGTCTGATTTTGTAATAACCCTGTGATTTAAGCAGATGAAATACTATATCCTCATTTAAAATTGAATTAAGGTAATACATGTTATAGCAAAACTAGGACCACTCTTATGTGTTTTGAGATATTTCAAATATTTTCTCATTGCTGGAATACAATTATAAAAGCCTTTCTCCAGCTGTTGTTCTGATGTTCAGCGGCATGAGAATCTACCAGGATATTTGTTTAAGATACAAATTCTGGGCCCCATCCAACTGAGTTACTGGATAACAAGTCCGTGATGGGGCCCAGGAATCTGAAGTTTGAGAAGCCTGATCTATAACTACCCCCGAAAGGTGATTATTTACAAAAGGATGGAGTGAGGAACCACTGCCAGCACATAAGGCACCTTTGCATAAAGTACAAAAAGGCCTCCTCTACCTAAAAGAATTATAAATAAGCACCCTTCTTTTTGTAACCAGAGTAAAGACTTTGAAAGAAATTGAAGAATGAGATTTTAGCCATCAATTATCCCATGGGTAGGCCAGGTGCCTTTGTGCACTGTAAAATCAACAAAAATATGTGGAGGGAAGAATCATTTGTGTATACAAAGTTGGCATTCATGTTAACAA
Source organism: Varecia variegata (assembly GCA_028533085.1). Classification (NCBI taxonomy): domain Eukaryota; kingdom Metazoa; phylum Chordata; class Mammalia; order Primates; family Lemuridae; genus Varecia; species Varecia variegata. The sequence goes on from CM052457.1 coordinate 78,156,261, forward strand.
TGATATTGATTATTTGGTGGCTATTTTTATTAAAGTTTTATTGTAAGCTGGCTAAATATACAATTTTAACCCAGCCACATTAGAATATGTTTGAACCTTATAAAGAAACAAATAACAAAACCTGCTTTCTAGTGTTTTATGGCCCTTAATCCATCCTTCCATTCTTTCCCTCCTTCACTGTTTTAATTTTGGGGTTATTGATATTCCCTTTCTTAAATCCTTCAGTATTTTCAAAACTGTATTTAAGTGGTACCCAACCTCTCAATTGAATGAAAGTGTGTTGGATATAAATCTTTTCACTTTGTAGTATCTCATTATCACATGCCGTGTACACCTGTGACTTTTTGGCAATGCATCTGATTTTAACTGGAAAAAAAACTCTGTATGTGTATATTGATGCTCCTGCACGTGGTTTCTAATTTGCATTATGTTCTTGCAATCTTTACTCTTTAAATCCCCTCACAGTTAGTTTCCTTTTAGTTACTCTGTGGGGTCCGAGAGCACATATTTCAATATCTTGCCAATGAAAATATAAACTTGAAATAATAGTATAAAAAGAAACAAAATACCAGGAGTATAACTTCTCTTAGAAGATTTTATGTATGTTAGGATATTTGTAGAGTGGGTTTTTCACACCACATTCCTTTTCTAAGAGTTAAGAGCAAGTGGGTTCCTTTGAATAGAAGCCAAACAATCAGATTTGCTATTCCCCTCCCCACCACCACCTGGGGAATATAAGATGACACTCTAAAATTTGCAATTCTTTTAGCTAGAGTGTGAGAGACACTTATAGTGTCAGTGTTTTACATGTTATGCCTGAAATAATACTGTCATATTTTTGTTTGTTCTGTCTTCAAAATACAGCCATAATCTGACACTTCTTCCAATCTCTACTGCTATCACCCTACAACCCTGATCTGAGTCATTGTCACTTCTGACCTTGATGACCTCTACAACCTGCTAATTGGTTTCATTGTTTCCATCCTTGTTCTCAGAAGAATAGCCATGTAGATCCTATTAAGGCATATGTCAGATCATATTCTTCTCTGCTCAAAACCTTTGATGGCTTCTCATCTCATTCTGAGAAAAAGTCAATTTATTTGGGGACTTGCATACCCTCAAGGGATCTCCCCCACTCGTTTACCTCTCTGATCTTATCCCCTAATGCTCTTCATCTACTTCACTCCAGTAATTTTGATTTCCTTAAACATCCCATGCATGTCCCTGTCTCAGGGTCCTTGGAATTGCTGATTCTTTCATCCAGGTGTTCTTTTCTCTGATATCTTCATGGCTAACTCCCTCATATCTGTGAATATCTACTGAAATTGCAACTCTTACCCCTTTTACCAGTCTTCCTTACCCCTATTTTATTATTTCATTATTCATGACTTCATTATTTTCCATAGCCTTTATACCAATTGACATGCTATATACTTTATTTATTTATTTGCTTATTGTCTGACTCCTTGTCACAAAAAAATGAAGTAAATTCCAAGAGGGTAGGAATTTTCATCTGTTTTTTTCACTGCTCTATCTCCAATGTCTAAAATGATGCAAGGTATACACTCAGGACTATTTGTTGAATGGATGGATGATTGGGCAGATGAATAAATTGGTGGATAGATGGTTAATATTGTATATCCAGGATTTTGCTTTTCAGAATATGGCCAATAAAAGATTGTATACATGCCTTTTTACTGCCTTTCCAAAAACTGTTAAAAGTCCTCATAAAGGTTCTTAATTACAGTTCTAAGCATTCCCTCAATGTGACACTCAAAAATACCCCCCAAATGCCCCCATCCCACTCCCTTTTCAATATTGGAAAATAGATATAACACATATCCATTGGAAGAAGATCTTCTCCTATCTTCCTTTCTCCATACTTCTCCGCACCAATAAGACTTTACATCTAGGTAGGTAACAATTGTAGTTACGTCAATTTCTATTTTTATTTCACTTTATAATCTTCACAGAGTGTTTAATTAACTATCATTTAGATAGTAAATGAATCATTTTTGTAATAGAATTTCTTGAGAAATAATGGAAGTTAAAATAGAATCAATTATTTTTTCAACCAAATTAGTAGTATAGGGAAATGGTCCCCAATCATAATTGAAAGAACCACTACTTCTTGATTGTAGTAAAGCCATACCTTTTGGCCATTTAGCAGAACGTTTTTGCATGTGTTCATTTAGTTACATTCTTTAATGAGATGTGTAATATGGCAATGCCCTCGCTATAGAAATTTCATTGTTTCTAGCTAACCATAAAACTTTGTTCACTGCTACTAAAATAAATGGAATCAGGAAGAGACAACTGCTCAGTTCAGGAATGATGGAGATACGGTATAATGTATACACTTTACACTTGATAAAACACACAAACAACAAATATTACAACTGAGGTATCATTAGTATAACCTTATTTGGAAGTAGTTGGACTTGAGGCTCAGAGAAGGGAAGTATATGACCCAAAGGTCTTACGTATAGATTATTTCATTTGATGTTCACAATAAACCTATTTGGTATGCAGAGATGATATCTTTAGCCTTAATTTACAGGCAAGGATTTTGAGGCTCAAAGAAAGAGCATGATTTGTAGAAAGGGCATTGGCCTCAAAGGAATAAACTCTGTTTTTTATTTTTGACTCTACTTTCTAGCTTTTCCTGTAAAACCTTGGTCAAGTCCCATACTCATTATTGCTTTTAATTTCCTTATTTGTAAACAAATGAAAAGAAGTGGCTTTCTAACTATCTCATGTTATGACTCTAAAACTTTTTCACAGTAAAACAGTCAGGTCTTGATTCCAGTTCTGTCTGACCTCAAGCCTAACACAATTCAATCTAACTGTTGTTCTTTGTCCCTGGAACAGAAGGATCCTTATTCTGTTGAGGGAATAGGACAAAGTCAGGTACTCCTGATAGTCACAACTGAAGGCTCTTAAGTCAAGCTTGTAATTATATAACTTCACAATTGGGAAGTGAATAACTTCTTTTGTTGTTTTCAATGAAATTAAAAAAAAATTGTCTTTAGACATACTGCCCTTGACCCAGATGTGATGAATTGATGGTGCAACTCTGTTTTCAATGCAGTAGGGAAGCATCTGCAAAAATCATTTTCACTTTCAAAAGAAGAGAGGACATTATTTCAGCTCAAAGAGAGAAATTTCACCTTTGGCATTTTGTTTGCAGAAAGAAAAGTGTGTGGCCTATTGTCCTGCTCGATCTTCTTGGGAAACAAGTGCTGAGACATAGATGGGACTATCAGTAATGGGTCATTTCTGTGTATGAAGACTTGTTGACCAGCATTGGGAAGGAATTAGCACCACATGATTGAGGAGAATGGTAGAATCATTACTTACTAGAGTGATGAGATATATTATACCTTTGGAGTTAGACAGACCTGGATTTAAATTCTGGCTTGGTCATTTGTAATTTGTGCTTCCTTAGGCAAGTTATTAATCTCTGTACTTCCCAATATATCGACAGAGTCTAGCACAGAATAGACACTGCATACATATCAGAGGAATGAATGAAGTTAACTTTTTTTCTGATTCACCATCTTTATCTGTAAAATATAAATAATATCTTCTTCCTGATAGTGATTTTATGAAGAGTAAATGAGAAAATAGTTTCCTGTATTAGTTTCCCAGGGCTGTTGTAACAAATTACCATAAACTTGGAGGCTTTATAATAACAGAAATTTATACTCTTACGGTTCAAGAGGCCAAAAGTCTGAAATCAAGATGTCAGCAGCATAAGGTTTCCTATGGCTTGGGGAGAGAAATTAAACAATGCCTGTCTTCTAGCTTCTGGTAGTTGCCAGCAATTTTTGACATTTCTTAGCTTGTGGTAGCCTAACTAAAATCTCTGCCTTTATCTTCACATGAACTTCTTCTCTGTGTCTTTGTCTCCTCTTTATCTGTGTGTGTCTTTGTGTGTTCAAATCTCCCTCTCTTGTAAAAACACAAGTCATTGGATTATTGGATTTAGGGCCAACCATAAATCTAGAATGATTTCTTCTTAAGATCCTCAAATAATTACATCTGTAAAAGACCCTATCTCCAAATAAGGTCATATTCTGAGGTTCTGATTAGACATAATTTTTTTGAAAGATACCATTGAGCTCACTGCAGCTTCTAACCCATTAACCATAAGCTTAATTATGTTTAGTTTCCTTTTAATATTCCTATTTGATGATAGAGAAGTACATAATACTACTGTAAATAAAAGATTGTGTCACCTTTTAATATTAAGGATTGAAGATATTATACATATTTATTGCAAAACTGGTTAAAAGTAGCATGAATAAATGTATACTCTGGTGTATAGGTATACATATATAATGTATGTGTATTTATTTTCCTCCACATATGTTTTTCCAATATAATAATTTAACAAGAAGAACTTGTCATTGTAGATATCTTCCAGCGCTCTGCTATATGGAATTCAGAGTATGTGTATTTTATTTGCTTTTTTAATGTTCTTGCATTTGTTTTCCCTCTTTTCTTCATTGTTTTAGGTTTGGGAATTCATATTGATGTTGTATATCATTTAGGATTTATTCAACTGCATAACACACACACACAAATTACCACTGGGTTAAAAAACATGAAAATTTATAATAATTCTAGGGCTAGATAGCCCATGGCTGATATTGCAATTCTAAAGTTATCTGGGGTTGAGACCTCTTCCCTTTTTCTGTTTTACCCTCCTAATGTGGTCTAAAATGGCTGCTGAAGCTCTGGCCATCAAACCTGTGTTCCATGCATTTGAAGGAAGAGGAAACTTTGGCAATGAAGTCAGTTATCCTTAAGGAAACTTCCTGAACATCACAGAACACTTTCACTTACATTTTATTGGCTAAAATTTAGTCTTCTCACCTGTTTTTCCTGCAAGGAAGGTTAAGAAATGCAGTCTTTTGTGAGTCACATTGACACACCAAACAAGTTTTGAGATTCTGTTACCAAGGAAGAAAAAGTGGATATTGGCTTACCAACTAAAAGTCTCTACCACATTATTATTGAAAGAACTTGAGAAAGGTGAGAAGATATTTCAAGGAAAAAAATGTTTAAGGAACAGCTTAGAACAGTGCTATAGTCATTCTTTCTTCTGAAATCCTTTTGCACATCAGACTTATTTCAGGGCACTTGGGTTTGTACACCTACCTCTGAAATTAAAAAAAAAAAAAAACTCACTCTATTGGCAAAACATAATGGTTTCCATATTCATGATCATTTGACACTTGTGGTAATAACTTGACATTCCTCTGCCCTTGAATTAACTGATGACCTTAATACATTTAAACACGAGTGAAAAAGAAATGGAGAGTAGAAAGCTGAGTCTGTAGTTTGTGAGATCCTTTGTTGAGTCATGGCTTTATAATGCAATCGGTTCTCTTTTTGCCACTGCTCATTTGTATGATGTATAAATGAGAGGTGACTACCTACAAATGAAGGAAACACTCACTGGTTTAAGCATTACTTATTCTGAAACACTCAAGCACTGCATTGCACTACCTAAGTTTCTCCTTCTCCTTGGAAAAGGGTAATTTTGTTTATTATACTTTGCTATTTACAACTAAGGCATTGTGCCACTTTTTTGGAGGGGATTTTAATAATGTGCTGATGCACAGATAAGTACAAAACTGCTAAGATATTAATGAAGAATGCATGTTGGAGTCTCAAAACACTTGAACTTGTAAGGCAGAGGATGGTGAAGCTAGTTTCAAAGCATACTCATGTGTAGCCATACCTGGTTTTGTTAGTCAAAAAACGGTGCTCAGACTATAGTCACACCCCTATAAGAAACAAAGTAGTTAGTGAGCTCTAAATAAATGGCATCAACGTTTGTATGCAGATTTTTTATTTGTAATTGCCTTCTCTGGATATTAGCAGGAATGGTAAAAGCATTGTTTTTTTCTAAGAATAAGAATGATCATATTTTTTATTCATGCTCCTCCACTCTATTCTTAACACATCTTGCATTCGAAAGAAATTTTGAATTGTTACACTGTCATCATTACTTATATTTAAAAACTAAATACAATTTGTTATTTGTGTTAAGAAATAAATAAAGTTTTACAGTGGTTCTAGCAATTCAAAGAATGTTCTTAAAATGCTTCATTTTTTAAAGAAAATAACTACTTTATGGATATATTACAAGTAAATCTTTGTGCATAAAAGCAAAATGGAGGAAACTAGAGTAATGTGCCCTTCAAATTGCATGATTTTCAAAGAACTAAGTTAAATCTTTTGCATTCCATGAGCTCCTTAGTCATGAGGAGCCATTTCAAAGTCTGTTCCAGCCCTCTTCCTTTTCAGGAAGGACAATTTTCACAGCTTGACTTGTCCAGCTGTTTTTGATGCAATTTTTCACTTAGAAAACCCATTCACTTTGCTTTTACCAGGCTTTAAGTGGGTACCATACCTCTGGTTCTCAGATCTAGATAATCACTTTTCAGAGGCTGGAACTAGGATGGATACTGAACTGTTAGTGTTTACTCATCCACTGAGCTAGTCATACATAAGGGACCACTATTAATATTCTCTCTTTATTGTTGCAGGTAATAGCACCTGAGATCTAATTAGTTCACTGATTTCTTCTGTAAGAGGTGTTAATCCCATGCATTATATCCAGTATCAGTAGGACTCCATGACGATATCTAAATTCAAAGGTTTCTATTTTTTATTTAGATACAGCTGAAGGTCAAGATTTAATTGAATTGGGTGGGCAGGTAAAAACATAACTCCTCATTACTTGTTTTGATCCACAGGCTGTCTTTTACCCCAAACCCACTAGTGCTACTTCTATTTCTCAGGCTGGTATGTTGTCTTTAGTGGCTGGTGTCAGGATGAAGGAGATCAGAGTGATTTCCTTAACTGTGGTTCACTGAGAAATCCACAGAGCCTCTGTTGACACCATCACTATCATTGACACCTCTAAAGTACATGGGAGCTTGACTGACAATATGTGCAGATAGCATGCTATTTCTGGGTAAGTATAATAATCTCAGACCAAAGTATTCAAAAGGACTTGTTACCTCAGTGGGAACAGGAACATGTCCTCTGATTGTTTATTGCCCATTCATTCAATCATTTATTCATTCAACAAGCATTCACTGAATGCCGCATGCCAGGCACTGTTCTAGTGCTGGGGAGACAGCTGTGAACAAGACACTGAGGGCACGACAGTCATAGAACTCATATTCCTCTGCAGGTGACACAATATAAGGGGAAATATAATTTCAGATGGTAATAAATGCTATAAAGGCAATAAAATATGTGTTTCATGAACACGTTTTGTAATTTGGAACAAATGTGACTTGTGACACTCTGTTTAAATGGACTCAGGGCCTTTTAGCACATAAAAGAAATGTCCTGAAGTTTCTTATGTAAGTTTTTGAAATTTACTTAGAAAATGAGAAAGCAAATACAAACACAATCCATCACACGTTTAGTCTAAATGTATGCCCACAGTCCCTATTGAAAAATGGTAGCCATCATTAAAACAATGAGATGGAAACCAGATGTGTCAAGGCAGAAACAATTTATTAACTTCCTATTTGTTGCTAAACACAGTGTCACAGAAATACCTGTGTCAAACAAGTGTCTCTGATTATATGCTACCAACCCAGAGAGCTGTTGTCAGTGATCACCACATGCAAGTTTCTAGGCTAGGTTACTAGAGAGATGGGTCTTTCCACAGGGAGGGGGAATAAGCAAGTTGACATGAGGAGAGGCCATCCGAAAGTCATCTCAGTATGGATGCCCTCTCTTGTTGTTGGGGCCTTGCACATATTTTGCTCCTGCCTTGCTTTATTCTCTCAGTTCCAAGGAATGTCCTGTTCGATGATTCTGTGTTTATAAATGGTTTTTTGCACTTGATTTCTGTTTGCTTCCCTGGCTTTCTATTTCACTGCTTTCCTGACTTGTATTTTATGTGCAGTCTGATTTCCCCAGTTCTAGCTTTTCTTTTAGTCCCCTTACCCTCTGGCTACCTATTCCACAGCACACATACTGACATAATCACTATGATATATATACATGTCTATCTACTGATGACCTTATGGACTGTGCTCAATTGTATTTAAAGTCTTCACAGAAAAATAATTTTAAAAATCTGCTTAGTTCTGAAAATTTTCTCTTTTTGTTTACTTTTCTTCAATGAAGAAAGAAATAAAACTCTTCTATTTGCATTATTCTCATTATTTCATCATTCTTTCTAAGTTTCTACTATAACATTTAGTGGACAGAGGATAGTTTGCATACACCTTGGAACCATTAATCTTCCTTCTCCGCAAGTTAGAGACACAGAATGAGATTCAGGTTTTATCTCAAACATCAACATGGAGTTAACTCAGGGGCAATTTTGCCCCCAAGAGACATTTGGCAATGTCTACAGACATTTTTGGTTGTCACAACCTGGGGGAGAGTTCCAACTGACATTTAATGGGTAGATGGTGGATAGACACCACAGATTCTGCTTAACACCCTACCAGGAAACTCCCTACAACAAGGAATCACCTGGCCTCAAATGTCAACAGTGCCATTGCTGAACATAGACTGAAGTAGGTTGATATAGGACATTGTTCTTCTGCAGGTTTCATGTAAAGCTTGCTCTCATCTTAGAAATATTATGTATGCCTTATGTATATCATGAAGAATGAAACATGAAAATGTTTTTTAACAGGGGCTTGTGCATGATGAGGAGAAAAAAAATTAAGGAACATTGAAATATATGCAATATATTGAACTATATGTACATGCCATAGTTGTGTCATTACTATATTAATAAATGTACAGTGCATTATATTTAACTTAACTTTATTGTAAATTAAAATGTTTTGCCAGGTGCAGTGGCTCATAGCTGTAATCCCAATGACTGGAGAGGCTGAGGTGGGAGGATCTTTGAAGGTTGGAGTGAGCTATCACATCACTGCACTCCAGTCCGAGCAACAGAGCAAGACCCCGTCTGTGAAAAAAAAAAAAAAGAAAAAAGCTTCTCATAACCAGTTGTAATATATGGTTTTGTTCACATGATTATATTAATACACTTACAAACTACATATACCTTAAGGTATTTTTTCATTTTGCTTTATATAGAGTTTTAGCAATTGCATCAAAGAAATTGTGCTTCTTGTGTTTGTCTATTTATTTTGTTTCTCAGCTTGTAAGAGGATTCACACTCTTCATTTAATAATTTGAGCTGCATATTGATTTGATTTTTCAATAATCAGAAATGACGGTCATTTGTTGAAGCATGCTAGATACAGCTGAAAAGTATTTTGATAATAAAAATGGTAGGTAGTGTCAGAATTACACATTATATAAAGACTGAACGGTGGCTCTTTACCTTACTAAGGACACTATAAAACTAATTGAATTCTAGAAATAAAAGTTATTATTGTGAATATAAGAGTTTTAGTAAGATATTTCTTTTCTGAATAGAAAATAATGAGATAAAATATTCTGAATGGCTTTGCCATTTTTATTTATTTCAAAACTCAGGTTAGTGTTTTTTATTTGGAAAACCAAGAGCAAGGTAATTTGTTTCCAATGGGGAAATACTTAACCCTAATAATTTTGGCCTTAAGCAATGAGATGATTTAGCAATTCATAGTCGTGAACATGGAAGGTACATAGAGAATAAAAATTAATTTTTTTCCAAACTGTATTTCCAGCAATTTTTTAAGACTGAAGACAATAACTTCTACCTCAAAGAGTCTGTGACACTATTATAACTTGCTTGTATAAATTCTGTTTTATGGCATTGCTTGAAGTATATTAGTTAGGTAGACAAGTAATGAAATCCACATTATAATACTTGGTGGCACATAGAGATATAAATTATTACACACAGTATTATATTTTCAGCAACTAAAAGGAAGTTACAGCTGACTGCACGTTTTGACCTTATTTCATTATTTCATAGTATTTCCAATATTCCTCCAGTGCTAAACACAGGATCTGTGACAAAAGACTTGGGTATGAAAGTTAGGATAGAATAATTAAGAGATTTGATGTCAGACAAACTTGGTTTCAGACCGACATCCCACTATTTATTAGCTATGGTCCTTTGGGCAAGTTGCAGAGCTCCTCAACTGGTATTACCAGAGCACACAGGCACTCTGTGAAAGGGTTACTGAAGGGGAAAGATAGTGTTTCCTTTATTCTTAAGGAAGCCAGAGCCTCTCAGCCTATGTCCTCTGGTTAAGAGTGGGCTTAATTGGTTATCCTCATGTGCTATACAAACATTATTAATTTTTAAACGTGTCTTGGTAAAAGAAGTTGGGAAGTTGAAAATGTCTATCTTATTTTTTTTCTGTAAAATTCAGAATTGCTGAAAGAATTAAGTTAGATAATATTTTGTCTGGTACACAAGAACTCAATAGATGTCATAAATTATTATTAGTGGTAAAGGAACAAGATATGTAACAATAAATGTTAAGAACCAATTATTTCAGAGTCTGAACCTTTGTACAAAAAGAAAAGGGCATAGAAGAAAAGATTACTTTAACTCTATAACCTTATGAATGGTTTAATTTATTTTGATCATGTGCATACATTACTTTTTAAAAAAGCTAAGAATTTTTCATAAAAAGTCTGAGACTTCAGTGTTTTCTCTCAAGGTAATCTCTACAGGAATATCTTCTTTCCTTTCCTTATTTTTGTTTTCATCTTTAGTAGTGCTTCCTCCAGGTTTTGAAATTAACCAGAGCATTTCCATTGTTGAATGAGCAGTTGTTGGTGGAAGACACTTTGTTTTGTTAAGTGGTAGTTGTTTATTCTTTCTGACCAGAAAGTCTGTATGCCATGCTTCTTCACCAGCCTATCAAGTTTTCCATTATCTCTGGCTGTGAATTTGACAATTTCCTGAGCTTCATTTTGTTGTCAGTCAGAACATACTTACTTACTTGTGAGCCTGCCACCAGCCTTCACTTCCTAACTTCTTTCTCAATAATAACATTGAAAGAGTTTGTGACAGGAGCTATGCCCTTCCTGCCTGCTGGACAGATACCCTGCCTACATCTGAGTCCATCTTGTGCCTACCATGAAGTTTTCTAATTTGTGTAGAGAGAATCTATACTGAAGGGGGTATATCTGATCTGAGCCAAAGGAAGGAGAGACAATTTCATTCTCATGCTTGATATCTGAAAATTGAAGAGATTCTCCTATGTAAGATATTCTGTACCAAAACAAATGTCATCAATTTGTTAATATCACCTCCTAATGTGTGTCAGGAACTATGCCACAGACAGGAGAGACTAAGAGTGAAATTCCACACATCCCTGACATCAAGGAGCTCACAATTTAGGCTGCACCCAAATCATCTGGGAAGCTTGTAAACATACAGATTCTAAGTGCTCCCTGCCCCAGGTCTGTGTGGTGGGCTCAAGAATCTGCATGTGTTATAAGTATCTCAGATGATTCTGATATAGGTGACCTTTCGATGACACTTTAAGGAACACAGTAGGAAACACATCCAGACAAAGCATGAAGAAAATCTTGGAGCTGGGAATGATTATGCTGTTCAATGGACAGTGAAGAGGTGTCTTGACTGGAGAACTGGGTCCCTACCACGGCATGATGTGCAGATAAGAGTGCATTGGCAAGGTCAGGCCAGAATATGCGAGACCTTGAACGACAGACTAAGGAGGTTGAACTTATTCTGGATGATATAGCATTTGAGCTACACCAAATACATCATTGAAGAATCACTGGATATTTTGAATAAAAGGTGTTTTAGCAAGATTTATGTTTTAGGAAAGTTTTTCAGGAAACAAAGTCTAAAATGAATTGGAGCAAAAGGAACTTGAGAGTTTCTAAAGCCAAGAAGCATCTGTTGTTAATTGTCCAAGTGTGAGGTGATAAGTATTCAGACAAGGATGGTAGCAAATATAAATATGGACAATTGTAAAAGGCATATAGGATTACTGAGGGACCAGAGGGATGTAGAGGATGAGGAGGGTTAAAAAAAGATTCAGAAAGAACTCTAAGTTTTGGTACTGGGACTAATGAAAGATTGAAGATGTCACTGGCTGACATAAGAAAGTGGCATAGAAGGATCATATCTCAAAACTATTACTCTAAAAGCCATACATGACAAACCCACAGCCAACATCATACTGAATGGAGAAAAGTTGAAAATATTCCCCCTAAGAACTGGAAGAAGCCAACGGTGCTCACCATCACCACTTCTATTCAACATAGTACTGGAAGTCCTAGCTACAGCAATCAGACAAGAGAAAAAAATAAAGGGCATCCAAATTGGGAAAGAGGAGGTCAAACTATCACTTTTTGCTGACAATATGATATTGTATGTATAAAACCCCAAAGGCTCCACCAAGACATTCCTGGAATTGATAAATCAGCAAAGTCTCAGTTTTTTACAAAATCAATGTACACAAATCAGTAGCATGCATATACACCAATAATAGTCAAGCTGAGAGTCAAATCAAAGACTCAATAACGTTCACAATAGCTACAAAGAAAACAAAATCCCTCGGAATATACTTAACCAAGGAGGTGAAAGATCTCTACAAGGAGAACTATAAAACATTGAAGAAAGAAATTGCAAATGACAGAAACAAATGGAAAAATATATCATGCTTATGGGTTGGTAGAATAAACATTGTTAAGTTGTCCATGCTGCCCAAAGTGATTTACAGATTCAACACAATCCCCATCAAAATGCAATGTCATATTTCACTGATCAATAATTCTATGCTTCATTTGGAAACAAAAAAGAGCCTGAATAGCCAAAGCAATCTTAAACAAAAAGAACAAATCCAGAGGCATCACATTACCAGACTTCAAATTATACTGCAAGGCTATAGTAATCAAAACAGCATGGTACTGGTACAAAACTAAAGACATAAACCAATGAAACAGAACAGAGGACCCACATATAAAACCATCTACCTACAGCCAACTGATCTTGACAATGCAGACAACAGCATACACTGGCAAAAATAAGCCCTATTCAATAAACGGTGCTAGGAAAATTAGATAGCTACATGCAGGAGAATGAAACAGGACCCCTATCTCTTGTCATTTACAAAAATTATTTTAAGATGGATAAGATGTAAGGCATGAAACCATAAAAATTAAAGAAGAAATTGCAGGAACTACTCTTCTAGACATTGGCCTATGCAAAGAATTTATGACTAAGACCCCAAAGGCAATTATAGCAACTACAAAAATAAATAAATTGGTGGGACTTATTTAAATTAAAAAGCTTCTGCACAGCAAAGGAAATAACAGAATAAACAGAGAAACTACAGAATGGAAGAGAATATTTGTAAACTATACATGTGATAAAGGGCTAATATCCAGAATCTACAAAGAACTCAAACAAATAAGCAAGAAAAAAATCAAACAACCCCATTACAAAGTGGGAAAAAGGCATTAAGTTAAGTTTTTCAAAAGAAGATAGGTAAATGGCCAACAAATATATGAAAAAAAATTCTCAACATCACTAATCATCTGGGAAATGCAAATTAAAACCACAATGATTTACCATCTTACCCCTATCAGAATTGCTATGATTAAAAAGTCAAAAAACAATAGATGCTGGCAGGGATGCAGAGAGAAGGGAACACTTACACAGTGTTGGTGGGACTGCAAACTAGTACAACCTCTGTGGAAAACGGTATAAAGATTCTCCAAACAAATAAATATAGACTTCCCATTTGACCCAGCAATCCCACTACTAGGTATCTTCCCAAAGGAAAATGATGCATTTTATCAAAAAGACACCTCCACTGCTTGTTGCAGCACAATTCACAATTGCAAAGATTTCAGATCAACCTAAGTGCCCATAAATTCATGAATGGATTAAACAATATGTGGTATTTGTATACCATGGAGCGCACTCAGCCATAAGAAGGAACGAATTAATGTCTTTTGCAGTAACTTGGATGGAACTGGAGACCATTATCCTAAGGAATAAAAAAACAAACACCACATGTACTCTCTAATTACTTGTAACTAATTGATGGACACAGAGAGAAGTAAAAGTCATTGGAAATCAAGAAGGGTGGAAGCATGAAGGATAAAGGGGTAAAAACCTACCAAACAAGTACAATGAACACTATTTGGGTGATG
>CM052457.1:78170866-78212689 GCA_028533085.1 Varecia variegata
TACTCTTCTTCCTGGGAACATGAAGAGTAGAAATTTGAGCACCCTTGATCTGAATTGAGAAGAGAAATATTCAAGTAGAAGTCTAGGATTTAGAGATACTGACTATAGACTGAGAAAAGAAAGGTAGACCCCGCAGGTCTTAATAATGGTATATGAACCCAAACTTTATTTTCCCCTTTGAGTTTAGTAAGAAAAATTTATTGTTAATACATCACGAATGATCTTCATCTATCTATCTATCTATCTATCTATCTATCTATCTATCTATTTTAAACTGTCCTATTTATCATTTGTAGTAGAACAAAATCTGATTTTTTTTAAATTCCATCTCAAATTGTGCATTAAAATGGCAATGTCGGTGTTCCTTTAAGGACCAGGGTAATGTTTTTAGAGAAGGCAATTTGGCTGGCATTATATAGATTTTATTTGAGGGCAGAAGGTAATACAGGTATTCCCCCAATTACTGGTCAAATAAAAACTTTTAATATGTCGAAGACTTGGCAAATGTTCAAAATTCACAAGGGCACAAACTGACTCTGAGGATATGGGTAACCTTGAAAAATAAAGAGGCTAATGATGATTGATTTATAAATAGCTAACATTTTCACATTGTGTTTTATAGAAGGACCAAACAACTCAACTCTGGTAACAAAGGAATCAAGAAGTTCCATCAAGGAAGCATACATATACTACTTTAAATAACATACAGATACATAAACCAAAGTGTTTATTTACTTCTGCCTATGTTATATATTGCCTTTCCTTGCCTTGCATCTGCCTATACATTGTTATACATTAAAATTTCCCTTAATCTTTCAGGAGGTCTGTGATGTCTATTCTCAGATGATCAATATTTCTGAAAAAAGCTATGTACTAATTGGTTTTAAGTCTCCAGAGGCCAATAAGCATAACATGGACCATATATCCTTTAAAAGAACAGATATATTATAATAAAATAATGTAATGGCCAATATATTAGTCATTACTCATTAACTAAAGAAATCTAGGGAAATGTTTCCAGAGTAGCCTGCATTGGACATTTAGGTCAAGAGTAATGGACATCACTTCCTCAGCAAACATATATAATTTGGAATTTGCATTTATTTTTGGAAAACAAAAATAAAATAAGTAAATTATAAATTTAAGGGCTAAAATTCAAACATTCATCTTATAAATAATGAGGATTCTGCCAATAAATAACATTTTCAATGAGTTTATAAGCAGAATAGGAAAGGGCCACGTTGAGGATGAATTTTCAACTTCAAATAGTCAAAGGCAAATGGAATTTGACTTGGCTATTGATAAACTATGTGATTATTTCCTACCATTCTGGGAAGGTGTCCAAGGTGATCCTGGAAAATTTCCTAAAGGCTGTTATGCTCCTGACTAGAAATTTTTAATGGTTTCTGAGTGGTAGTTGGGTAGATTTTCAATGGTCTTTGTAGATTGACTACAATATTTTGAACAATTTATTTCATTGTATACTGGCAGAAATTAGTTTAATGATAAAGTATTTCTTTAAAGATTATGTAATAATGGCTAGTGTTGCATTTACTCTTTGAAGCATGCGCAGGAGGGGCTATTAAAACTGTTTGGAATGTATCAGCTATAAGAAAGTGCATTTAAAATATATGAAAATTGTTACTTCCTTTGTAGCCTATGTGCAAAGCATTTGGTTGATTCTTAAAGTCCTGCAAAATGATGCTAGTCCTGTGCCCACTGAAGTGGGTAAATCATCCCAAACAGCCCATTTTGGCTGGCTATAGGTTACAGTCTTTGAAGGGAATTTTCCTGCTACTGTCAACTCCTCAGCAAGTTAGCTGGAGATCAGTTATACATTTTTGAAGTTGAATTATTACCCAAATTTCTTTTTATCAGAAGAAATTTGATACAAAATGCAATTCATAGAGTAGCTCTTTGTTTTTCATTCAACCTTTGAGCAACATAGACGGGGATAGCTTAAGGATCTAGGGGATATGAAAATAAAATGAATATGAATAAAATTACCTATTAGTTACTGCCTTTCCCTGTGTGCAACTAATGCTATTGTTATGAGAGACTATGGATGGAAAAGGACCTGGTGGCAAAGAGAGGCATGCAAAAAAATTTTGCTTCAGGTTGAGCCCACACAAAACAGAAGGGTGAGTTGCATATCAGACCTCTGTCAAATACTTTATAAAACAAACTTGGTATAAATTCTCATACTTCGGTGGGTTTGCATAATTTATTTCCTATCCAATGTTCACTGAAATATATGTCTGCTTGTTATACTCTTCAGTGTAATTCTAGAATAAGGGCCTGCCTTTGACAACTACACCACTATGTTGTTTTTTCCTGTTCTACCAGTAATAATGAGCTCTTTTGATGTTTTTTAATAGAAAAAAATATTTTCCATAAAAAGATATCTCTTAGAATGTATGCTCTAGAAAGCATGGATTTTTGTCTGTCCTGCTCCCTGATATATCCGCAGTATCTGGCACTTAATAAATGCTCAGAATGAATGAATGAATAAAAAGTTACATGTTCTAAAATATGAATAAAATAACAATTGGCATAAAAATGAACACTAACCTTAATAATAAATTCTCTTGAGAAAAAAGCAAATGCAAAGTTTGCCATTGTTCATCGAGATTAATCATGCCACTTGCAGTAAGTTCTCTATTGTTTACAAATTAGTAGTAGATTTTCATATCCTAAATATTCTCCTTTCGGGAAATTCATCATTATTATCATTTCAATAGCTCCTAGCAGAGATTCCTCTTTGCCTCTTTTATTATCAGTGATATGTAATGGAATCTTCAGCCACTGCATTTTAAATTTTGAATATTTCCATATTCTCTTATATTAAGGAAATGTTGCTGCATCAGCAATACTCTAGTGGATCAACTCATTGTGATCCAGGATAGTTATTCCACTGAGAGATATTTTCTTTCTACAAGGGTAGCCACCTTTCTCAGTGTGAATTCTGACCTCTGTCTCACTTTTGAGCAGGTACATATACCTCTTAATGCTCAGTACATTTTGGTCATATTTCCTACTTAAAAGTCAAATTAGATATAATTGCAAATTCTGTAGGTAGATATTGTACAACTACATAATGCAAAGAAATTAAGACTGGAAAACATCTTAATTTATTGTAGTTTCTCCCACATCTTGGTACCTTTACCACAAGACTCATTCCTTTTGTTAAGTATTTTACTGCCAATTTCAATGATATATCTTTCCTCCTTGTATAGTTGAATTAAGAGTAAAAAGACAAGCAACGTGATAAATGCATTAGAAAGCATCTTCATTTCGTCATATGAAAAAAACAAATCTACTTCTCGCTTTACACTTTATTATTGACATTAAAATATATGTACTCTGAAAATTCTGACATGTCTCCATTACTCTACACATTTTGTAGTTTATATAACATGGGGTAGAATTACAGTGCAATATTTTTTTCAGAAATAA
This sequence comes from Varecia variegata, assembly GCA_028533085.1. Classification (NCBI taxonomy): domain Eukaryota; kingdom Metazoa; phylum Chordata; class Mammalia; order Primates; family Lemuridae; genus Varecia; species Varecia variegata. The sequence goes on from CM052457.1 coordinate 78,174,323, forward strand.
TGCTCATGAGAAGAGCAATAACTATTAACTTAAATATTTAACATGCATTTTTACATGAACAATATATATGAGTTGTGTGCATAATTTTATAACTTGCTCCTATGGCATGTAGCAATGGTCTTTGTAATCACCGTGCCTTTTATACCACCCCAAATCTTAAATATATATAATCTTTTCTATATAATCCATGATAATTTGTGCATAGTTCAACCTTTGAACTCATTCAGCATATGCTTCAGTCTTATTTCTGTCCTCAGGGAAAATGATTTTAGGCATGGCATGTTTATAGAGAAATAATATTGGCATCTTTTCTATATTTTTGCTATCTCTAGGAGGTGTTTTCTTTAGGGATGAACATGGAGCAAAATCTCCACTTATTTGTTTTAAAATTCCATATGACTACATATTACACCTTTCAAAAATTGTCCCAAGGAAATAGTCTGCCTTAAAAAAATATACAAAAATGTTCATTGCAGCAGTGTTTATAATGGTTAAAAATGGAACCAACATAAAAGGCTAATCATAGAATTGATAAAATCATGTTACATACACACTTTGGAATATTCTGTGACCATTAAAATGATAAAATGTAATGACCATTACATATTTACCTGAAAAAAAATAATAAAGGCATTAGGTAGGTTGTAAAAAGCTGAATCAAAATTTTTATCTATTTTAAGATGACATGTATATCAAAACAAAGTAGTCTATATATGATGTTAACTGAAAAAAAATGAAGTTTATAATTTGGAAAAGAGGGCTTTATTTTTCACAAACTTTTCAGCCTGCAGTGGCCATTCCAGCAGGCTGGGAAACAGGGCTCCTGGCCACAACTCAGGAACTTGTGCTTCAAGGGAGGGACAAAGGGAATGGGATTTTATGCTGAACAGAGTGACTAAATATGCATATTTAACAAGCTATAGGAAGAGTCATGAATATTTATGAAAAGAGAACTATGTGCCTGTGCAATGGGGCTTTTTATAGAGTCCATGTTTAAACATGGCCACCTTGTATGTCAAAAAGGTGAAACAAGGACACAAAAGCCCTCTTTGTGCATGTTCTGTAGACTGTTAAAACCACTTCATGGTTGGTGGTCTTTTATCAGGAAATAATGCTGGTCTGACCATTAGGAAATAAAGCCTGATGGCTGTTAGCAAGAGAGGGGTAAAATGATGCATGTATAACCTCCCATTCCATGGCTGGGAACTCAGTTTTAAGGTTTCGCTGGGGTTCCATCGGCTAAGAGGAATCCATTCAGTCAGCTGGGGGTTTAGGATTTTATTTTTAGTTCACAATGGGAACTGGAAAAAAGCCAGCAACAGTGAATACAGATAAGTTGTTAGAGTGGTGGAATAGAAAGTTTTTATTTTAAAAAGTTTCTGCTGTTACTGTTGTGAAAGTGCTTTATTTTTTAACATATTTTCACATTTCCATGTAACCACATTTCCCCTAACCGACTGCTGATCATAATAGGCTGTAATTAATGAATTGTTTTATCCTATTTAGCCTTTGGTGTTGAACTTGGGCAGCATTCATGGGCTGTTAAGTTTTATGACTCTATAATGATAGAACAGCTTTTTAAAGCCTAAGTGACCTCCAAATAGCTAAAAGATTTCTTTAGAGTCTCTGCTATTAAAGAATAAATAATACAGCACATTCTTTGCCTTAGGGGAATTTATTTGGGAAAATAAAACATGTAAAAGAGAATTATTGTACATGTTATTCATTTTTTCTATATCACATAGATATGGGAGCTAAATACCATGTAAGAGCTTGACAAAATAAGTACATGATTAATTAGAATATATATTGCTTCTGTCACAAAATTTTAATTGGATTTAGCTTATTCAAGTTTAGTTCAATAGAACTTATTTTTTTCAGCCTTCTATGCTCTGACATTGGCATTATTCTAAACCTAGCTCATATACAAATATTATAAATTATTCTAACCCTGCAGCTCCATGTGCAAGAGCAGAGAACTTTATGAATTTGTTTATTAGTATGATTGTCTTTGAATAAGATAGAAAATAGAATGTCCTAATGTGTGATAGACAGATTAATGGCCCCAGACGATGTTCACATCCTAATCCCTCAAACCCTGGAACCTGTGAATACATTTCCTTACATGGCACAAGAGACTTGAGCCACGTAATATTCTGAAATTAAAAAAAAAAAAAGAAGCTTGCAGAAGTCATTAAGTTAAAAATTCAGAGATGGTAAAACTGTGCTGGATTATTTGAATTGGCTCAATGTACACAAAAGTCCTTATAATAGGAAAGTAGGAGGATCAGAAGGAGATCTGAGGATAGAAGCATGGTCCAGAGGAGAGATTTGAAGGTGCTACCCTGCTGCTAGCTTTGAAGATGGAAGAAAAGGCCATGAGACACAGCATATATGTGGTTTTTAGAAACACGATAAAGGCAAAGAACTGGATTCTCCCTTAGAGTCCTCAGAAGAAACTCAGACCTGTTAACAATTTGATTTTAGCCCAGTGAGATCCATTTCAGATTTCTGTCCTCCAGAATAGTAAGATAATAAATTTGTGTGTTTTAACCCACTAAGTTTTTGATGAGTTGTTACTCAGCAATAAGAATCTAATACAATGTGTTTTGATACTGTGTTCCTGAAAACCTCATGCAAATCTAATTTTGAAGTTCAAATGCGACTTTATAAGCATGCTGGCGGAGATTCACTATTTTGGGGAAGGTCATGAAAGGACCCAATTTTATAGCAAGAGGCCTTTTCCCATTGTGAAAAATCTACCAATACTAATATGTTTTATATACTTACATTGCTCTTTGCCACGTTTTCATAACACAGAAAATGTTAAAATACCTGAGGTAAAGGAACAAATGTTGCCTAGACAGGATAGGAGAGTGTGAGATTCTGAATTTTTAAGCCCTACAATATAGACTGAATGTTACAGAACTTCAGATGTCACTGGGATATTGGTGGTGGTGGCTGTTGTATTTGTTGGTCTCTCTCTCTCTCCTCTCTCTCTCTCTCTCTCTCTCCCTCTCTCTCTCGTGTGTGTGTGTGTGTGTGTGTGTGTGTCTTATATTTCTCCTTCATAAGGAAGTCTTACCCCCTATGCACATAAAGACTTGGTTTGGCTCTAGATCTCGAAGCTTGCCTATGTCAGCAAAATTCCTAACAACCAACAAATCAGGATGAAATGGGGCTCTGATATGAATCAGTGCCATTTAAGAACTCACCAGCTAATTGAACAAAAGGACCAGATCCCCTGTGGAAGCAAAAATGCTGATTAGGAAGCATAGGTAGCTCTTTCTAGCAGTTAGAATAAACTCCTTTTTCAAAGTAGGCTGGAGACATTTTCAACTCCTGACCTCTCCCACTACTCTGGAAGGAAACAAAAATCATTCCATAGCTCTATATTTCTAACTCACATTGTAGCAAAGGTAAAAGATTACTACCTTTCTAAGTAATTTCATGAAAATAATCTTTGCATATTATATAGGAAGCAGCCTCCAATTTGTGCTTTCACTGCAATATAAAAAAATTCAGTGAGAAGGCTCTTGGAACATTCAGCAAGTACTTTGTAGAGATTACATTTTAAATACAAAGTGCCTAGTGTGTGGAGTCAAAATAGAAATTAGTAAAAATGACAAACAAAGTTGAAAAACATGAAAATACTTAGTTACTTCAGCAGATTTATTTTCTCCCACTGCATTTTTTTATTAATTGGGTTGTGAAACACACATCTGCAACCTCTCCTGAGCTAAAATTGGTCATTTACCTAACACTTTATTTTCTAGTATTTCAAAGAAAACATAGCCTGTCTCATGATTTTTCAGAAGTAAAATTGGCAAAAGTTATTATTGTCCTTTCTATATATAGTGACTAAGCCAGTCACAGGCAAGTGAGAAATTCTGGAGATAAACTGCTTGATGAATGGGTGCTGTGCACTAAGCTAGTGATTTGTGCAGAAACAAGGAGTGCTGGACACTGACCTCATGCTGATTGAGCATGTGACACGGCTTGTTAGGACAATATGGGAGCATGACTTGAATGTACAGATTGTTATGGTAATATAAACAGAAAAATTTGCTGCTCTTTCACAGATTCAGCCCCTATTATATAGTCCACTTTTTCATTTCTTTCCACAGATAAATATTAGTTAACTTACTATGTGTCACTGGTAGAATACATCTCAGACTAAGGTTATAATCTTGCAATTTTTCTTATTTTTAAACTGACATTCTCTTATAATTTATATATCAAGTTAATTGTAGTATAATTTGTATATAATAAAATCTACCCATTTCAAGGGTACAGTTTGATGAGTTTTGAAAAATATATGTAGCCAAAACAATCTATAGATTATATTATATATAATGGAATAATTCCATGACCCCCCAAATTATATCCTGCCCTTTTTCAGTAAGTTATTCCTGCTTTACAACGTTCAAGACCGACAGATCTTCTTTTGGTCACCAAAGATTAGATTTAACTTTTCCGGAATATCACATAAACAAAATCAGACAGTATGGGCTATTTGTGTTTGGTTTGTTTGGTTCACCATAATGACTTTGATTTTATCCATGTGGTTGTGTGAATTGATAGTTAATTTTCTTTTTATTGCTGAGTAGTATTCCACTGTATGGATGGAGCATAGTTTGTTAATCCATTTGCCCATTGAAGGACATTTGAGATGTTTCCATATTTTGGCCATTGTGAGTAATGCTACTATTAACATTCATGCACAGGTATTTGTACAGACATGTTTTTATTTCTCTTGGGTACATGCCTAGGAGTGGAATTACTGGGCCATATGGTAAGTGTATGTTTAACTTTGTAAAAACTGCCAAATTGTTTTCCAAAGTGGATATAACATTTTGCAATCTGACCAGCAATATATGAGAATTCCAAGTTGTTCTATAATCTCACCAATACTTGATATCATCTTTATTATTTAATTTTTGCCATTCTAGTATGAATGTAGTAGCATATTTTTTGGTTGTAATTGGCATTCTCTGTTGCCTAATGATGTTGAGTATTGTTTCATGTTCTTATTGGCCATTCATGTACTTTCTTTGTCAAGAGTGTACAATTTTTTTTCTGTTTTTTAATTGGGTTGTTTATGTTTTATATTATTCAGTTGTAGGTGTTGTTTATATGTTCTGGGTAAAACTCTTTGCTAAATATATGTATTGTGAATATTTTTTACCATTCGGTGGCTTGCCTTTTCATTGTGTTAATGGTGAGGAATAACTCATGTATTTAGGTATTTGTCTGCTACAAAGAAGTCTAGGTGAAATGATCAATGTTGTGTTAACCAGCCTGTGTGGCGAAAGATTGAAAAAGCTTAAGACTTTTAAATTTTACAGTAATGAATTCTAGTTAAGTGGCATTTTCAGAAACTCCTGAAAATAGTCAGGAACACATAGGTAATATTAATATCTTTGACTTGACATGATGATCAAAATCTTTCCTGTTACGATTTTCCTTGCAAAAATACAGAATCTGAGATCTATACCTAGAGTACTATCTTGTTGAAATTATTTATTATACTATTTGTTTACATATGTTTAATTAAAAAATATATTGATTTTGTATTTTAAATATAAAGAGTTTTTATGTGTGTATTCCAGCATTCAGAATTCTATATATTAATACATTCCAAAAATACAGATTATCAAAGAGCTATTTCATTTCTTTAGCATTTTAAATATTAAATGCAGTTAAGAATGTGTTATTTAACACATGGTTAATGAGTGCATGTATAAATAAGGGAATATTTCAGAGTTAAGTGGATTTTCACCAATAAATCCATGTGAGTGTAAGAAAAAATAAACACCTCATAACAACACTGAGAGTGAAGACTGAATCGTATTGCCAGAATCTGAGAGGAATTTCCAATCACTACAAGACCTATGGAACTAATGTAAAAGATCAACCAATTAGGCAAAATAATTTTTTTAAAATGCTTGTATTAAGACATATATTGATGAAAATTAAATTATAAAGATAAATTTAAAAATATATACATCTATTAAAAATAAAATCACATTGCCCACAAAAGTCTGAAAGCTTCAGACTTTTCCTCTGTAATACTAAATATAGGAAAATAACTTTGATATTGACATATTTCAAGGCACTAAACAAATAATAACCATTATGGAGTTTGCCAGCCTTGAGAGTGAAGGTTGATCTGGCTTGCAAGGTTAAGTAAAAGACGCAGGGTTGGCCTTTTGAGCAAAAGTAAATATTTAGAAGATTCTTGTTATATTAAGAAAGAAGGGCCCTGGGGCAGTGAAAGTATGATTGAATATTCTGCTAATCCAGGCATGTGGAAGTTTGAGTGTTAAATTTTCAGACATTTCTGAGGGTTAGGGAGGTTTAATCAAAACTGAGTAGTAAAAAAAGGAACTCTAGTAATCCTAACAAATTTAAATTGTTATTATGCAACTTTTATCTATTTTAAATATTAGAGTGCTAAGTACACTTTTAAAAGTGCAGCTTCTATTGATAGAAAAATTGAAAACCAATATTCTACATAATTTTTGACAAAAAGATTTCAGGGAAGTAGTTTTAGGTAAGGGAATGATTTTACAGTATGTGGACGATATTCTGATAGCCAGTGAGACTGAAGCTGAATCAAGGCAACATGCCATAATTGTATTAAATTTACTAGGAGACAAAGGATATAAAACATCTCAGAAAGAAGGTCAGATCTCAATTCCCACTGTCAAATACTTGAAGTTTTAATTGTCTCTTGGAACTTGGAACATCCTCTCAGATTGGAGAGAGGCAATATATTGAATAGCAGTTCCTACTACTTGAAAACAGTTGTGAAGATTCTTAGGTATGGCTGGGATTTGCTGGATTTAGGTTCTTCACTTCAGGCTAATATCAAAACTCCTGTATAAAGCTTTAAAAGGAGAAGAAAAATAACCATTTAATTGGACCAATGAATGCCACAAGGCTATCTTGACTATTAAAAAATTAATGACTGCACCCATATTGGTACTCCTGGATTTATATAAGACTTTTGATTTGTTCATTCAAGAAAGACAAGGGATTAGATGTAGGGTATAGACACAAACTTTTGGAGATCGTAAGTAACCTGTACTTTATTTTTTTTAACAATTGGATGTGGTAAAAAAAAAAGGATGACACACTTGTCTGAGAATGGGAGCTGCTACTTATGATAATTTACATGAAGCTGAAAAGTTTACTCTTGGGCAAGTGATGACTGTTCACACCATGAATTATGTATTACCCCTACTAGAACAAAAAGGAGGCTTTTGGTTAATGGCCAGTGGCCGGATGGATAAATATCAAGTTACTCTGTGAGATGATGTTAATGTAACTCTAAAGGTGGTATACACCTTAAATCCAACCATCTTTCTGCCTATGGACTCTCTTTCCTCATTCTATGATTACATTTAGATTATTGACCAAGTATATTCTGGCCTCCCAGATTTGACTGAGTAGCCCCTACTGGCCCCAGATGAGGAGCTCTTTATGAATGGAAGCAGCCATATGGAACAGAGACTAAAAAAAGTGGGAATGCTGTGGTTATCAGCCAACAGGTAATTGAGCCACAAGCCCTATCCACTGGGATATCCACCCATAAAATAAATTAATTGCACTAACTAGACTGATTCTAACTATGCCTTTATGGTGGTACATGCTCCTAAAGCTATTTGGAAGAAATAAGGGTATCTTACCTCTGAAAACAAGAAAATTAAATGTGAGCCACAAATTCTTGAGTTATTAAAAGCCATTTTACTGCCCAGTGAGTTAGCCATCATGCACTGCTGGGACATCAGAGAACTGTTTATGGTAGGTTTGACGGCCAAAAGAGCAGCCCAAAAATTGTCCAACCAATTGGTCTTAATCCCCTTCCTCCAATTGGATAGCAGGGAACCCCTATTAGTACAATAGCAGGTCATCAAAAGATGTTCCCCCAAAGTTGGGGGAAATTGATAACACACTAGCTCCCAAAGGGACAGGCAAACAGGAGCAGTTACAGTTGGTACCCCCTCTGTCTGTGGGGTCAATGGGAAATAACACCTTGGGCCTATGACTGTTTAAACAGCTGGACAATGGTGGACACTTGCTTGTTGGAAATTCTTACTGTCCACTGTTTAGCCAATAACAGGTCAAAAGTTGCCCATTAAACTAGCTCCCTAAAACTGTTTTCATAAATGACTAGGGGAATTTTGGGTAAAAATTCCATCTGGGGGACATGAGGCCAATATTTCCCAGTCAGGATCCCAGAGAGGGATGGGTACCTCCTTTGGTATACTTTACTACCTTTGTGGGGAGAGGGTGGCAACTCAATGATATGCACTAAAATGTTTTGGTTACACCCCAACACTTTTGTTCTTGTTCATACCTCAACTATGTCCCATTTCAGCAGGAAGCAGCCAGATATATTGATATCTCGATTCCCCAAGATTGAGGAATAAACTAAAAAGAAAGGGGGAGTTGTAACTGGCTCCATGAACAAATTTCAAGCACCCCTATATGTTTCTTTATAATCCTTTACCTTATCTAACTACTTGACTTTTTGAGTTGTTTCCCAGAAATGATGGATTTTCTACAAAACAAAGGAGTTGAGATTCTGAAGACCCCAGGACAGACTTCCTGATGCCAGTACTCATCATCCCCCTCAACCTGCCCCAAGGCATGCAGCCCCTCCTTAAAAAGCCCATGATCTCCATTAGTCAGAGAGAAACATTTGAAGCAGCTTCTCCTGTTCTCCTGATAGGCACCTGTCATATTAAAAAATTCTTTTCTTCCTTGGCAATCCTTATTGTATCAATAATTGGATCTTTGTATGATGAGAAACTGGACCTAGACCAAAAACCTCTTGTGGTTTCTACAACAATGGCTCTAAGACTTAAGCTCACTGACATGTCAAACAATCATCAAAAAAATCACAGAAGACCTGACACATAAAAACACATACACATAAAGACATAGTCAGGAGCAGATCTTACAGATTTATAATATTTTTTGTTTGTCAGTTTTTAAATAATTTCTTTCTCCTTCTTTAGACTATCAATCTCTTGATTACCTGTTTTGTTGCCTTAAGCAATTGTTGCTAGGCAACTCTAAATTTGCATTTCCAAAGACAATACTTTCAGTTGAAAGATGGTAGAAAATTTATGTCTCAAATCACAGAGAAGAAATTTAAATTTTAACCTTTTAATTTTTTTTTATTTCATGAAATTATGGGGGTGCAAGCATTTTCGTTACATGTTATGACTTTGCCACATCCCAACCATGATTTGAGATGTGCCCTTCCCCCACTACAATGCTCATCACGTTCATTAGCTGTGATTTTACCCACCCCCAACCCCCCTTATTACTACTGTGTGAGCACCTTAGTGTTGATCAGTCAGTGCCAATTTGACAGTGAGTACATGTAGTGCCTATTCTTCCATTCTTGAGCAAGGATGTGGAAACAACCGAAGTGCCCGTCAATCCATGAGTTGGATTAACAAAATATGGTATATGTACACAATGGAATTTAACCTTTTTTTAAAAGAAGAGGTTGGGGTGTGTGAGCTGGAGGAAGATTAAAAATGGATACCAAAGTAATGCAAAATCTTAGGAATTCACCATAGGATTTTATAGGTAGACATACAGATGAGCCTAGATGCAATTAAAATATCCCACTAAAATGTCACACCTTAGAGACCAATCTAGCTACGTAGGTGGCTTTTTAATTTAGTCTCTTTTTCCAACTGGACCACTGAGCTCAGGGCAGAGCTCACAAGGAATCTTGAGTCTCCACAAGAGGGAAACACCATGGGACCAGGCCATGCAATGCTTTCACAGTGCACTGTCATTTCTCTAAGTATTTAAACTGCTCCCCTTATTATCCAAAACACAAAGGCAGTCTTTCTACTAGTAACTATTTACTGTAAACAATTGCCCTCAGCTAGTGACTTGCCAGCTATGGCATACACAAAAATTTTTCTTTTATTCTTTTTTTCTTATTACAGTACTGCCTGGATATTTGCCTCTAATTAAGCTTACTTCTGACCATAGAGCTCTTTTAATAAATCCTTTCAAAATCTTTTATTATTCATATTTTAGCCAGTACAAACAGTTGATATTTCTGGTTTTTGAATCTCTTTCACCAGAGGTAGCCTCCCATTTGAAACTTAACCACAGTTATGACTGTGGTTAAGTAAGACTTAACCACAGTTATGACTCACAGTGTGTCTCCAAAGAGGAGCAAAGCAGTCTTCACAAGATCTAGAACCACCCCAAAGGCAGATCAAAGAAAAGAAAGTATTGCTAGTTGAAAAGTAAAACTCACATTTCTGTCTGGCCATATTCTTTAAGTTCTGAAATTCTCAGCTGACTTTCTACACACAAAGACCCCAAAGTCCCATATGCCCTCAATGATGGAAGAGTACAGGAAATCAAAAGCTGTCCATGGAAGGGAAAATATGAAAGTCACCAAAATGCCTGATGCAGAATCAAACCCAGGCTGCAGTGGTGAAAGCACAAATTTTTAAACAGCCTTCATAGTAAATGCTGCACGAAATAGAAAGCAGGAAGTTTGAGTGTACAAAGGATTTTAACTTTGTTTCAGGTCACATTTTTGCTCTTTAACTTTTTCAAGTGAATTTTTAAGGGTAGCCATGACACTAGTATGTGTCTTTCTTTTAATTTGATCTTAACATCAATTGTTTAGAATAAGATATCTCTAAAATACATATTTATAGGATCCATTTTTCTGGCCATCGACAATTTGAATTCCCAATGGTGTATTTATACTAACAAAGACCCAGTTCAAAACCCTCTTCATGTAAAACCCAAGATGTAATTTTAGGGCATAGAAGAAGCAATCTCAAACTTCTCCCCACTCTCCCAGAAATACTTTAAGATAGCTAAAGACTCTTGTTGCACAGTATTAACAAGGGCTGAAACAATAAAAACCCCTTATGAATGGGAATTTTTATGACAAATTCTCCCAAAAGCTTGATACATTCAGAACAAAAATCTCCAGCCATTTTTAGACTGGCTACCAGATATGACCCAAAAATCATGTACCCCAGATGGTGGAGACTAAGAGAGAGCACTCCCACATCATCACAAATCAAGCTCTTAAGTACATAAAACAAGACAAGAGAGAACTTTATTCAGCACCCCTCTTTATGATGAGATTACACAGAAAGACAAAGTAAAGGAAGTCTATTTCTGGAAGGTCAAGCATACAAATAGTGATTTTTTTTACTGTCTACTTAACTGGATTCCACAGAGGTACAGGGAAGCTGGAAGCCTTGATGTTAAGAAATTCTTACCCTTTGCCAGTATTTCAGGTTCTCAGATTCTCTTCACTGCAGCTTCCAGAAGAACAGAGCTTTTGATCACCCTGCTCACTGATTAAAAAGAAAACCATTTTCTTTCTTTTAATTTTTAATATCAGCTGAGACACAGTTATTCTACAAATATAACAAAAACACAAATGTCAGTTACTCTGAGTTTTATCTTGGCAATACAGACAAAACAGATCCCCCTAAGACAGGTCCACTGAGTGTTTGCTAGCAATTTTTTCAGGGGTCCACACTCAGATATGACAAAACAAAGACATATATGAAGCCTCTCAAATCAGAATTTCAAATCCAGAAACAAAATTTCAAGCAAATCAAATGTGGTTTCTCAAGGTTACAGTCCCTGCAGTTCTTGAGGGGGTATCCCCTACCAAATAAAGTGCTCTGACAAAGCAGAGCTGAGTGCCCTGCTGAAGCAGGATCTTGTGTCCTTTTGAGGCAGAACCAAGTGTCTAGAGGAATAATACCATACATGAATGCTCCATGTCCTGAGACATCTACCTGTTTCTGACACTGCAAGATGAAAGCACCATGGGCCAGCAATGCCTGGTCAGTAGCCTAACACTTGGATCCATCCCTGAGTAAAAATTGCTCAGGCAGCCAGGTGTGGTGGTTCATGCCTGTAATCCCAGCACTTTGGGAGGCTGAAGTGGAAGGATCACTTGAGGCCAGGAGTTCAAGACCAGACTGGGCAACATACTGAGACTGATATCTACAAGAAAGAAAAAAAGAAAATTAGCTGGGCATGGTGGTTTGTGCCTATAGTCCTAGATACTTGGAAGGCTGCAGAAGGAGGATTGCTGGAGCCCAGGAGTTCAAGGTTGCAGTGAGCTGTGATTGTGCCACTGCACTCTAGCCTGGACAATGGAGTGAGACCCTGTCTCTAGGAAAAAAATTCACTCAGGCAGCTGCTGGATGGGGCCAAATGGTGGCTGTAGCCAGGGGCCAATGTGCCATGATTAAGACACCCACTTAATATTTTCATCCCATCTAGGGTCACCTATATAATCAAATTTCTGAAACCCAGTAATATTATATAAGTCATATGTTTAAAGCATCCAGAGATAAAAGACATATTACATACTGAATAACAAAGTTAAGAATGTATATGAAGTATGTAAATCAAAAGATAATGAAATTAAGTATTTAAAAGACTGAAAGAAATTGACTGTGAACCTAAAATTCTTTTCTTTTTTTTTTTGAGATACCACTTGGGGCCAGATTTTAATAGCTGACAATTCATAATGGATTGACAAAAGCAGAACATCATTAACTTGAATCTACAAAGTCGACATTTCCATATGCAAATAGGAGTTAGCACATATGTGCCTATGTACAAGTCTCATTGCTTGTTTAGTTGTATGTATGTCCTAAAATTCTATATCCAGCAAAAATATCTTTCTAAATGAAGGTAAAATAAAAACTTTTTCAGAATACACAAAACATGAAATAATGCATTGCCTGCTGAAGTACACTGCAAGAAATGTTAAGGGAAGCCCTTTGGCTGAATGAATATGATACCAAATGGAAACTTTTGTATACTCAAAGGAATGAATATCTCCAGAAATGGTAAATACATCATAAATATAAAAGGCTTCCTTTTAATTTTTAAAAAATTTTAAGGTAATTGTCTTTGTTAGGGAAAATAGCTATGTTTATAACATAGGCATAAGTAAAATCATAAAAAGACATTATAAAGAGAAAGAAGGAAGAAAATGGAGTTGTACTATTGTAAATTTCTTACATTATATATGGAGTACAGTTGACCATTGAACAGTGGGTGTCAGGGATGCCAACTTCTGTGCAGTTGAAAATTCATGTATAATTTTTGAATCCCCCCCAAAATAACTACTAATAGCCTAATGTTGACCAGAAGAATTAACTATAACATAAACAGTCAATTAACACATATTTTGAATCTTATATGTACTATATACTGTATTGTAACAATAAAGAAATCTAGGGAAATGAAAATTTTATTAAGAAAATCATAAGGAAGAGAAAATATATTTACTATTCCTTAAATGTAAGTGGATCATCCTAAAGGTCTTCATGCCCATTCTCATTATGATGGGAAGGCTAAGGAGGAGGAGAAAGAGGATTGGTTGATCTTGCCACCTCAGGGGTGGCGGAGGCAGAAGAAAATGCACCTATAAGTGGACCTGTGCTGTTCAAACCCATGTTGTCCAACAATCAACTGTAGTTGCTGATTGGATTTGAGAAGTAAGTGAAACAAAAGTGAAGAATGACTTCACCTTGTTTGATGGTCATGCTCATTACAAAGAGGGCCTTTTAGAAGGAAAAACTGAGATGGGCTAATTAGGATGCCTTGAGTTTAAGAGCCATTAGATGCCTATGTGGAGAAGTCAAATAGGAAGTTTCAAATATATGAATGGAGTTGGGAGAATGATCTGTGATGAAAATAAATATTTGGGAGTTAATTATTAAGGCTATGGAAGTTTATGAGATTACCCTGGTACAATGATAAGAAGGCATAAGAGAGAGTCGTGGGGAATGTCGTTATTTCAGGAACAAATGCTGAGAGAGCTGCAAAAGAACAAAATTAGGAATGAACCCAGTAGGAGAAACATAAAAGAGTTAGTTCTGTAAGTTAAGACTGTTAAGAAGGAGGGAAAGTGGCCATAAATGTAAGAGGTCAGTTAATTGAATACCCAATTACAAGTGCTCTCTTGTATAAATTAGTATTACAGATTATTAAAAAAAAGTGAAGATGGTTTTTTCCTTGTTGGTGTCATTTAGTCTTTAATTTATTTTCTTTTACTTTATTATAATCTCAATAAGAATACATGGGATTCACATGTCAAATACCGTAAAGAGCTGTTTTGATTTGTAAAAAGTACAGATGTAGCAAGTCTATTTTAAATAACTGTTTTTACTGTCTGAAAGTGACTTGGGTTTGAATTTCACTTTTCTCTTTGGGATGAATTACCAAGATTATGATTTCATTCTGTTTTTTATGGCAGAAATTTTATATATTCTGTCTGCAAGAAACCCATCTAACTCACAAGGACTTTCATAGACTCAAGGTAAAGGGATGAAAAAAATACTACATGTAAGTGGAAACCAAAAGCAATCAGAAGTAGCTATGCTCATATAAGATAAAATAGACTTTAAATCAACAATGGTAAAAAAAAAGACAAAGATGGACATTATGAAATGATAAAGGAAGCAATTAATCAAGAAGATATAACAATCCTAAATATATATACACCTAACACCAGAAGCTCCCAGATTCATAAAACAATTTCTACTATATTTAAGCAAACAAATAAACAACAGCATCATAATAGCCAGGGAAGTCAACACTCTGCTGACATAACTGCACAGATCATCAAGACTGAAGGTCAACAAATAAACACTGGACTTAAACAGAACTCTAGAACAAATGGACCTAACACACATTTACAGTACAATGTAACTCACAAATGCAGAATATATGTTGTTCTCATCAACCCATAGGATATCTTCCAAGATAGATCATATTTAGGCAAAGAAAAGTCTCAGCAAATTCAGAAAAAAATGAAATTATGCCATGTATCTTCTCAGACCACAGTGGAATAAAATCAGAAATCAATTCCAAGAGGAACTCTCAAACCTACCCAAAGTCATGGAAATTAAACATCCTGATACTGAATAATACTTGGGTCAATGATGAAATTAAGATGGAAATCAAAAGATGTTTTGAACTGAACAAAAAAGAAGATACAAGAATCCAAAATTGATGTGACACAGTAAAAACAGTGTTAATGGGGACATTCATAGCCTTAAATGCTTACATCAAAAAGACAAAAAGATCACAAATTGACAGCCTGATGTTGCATCTCAAGGAACTAGAAAAAGAATAAACCAAACCCAAACCTAGGAGAAGAAAATAAATAACAAAGCTCAGAGAAGAAGTAAACAAAATGGAAACCAAAAAATAAAATACAAAGGATCAGTGAAACAAACAGTTTGTTCTTTAAAAAGATAAACAAAATTGATAGACCACTAACTAAATTAACCAGAAATAGAAAAGATTCAAATAAGCTCAATCAGAAATAAAAAAGGAAACATCATGACTGATACCACAGTAATACAATATATAATCCATGCTACAATGAAAAGCTCTATGCACACAAACTAGAAAACATAGAGGAAATGGAGTAATGTGTGAAAACACACTATCTCCTAAGACTGAATCAGGAAGAAATAGAAATCCTAAACAGATGAATAATGAGTAGTAAGATTGAAACAGTAATAAAAAATCTCCCAACAAAAAAAGCTCCAAATCAGATGAATTCACAGCCAAATTCTACCAGACCTACAAAGAACTGACACCTATTCTACTGAAACTGTTTCATAATATTGAGAAAGAGAGAATTCTCTTTAAGTCATTGTACACATCCAGTATCACCTTGATACCAAAGCAAGGAAAGGAGACCACAACAACAACAACAACAACAAAACTACACACCAATATCCCTTATAAACATAGATTTTAAAATCCTCAACAAAATACTAGAAAATCAAATTTAACAACTCATTAAAAGGATAATTCACCATGATCAAGTGAGTTTCATTCCGGGGATGCAAGGATGGCTCAATATTAACAAATCAATAAATGTGATTGACTACATAAACAAAAGTAAAATCAAAGATCTCATGACCATCGTAATAAATACAGGAAAAGCATCAATAAAATCAAGCACCCTGGACAGGCACAGTGGCTCATGCCTCTAATCCTAGCACTTTGGGAGGCCAATGCAGGAGAATTACTTGAGGGTGGGAGTTTAGTATCAGCCTGAGTAAGATTGAGACCCAATATCCACAAAAAATAGAAAAATTAGCTGGGCCTGGTGGCACATGCTAGTAGTCACAGCTGCCTGGGAGGCTGAGGCAGGGGAATTATTTGAGCCAGGAGTTTGAGGTTGCAGTGAGCTATGATGATGCCACTGCACTCTAACCTGGGTAACAGACTGAGACTCTGTCTCAAAAAAGAAAAAAAAAATCAAGTGCCACTTCATAATAATATCCCTTAACAAACCAAGCATAGAAGTAACATAACTCAAAATTATAAAAGCGATATATGACAAACCCACGACCAACTTCATATTGAATGAGGAAAGGTTGAAAACTTTCCCCCTAAAAGCTGGAGCAAGACAAATTTGTCCACTGTCACCACTTTTATTCAACATAGTCCTGGAAATCCTAGCCAGAGCAATCAGGTAAAATAAAGGTTTGTGCCCCACTCTGTGTGGAAGGCCCTGTGTGGTGGATGCACCAACAGAAAGGAGACACAGTTCCTGTGAGCCCTGGCTCAATTGTCTCTCAGCAGCCATAGGCAAGGCAGGGGAAGGGGAGGAAAAGAGTCTGAGTCGAAGAAAGCTGGCACTCTGGTTGTGTCTGTTTCTCTCTCCAGGAAGCATCCCACTCAGAATGTCCAGACTTTGGGGTCATGCATATCCCCCGGTACCCACCAGCCTCCTATTGCTCCCATAGTCTGGGCCAGAGTTGGGAAATGTTTGTGTGGGAATGAGCAAGACAAAAACTGAGGGGCTTAGGCCCCTGAGGAGGACAAAGGTACACAGTGGATGGAGAATCAATATGGCGCCTGCCATCTCAGCCTGGGTCTGTGGTATCGGGAAGTGACCCTGAGGGCGCTGGTTGCCTTGCGCTTCGTCTTCAAGAAGCTACCAGTTCACTGGTAGCAGTAACTTTTGGGCTTGTGAGAGTAGAAGAGCTCTCCAGCAGGTTGGGAGCCCACTGACTGCCAGAGATATAGGGGAGGGAGAAATAAGCTGCTCTGCCTACCCTTCTGGCTGGACTCCAAGACTCTCTGGGGTTGATCTCTGCCAATAGCCTGCTCCTTAGTGTTCTGCTCCTAATTCTGTGGGCTATTAGGATGTCGCAACTGATGCCACTTCCCACCGCACAGGACAGAGGATAGCTCTTCGGGTGCTATGGCAGTGTCACTGAGAAGAGCAACCTGGCTGTTCCCCATTCATATGTTGAAGTCCTAAGCCCCATAACCTCACAATGTGGCTGGAGATAGGGACTTTAAAGAGGGCTGAGACTTGATTTGGAGCCCCAAAATAATGGTCAACAGTAGAATGTTTGGATGACAAAATGCACCAAAATTGTGCTTCTTAAAGAATGCATTTATATCCAGAGTTAGTCCTTAGGGCATTCCAACCCTGAGAAATCCTTCATGTTTTCCAATAATTTCCTATTCTAGAAGAATCCTCTTATTTATCCACAGTTCTTCATCCTCATCCCATTCTGCTGTTATTTACATGGTCAGCTGTCTGCCTAGGTTAACATGTTGTACCATCTATTTCAGTTAGTCCTTGATAATTCTTCAGATTTTACCATCTTTAAGTACTCAGTAAGGAATATGTAATATGGTTGACTTTTGTCTTAAAAATATTCTCATCTATTTCTCAAAATATAGAGTGTAACTTTCAAGTCCTCTCAGTTCCCCCCACAGTATCTAGTTCTCACCCAATTTGCATTTGCTAAGCATTCCTTCTAAGCTAAGGCACTATGCTAAATGCTTATAGTATTATCTTGTTCAATCCCTATAACAACCACTTAAGGTAGGCACTATTATTATCTCCATTTTAGACATGAAAAACTGAGGCTGCTACAGGTTAAATCACTGTGCAGTGACCTCTAGCATTTCAGCAGATTTTTGCCTTTTTCAGATCAGTAGGACCAGCTTCTGCTTCGACACCTCTCCTACTGTCATGTCCTACATGTGCAGGAGGCTTAATACTTTAGCCTCTATTCCCCTAGCCAAAAGTGCTGAAATTCTATCACGCCTTCTCCCTGTTGTACTCTCTAGAAAGTAAACTGCCAATGTGAAGTCTATGCTACTCAATTTCAACTTCACAAATGTTCTGATTTCTTTTTTCTTACCGATGTGGCAGGGAGACCTCCTTCATCCCACACAGTTCTGTTATTTAATATTATTTTGGAAAGGCAAAAGCAAAAAAAAAAAAATTAACATTAAATAACATTTTTGTCACTCAATACATCATTATGTGAGCTGTTCTTCACATATATTATTCTCTTTCATAGAAATTAATAATCATGTCATAGCTATTTTTGAAGGATATAAAAATTAATGTTATAAAGTTTAAAGTTTGGGATAAATGTTTCAAGTAAGACATTGAGCTTTATCATTTTTGATGAATGTGATCTACATCTTATAAAAATCCAAATGCTCTAGATGGGCAGACACAGTTGTATTTCTTCCTTTATTACTTTATCTTTTATTTCCTGGCTGAAGGGAAAGAGAGATGAAAAAGGAAAAAAAGATCAATGACAGGTATTACTATATTATTACTATATTCCTCTCATAATTTATTTTCATGGCTGACATTGGAGGAAAAGTTAAATAAAAATTAACATCCTCCTTCTCTAAAAAATAATATTAGTAAAGTAGTATTCTGATGTCATGACATAAAAAAGAAAAATTTAATATAAACTTGTTTTCTGCATATATTTGTGAGTGAAGATGAAATATTGCTTGAAGAGTTGAAATTCTCAATATTGAAGTATTCATAGTTCTGATCATTAATTTCTGACACAGAGCATGCATAATTTGTGTTATATTTTTGCCTAAAAATGTCTCCCCCAAACCCCATGGAGAGAACCCAAAATGCAGTCCAATTCATCAAATAGGACTACTGCTTTCCATTCAGACTTTTCAATGTTTTATTTTTCAGTGATTCCTAAAACAATTTCTCAAATTCCAAAGCAGGCTTAATGAATTCTTTGAACATTGGCACAAATTAATATTAATAGTAATGAGCTCATTTGTGTTTCATTAGTGGATGACATTGTTTCACTTATTAAAAAAGTCCAGTGCCATTCTGAGGGCAAGAGGAAAATGTAAAGGGGTTAGTAGAAAGCAGGACAAGGGAAATGTACCAAACATTGAGCCTCAGTTAGCAAACTTTCCCTTAGGCAACCTTTCTTTCCAAGTGTCTCTGATCTTCTACATTAGGTTTATGCAACTTTCTCTAGAATCTTGCCACTGTAAGGTATAATTTAAGTAGGATGTGATGGAGAAGTCCCTGAACTCCGAGTCTGACAAAGCAAAATCTGAATCTTGGCTCTGTGAATACTACCTTGCTCACATAACAGTGAGAACAAAAAGAAAATGTATGTGAATGTATCTAGCCAAAAGCAGGAGATTCATATCAGATGGCAGTTGAACCTCATTTTGAAATCAACCGTGGTGGATTAATTGAACTGATAGAATTATTTCTTTTTTTGGCATGGTAGAGATTTATTTTACTTCAAATCAAAGTCAGAAAGGACCTCAGGAGTCACCTTGCTTAACCCTTACTTGAAATATATGTTCCAGCAACAACCTTCTAGACTGGTAGTAGATTATGATCTGCTTGGATACTACCAATTATGAGGAAGCCACTGCCTTCTGAGGTATTTCACTTGATTGTTTAATAGTTCCTATTAGAAGTGATTTCTACTTTATCCACCCATTCAACAAATATTTGTTAAGCACCTACTATATGCCAGGCATTGTGGATAAAAAGGCAAGATAGACAACCCTTGCCCTTCTGGAGCTCATAACCTGATGAGGGTGACAGATATACAAACAGACAATTATACTCGTGTGATGAGTATTGTGGTGCGCAGGCAGGGGGCTGTGCAAGTACAGGGAAGGGGTGTGAGCAGGGCCCTGGGCAGAAGCAAGATGATGAAAAAAGTCTCCCTGAAGTAGAAACTTAATGGATAAGTCAGTTCTCCTGGTGAAGAACAAGGAAGCAGATAGTCAATTTCAAGAAACTGTAACAGTGTGGACAAAAGCAAGAAGTGAGAGAGGGGATGGTATGTGTGGGAGACTGCAGATGTGACTGGAAACTGAGTATAAGGGGGCATTATAAGGGCAAAGGTTTTTGGGTGCCTGATCCTAAAGGGTAGTGTTTGATACCCTAAGGAGTTGTGGCCTTATCTTGAAGGCACTGGGGAATCATTAGAGTGTTTTGAGCAGAGAAGGCAAGCTCGCGAAACAAGTATAATTGTGCTCCACAGCCCTCATTGCAAGAAATGCTGCACCAATTTATTTTCAACTGAAATAAAATTACATCTGTCTTTGAGCACTGCCCCCTCTTGCCATGATAAGAACAACTCAGTACTGCCCATATTTTAGGGATTTTTGCTTCTTTTTCCAATTTTTATAGAACCCGTGTCTGTTTTTTATTAAGATTATTGTTTCACGGTGAATTCAGGGTAATTTTTTCACTTTTTCTTTTTATTATGGTTATGATATTGAATTATATTTCATTGATTAATACTAAAGTAGGTTTTGTAGGACACCATAGACTCACATAGTTCAAAATCTACTTGAAAACATAACTCGAAAGTCTCCAAAAAGAAATGATTTCACCCATGGTTGATTTTAGATTTCCATGTGTGGATTATGCCTTATTTAACATTCTTTACAATTTACTGTGGGGTATGCTATACAAAAGGAAATGGAGAGAATGTTGCTCATGTCTCATTCTGCTCTCTGAAATTTTCAGAGTTCCCCTTCTTTCCTGGGTCAAGATGGTCTCCTCAACATCAACCTATCAGTGGGCCTAAACTCCAAAAGGAAATCCCACGTATGTGAGTGTCTTTCAGGTACTATATCACTTTGGATTTTGAATCTGGTGGACACAGGAACAAGATTGTCACTCCTTAAACAAAGAATCAAGCACTCCAAACACAGAATTTGAGTGGCTTCTTGAGATGGGGAAGAAAAGTATATGTTTTCCCCACTCTTTCAAAAATCCATCAGCAAAAATAACAAAACATAAAGCAACATCTTAATAAGTTAACCAGGCAGAGTTGCTTTGAATAAATTTCAGTGTCATATCTGAGAGGAGAATTGGCAGGAAATGGGTGGTTGAGGCAGACTGGAAACTACTTAGGAAATTAATTCAATAATTCACCATTACCTCATCAAATATTTGTTATTCTGGGCCAAGCACTGTTAGGCACTTAAGGTACAGCTGCGAACACGAGAGATGTAAATCCTTGCATTTATGTAGCTTACATTGTTTTGGGGGATGAAAGCAAGTAAATAAAATAAATTAGTAAAATATGAAATATAGCATATTTTCTAAGTGGTATGGAAAAAATAAAGCAGAGAAGGGGAAGAGGACATAATTGGAAAAGGTGAACTTTATATAGAGCAGTCAAGAAAGGCCTCAATGAGAAAAAAGTGACATGCAAGTGATTACCTGAAGAAGATGAGAGAATATGCCATGAAGATATCAAAGAGAAGAGAGCCTTCAGGCAGAGGGAAAAGCAATTGTAAAAGTCCTGATGTGAGGTGGGAACTTGCCTAATGCATTAAACAAACACCAAGGAGGCTGGCTGGCTGTGGGGTTGTAAGTGAGGAGAGAGGAGCAGGCTCTACAAGGTGGCATGGCATGGTGGATATAGTCACACACTGTAGAGTCACACTACCCAAGGTCAAAGCTCAGGTCATCTTGGGCAAGGTACATAACCTTTCTGTGCCCAGCATTTAAAATGGCCTTAGTAATAAATAGTACCTACCTCTAAAGTTTATTACTGCAGTTTATAACCTTTTTTGAATTATTATGTATGATGTGAGATACAGACATAATTTATTTTTTAACAAAGTAACCAATTATCTATTATTATTTGTTGATAGCCCATTCTTTCTCATTTGTTTGTAATACCACCTCTGGCATATGTTTCAAATTTCCATATATCTGTGGGTCTCCTGGACTTTTTACATTTTGTCCCATGGGTCAATGTCATTCTCTCTTTGTGCCAAAGCCACACTGTCTTAATAGCTGTAACTTAATAGTAAAATGTGTACACTAACCTAATTTTTCTTCTTCCGTAGAGTCTTGACTATTCCTTGTACAAATTTTAGAATAAGATTGCCAATTTTCTTGAAGTACTCTGTTGGGATTTTAATTGGTATTCGATAGAATCTAAGAACAATTTGGGCAGAATATCCTTATGATATTGAATGATCTTTTCTATGTTCATGGTATATGTCTAATTATTTAGCTTTTCTTATTAATGTATTTCAATACCATTTTACAATTTTCTCTATGAAAGTCGTGGTCATATGTTGATAGTTTTATTCTGAGAAGGTTTCTATTTTCTGTTGATATTACAGATCACATCTTTTTTATTTCAGAATAGTATGGGGTTACACATGTTTTGGTTACATGATTTGCATCTTTTAAAATATTTTTTTTCTAATTTTGCTTCAAGTACAGAGCAGTGTAATTTAATATAGGTTAGTGTTTATGAGGTTGGTCTCTAGAGGTACCTGCCTACATTTGAATCCTGGCTCTGTCAATTTTATTATATAAACTTATTAAAATTACTAAACTTCCTTCTGATTCAGATTCCTCACATGTAAAATAAGAACAATATCTTGTTAGGTTGTTGTGATTATTGAAGGTAGTTAATATAACTGAATTGCTTATGATAGCACCTGACTCACAATAAATGCTACATAAATGTTTATGCTTCTTGCTGTTAATATTATATACTCATATATTGTCTCCTAACAAAAGTCTAACTATTTCTCATAATTTTAGGTGATTTTTTGCTTTTCTTTGTAGACAGTAAGCTAAGTCATCTGCAAATAATGACAGTTTTGTTTCTTCTTTTTCAATTACAGCTTTATGATTATTTTTGTCTAATTATTCTGAATAGATCCTACAGTACAGACTTCAACAAAAGTGGTGATGGTCAGTCTCTTTGTCTTCTTCCAGATTAAAAGGAGAATTTTTGAGATGTTGCATTATTGAAAATGATGTTTGTATAGATTTTTTTTTTATTTCAGCTTATTATGGGGGTACAAAAATTCTGGTTAAATATATTGCCCATGTCCCTCCCATCCCCCCAAGTCTGAGCTTCAAGCGTGTCCATTCCCCAGACAGTGCACATCGCACTCATCATGTAGATATACACCCATCCCCTCCCCCCACCTCCCACCTCTGTCCGATACCCAATTGGTGTTATTCCCAAATGTGCACTTAGGTGATGATTTTTTTTTTGATAATCATTTTTCAGGTTACATAAGTTCCTTTATGTCTGTAGGGATGCTATAGAAGGGACCCCTCCTCTTGGTGGACAATTAAAATAGAATGACCCAGTCCAACTTTAAGAGTCTGTTTTTCAGTGGTTTTTTGAACTGTAGTGAACTATTGAGGTAATTTCTGAATTATTAATCTAGCTACTATAATAGCTAGTTGTACCCTAGAGCTTCAAACTAACAAAACCAGGGTCACAAAATTCTTAGACCTGTGCAAAGAGATTTACTTAGTGGAGGCAGCAGATGGTTTTTATTACATCCCATGTTTCAGCAAGGCTCCTGTGTGGTGTTTAAATGTGAGAATGCACTTGGAGCTACTTAGTAAGGCTATGTTATGAATTAATAATGTTCTCTGGTGACCAAGCCTTTTACTACATTTCTGTGTAAACTGACAACTCATAATAGTGGCTCTGCCTAAAACTAAATGCTTTGAACAGTAAAAATAAGATTGGGAGCATTACTTTAATGACAATTTATACAAAGTAAATTGCTGTTATGCTTCTTTGTAATTTTAATTATCCAATTAGATTCTGAATTTTAACAACTGTTTACCTTTAAGAAAATAATACAATTATGTTTAGAGCAGTTTTTTACCAGACAGTAAAACTATAGGGGACTATAAAATTATCTCTGTGATTCACAGAAAACAAGGATGAGCACATACAACTAAGAACAATAAGAAAGAAGATAGAAGTTAATGTGTTAGGGGCTGCCAAGGGAGTCAAAACAGAAATAAACATCAGTGGGGAATAGATAAGACTTGCTTTCTTTCTAAATTACTTTTCAGTTCCCATCCCAAATGTTGCATGTCAATATTTTAGTTGATGCCATTTTAAAATTTATCAAAGTACATAATATGACACAGATCCAGTTCATCTGGAATCCACAAAGTTCAAAGGCTTGGTATTATCATCTTCAGAATGCTTTGATGAAGAGAGCAAGAAAAAAATTCTTTTGAAAGTGTAGTCCTTTACATGAAGCACTCTGGGCTCAGCTATATTAAGGATGTTGTTTTGAGTTGTTTGTATATAAATCTGCAAAATTTATTTTCCTATGCATAACAAAGGAGATCTGGGTTTTCCAGTAGACTCTCATCTGATGAACAAGCATTTATTTAGTACCTACTATGTACAGGCTCTGTGATAAATCAGTCAAAGTTGCTGTCTCGTAGAACTCAGGAATGACAAGTAGACAGACAATTGCAATGTAATATGTTACACGTTCATGAAGGTAAGCTTGGAGGGTTGTGAAAATATTAAGGAAGACTTAGCTACCTCTGTGGAAGAATAGGGATGTAGGAAAACTTCTTAAGGTGATCCACATTTTCATTTTACATTAGACTGCAAATTATGTAGCCAGTCCTGCATAAGAAGTGAAGGACTATTAAAGAATCTATGTAGTCTCTGTTCTAAAAGGGCTACCAGACTGGGATGGAAGTAACTTGCTCAGTTTGAGGAAGAAAGAAAATGGTACAATGCAAAAGATGTATTGCTGTAAGGGTGTGGATGAAATATTCAGACAAGATAGGGAAAGGATAGATTGATTTTTCCTTGGGTATAGTGGGATGGAGAAAAGAGTACCTCACAGAAGAAGTAACAATTGAGTTGGGCCTTGAAAATGCTTTGCATATTTCACAAAAGGTAAAAAAAAAATTAGTGTGAGAAAATAGCATAAGCAAAGAAAGGAAAGTATTTGTTCACTGAACAAATAGTTATTGGTTGCTTGTTGTGTCCCAAACACTATTCCAGGCCCTTGAGATAGAGCAGTGAATAAAGCAAAGTGCCTTCCATGATGGAGCTTGCATTTTAGTGAGGTATCTGGACAGTAAACAGATAAGTGAATAAATTTATAGTGTCAGATGAGGATAAGTACCATGAAGAAAAATAAAGCAAGATAAGAAAATAGAAAATAAGGAAAAGGCTTTTAAAATGGGGTTTCTGAAATGGTGACATTTCAGCAGGAACCCAAATGAAATGAGAGAGCAAGCAATGTAGTGGAAACAGTAAGTTCAAGGTCCTGAAACAAGAATAGCACTAAGAACTAAGGAAATATGGAGGTAAGTGTGAGTGCAGCCCAGTTAGGAAGAGAAAGAATGTTATTCAATGATGTTGAACATCTAGACAGGGGCCAGGCCATGGAAGGTTTGTAGGCCATGGAAAGGATGTTTTTTTTTTCTTTTTTTCTAAGTGAGATAGTCACTATTAGCGAGTTAAGAGGAAGAGAAATAAGAGAAGAGCATGTCTAAGTTGTATTGTGAAAGGTTACCTTAGATGCTTGTGGATAATGGACTGTAGAAGGGCAAGAGTAGAAGCAGGAAGGTCAGTTAGAAAGCAATTACAATAACCCAGTCAAGAGATGATGGTGTTGACGTCACCTAAAATGGCCATGATGGAGGCATTGAGATGTGGTTAGGTTTGGGATGTACATTGAAGGCAGAGGCAACATATTTTGTTGATGGATTATATGTGGGGTATGCAGAAAGACGTCTCCAAGGCTTACAGCCTGAGACAATGGAAGAATGGCCATTTACTGTGGGTAACTCCCTTACATATTATTATTAGGGGAACTAGTTTAGGTCATGAGAAAGGGAGTTTAAAATTTGTGTCAATACAGGAGAGGAGGTATGGTTGAAAGGAGACATAGAGACTATCTCAGGTCAGGTCTTCTAGCTTAAGAAAAGGAGTTTGGATTTTTCCCTAAGGATTTTAAGTCAAAGAAGAGCATAATAAATCCTGAATTTCAGAAGAATCATTTTGAATGCCATAGAGAAATTCCTTTGGAGAAGTGGGGGAGAGATCTATTAGGAGACAATTGTAATAGTCCATATGAAAGACACTGGGGTATGATGCTAAAGTATTAGCAGTTGATTTGGAGAAAAGGGCATTAATTTGAAAAAAAAGCCATGGATTCTTTTATATATCAAATATTTGGTTTTGTTTTTCTTTTGTTTTTGTGTTTTTCAGCAGCTATTTTCCAGGCATCATTTTTGGGGAGGAGATGCAATTAGAAATATGGAGGTCATAGCATATCTTACTGAGAAAGTCATGTTTAAATAAAGGCAAAAGGCTTTGATTTTGATTTTCCATAAATCCATTCAGCAAATATTTACTGAATGTATACTATTTCCCCAATGCCTACTTAAGTAGAACTTAATTTTATTTTTCTGTAATGTCTGGAAGCATAAACGATTTGCATTATGTTTTTTTTTAATTTGGTAGTTTTATTAACATTTGAAATGGTTTCTGTTAACTCTAAGTGGCATTCATAAAAATCAGCTTATTTGTAAGTTTCTCAATAAATCATATTATTCTTTATTCACCTATTTTTAACAAATGTATCCATATGTATGTATACATATACAAATATGAACACATACATATATGTATATGCATCTGATACATTTCAGTTATATGTACAGGTGAGGATACAATCATTCTGTGAAGCTGTGCCTACCTGTGGAAAATGAAGTCAATGGCTGGATAATTATCTGGATGACTCATTCCAAAGCTTTCTGTGGGTAAGGTGGATGGCTTTGTAAGTGAGTTAATAGAAACTACAATTGGTAAGGGCACTTTATCGTAATTAACATTCTTACATTTTCAAATTTTACCCTCATTATAATCCTGGGAGAT
This sequence comes from Varecia variegata, assembly GCA_028533085.1. Lineage (NCBI taxonomy): Eukaryota > Metazoa > Chordata > Mammalia > Primates > Lemuridae > Varecia > Varecia variegata. The sequence goes on from CM052457.1 coordinate 78,201,382, forward strand.
GAGCAGGCTAGCTATTAATGTAAACACACATCTCTGTATTAATGCAATCCCTATCAAAATTCCACTATCATTCTTTACAGATTAGGAAAAAAAATAATTCTATACTTCATCTGGAACCAGACAATATCTTGTATAGCCAAAGCAATCTTAAGCAAAAAGAACAAATTGGGAGGGATCAGTCTCTCATACTTCAATCTTTACTACAAGGCTAACCAAAACAGCATGGTACCAGCACAAGAACAGAGATATAGACCTTTGGAATAGGACGGAGATCCCAGATAAAAAAAAAACATTCTCATATTGTCATTTAACCTTCGACAAGGCAACAAAAGTATACATTGGGGAAAAGAATCTCTATTCACTAAGTGGTGCTGGGAAAACTGGATATCCACATGCAGAAGATTGAAAATGGATCCCCACCTCTCACCTCTCACAAAAATCAACTCATGTTGGATAACTGACTTAAACCTAAGGCATGAAACCTTAAGAATTCTGGAAGATAATGTTGGGAAGACTCTTTTAGACATCAGCCTAGGTGAAGAATTTATTAAGAAGATCACCAAAGCAATCACAGTAGCAACAAAAATAAAAAAAATGGGACCTGATCAAATTAAAAAGCTTCTGCACAGCCAAGGAAACTATCATTAGAGTGAACAGACAAACTACAGAATGGGAGAAAATATTTGCTGTCTACACATCTGATAAAGGGCTGATAACAAAAATCTATATAGAACTTAAGAAAATCAGCAAGAAAAAAATCAAACAACCCCATCGATAAATGGGCAAAAGACATGAACAGAAACTTTTCAAAAGAAGACAGACTAATGGCCAGCAAACATATAAAAAAGTGCTCAGCATCTCTAATCATTAGAGAATTGCAAAGCAAAAGTACAATGAGATATCACCTAACTCCAGTGAGAATGGCCTTTATCAAAAAGTCCCAAAATAACAAATGCTGGCATGGATGTGGAGAGATTGGAACACTCTTACACTGCAGGTGTGACTGCAAATTAGCACAACTCCCATGGAAAGTAATTGGGAGATATCTCAAAGACCTAAAAATAGAAATACTATTTGATCCAGCAATCCCACTACTAGGCATCTACCCAAAGGAAAAAAAAAAGTCATTCTATAATAAAGACATCTGCACTCGAATGTTTAAAGCAGCACAATTTACAATTGCATTATGTTTTTAAAAGGCCTTTTGGGTAACGTTCGTATTGCAACTGCCATGGCCCTTTGGGATCTTAGAAGGCTCCTAGATATCCTTTATTGAATGTCCTCGCAGACCACATTCCACTACTTGAACAGCAGTTATAGGAACTCAGGGGAGGAATTAAAATATTTGGCCCTTGTAGTGAGTGAAAGACTCTACTGAACTAAATTGGGAATGTAAATTGAGGTTTAATCTAATGATAATGCTCTTTAGAAAAGTCTATATATTAATAATAGAAATAATTTTGGAAAGGACTGTGTAAATTACAAAGCAATGCCTCATCAGAGAGACTTTGCCCGACAACCCTTTCTAAAGCAGCAGCATCCCCATAAACACCATTGCCTCCCCCACTTTCCCGATTGATTTTTAGCCTTATCACTTATCACCAGCTGACATATTGTTTATTTTACTAAGTTATTTTTATTTATTTATTTAATCTTTAACCAGAATGTAAGTTCTGTGAGGTCAGGAATTTCCTCTGCCATGTTCACTGCTGAATCCCCAACACCTAGAACAATACCTGGCACATCCTATGAACTATTTTATTTGTTTTTTGAACTTTATTCTTTCAATTATAAAAATATATATTTTGAGCAGGAGGAAGAAGAAGAGGAGCAGGAGTAAAAGGACTAGGAGGTGGATATTATGGGCCCCTAATCCAGTAGAAGCTGGTATCGGTAATGAATTTTGTGGTATGTGTCTGTACAGTCCAGACCAATCCTCTTTGTCCTGTGGGCATGTGGTTTTGGAATAGCTGGTCAGGCACCATGACCAACAATTCCACTTTCCTTGGGACTGAGTCTTATCCTAAAATATGGTACTTTCAATGCTTAAACTGAGAAAGTTGAGGACAAACCAGGATGTTTGGTCACCGTCTGGTCAGGTGTGTGTGTTCTGTTTGAGATGCAAAAGGTAAGAAAGTTAGCACCATGTGGTGTTCATATTTTAGCTTTTCTACTCACTCATTCTGTGAATTTGGCAATTCTCTTCCCACCAGGAGGCCTCTATTTTCAACATCTAGAGAATAAGGATCTGGCCTAGCTCGTTTCTTATGATTGTTCCAGTTTTAGCAGCTTGTGGTTCTTATTGCTATGCATAGGAATTGATCCCATTTTATTGATCTTAGCACAGTGGCCTTCTCCACAACTGAGATAGCTAGTCAACTGAATCCAAACACTTAATTTAATAATAAGAATAATAGCATTTGCCATTAGTAAATGACACCTATATCATGTTTTTAAATTTTATTCCAGAAGGTCTAGTACTCAATATTTGTGATGATTTCCAAATTCAAGTGATTTATGTTGAAGTTGGCTCCAATAAAATTCCATCAGTGCTTTTGATATGGTCCTTGTTTCCCTTAGATTGATTAGGGAAGTGGAGAGTAGGCTGCTGTTTTAATAGTCTTGAGGAAGACCCCGTAGGCCCCAAATTGTTTACACATTGCTCCCTGATGCTTTAACATTTGTTAACAATGGGTATAAAGCTTATAAGGGAAATATGCCTCTAATAAATTATAACACATTCAAATTCCCTCATTCAAAATGAATGTGCCTGGATTATAATTTTTGCTCAGCATGAAGAACCAGGGGAGAACAGAATGACACAGAGGACTAAAAGGTCAAGAACGGGAAGAAGGCAAAAGTTTACCATTGAATGGGTAAAGGCTGTTAGATCAAGCATCGTTTGTTCAAGATATTGTTGACCACATATCCCCAGAAACTTGTCATCCTCTCAGAGCTAGGTCTCCAGATTAGTCAAGTAGTGTTTTTATAGTGATGACCTTCTTTCTCAAACTTTTTCTTTTTATTTTCTTTCTTCCGCCTCAGACTGACTTACTACTTCAGCACTGATGACACAGACATTTATCTGACCTACAATCCTCATGAGTTCTCTTAATCCTAATCAATTCTGAGATTGTTCACATCAAATTTGGGCTCATACATAGCTGCAGTTAATATTAGATGTCAGAATGGAAATAAAATATTTTCTGTGGATGGTAAATTTCCATAGAAAGAGTGAATTTTAACCCATTTTACTTTCTTGCCAGCATTTGGTCCAACATCTATGTGAACTTTGTTATATTGATTTGTACTTATACCTTTTCTTCTCACCTTGCAGGCTGTCTGGCTTTTGTCACAATACCCCTTATTAACCCATGTCCTGCCGTCAGTTTCAAATTGCATTGATTCCAGCCTTTTCTTAAATTACTCTGGCCTCATATTTTCAACCATGATTTGGAGATACCAGGTTTTGAAAGACACCATTATCTAGTTTGGATTTGTTTTTCCAAATGCAGTTTTTTCATATTGGCCAGACTATATAACTGAATATAACTGTATTTATATACTCATGGGATTTCTCATTCTGAAGGTGTCTCAGAAGCCGTTTATTTCTAATTCCATGTAGGATGGCTGAATTCCGTTTGGTCTATGCTTGAATATTTCAACTGATAGGAGCTCAACATTTTGGGAAGCAGTTCACTCGAATGCAGGACAACTCCAGCTGCTAGAAATATCTGCTTTACTTCAGACTGATGTCTTCCTCCTAGTATGCCTCATGGATTCTGGCTCTATTCCTTGATGCTACCCCAAATAAATCTTCCCTATGGTCTAAATAATAGTCCTTTAGAGATTTGAAGAAAGCAATGACATTTTGTCCCATGTAAATATAATTTTCTCCAAATTACATGGTCCTATTCTATCACAAGCTCCTCATATGACAAAATTGGATATCCTTTCCCCATCAGTGATTCTCTTCTCTGGTCATGCTCCTGGTTGTATTACTCACAATAGAATATAGTATCTCACAGATGCCTATTAGAATTAATGGAGAATAATTCTACCTATTTCATTATTTCCTATTTTATTGCACAAATTTTACTTTTTCAATCCAAATAGAAATAACATATTTTTTTAACAGTCATAATACACCAGTGGTTCTCAAACAGTTGTCCCTGGATCAGCAGCGTCAGCATCGGTGTCACCTGGGAACTTGTCAAAAATGCAAATTCTCAGACTCGATCCCAGATCTGTTGAATCAGAAAGTCTGGGAGTGGAACCCAGCAAACTGTGTTTTAACAAGTCCTCCTGATGCATTCTAATGTATGCTCAAGTTTGAGAGGCACTGTACTCTTGACTGATAGTCAACTCCCTAAATATCTTTTATGCATGTTACTTCTATACTATACCTCCTGTATATGTATTTATATTTTAATATTTGGCTTATGTTTGGCCAATTATATTGAATTTCACTAGATTTATTCCACTGCCTTATTTTGTCAAATGCTTCTTGGATTCTGATGTTGTTCTCCAATATACTTGCTAACCCTCACAGCTTTGTCTTTGTATCAACTGCAAATTTGATAAACATGAATCAAATATAAATTTTAAAATATTTTATTCTGCAGCTAAAGCAAAGCTCATTATTTTCTTTAGAGGAAAAATTATGTTTCTAAATCACAGAAACTGACAGCTTCTGTTGGGATTCTGTGTTCTAAATAAGCTCTTTTGTGTTGATCTACTTGTTCAGAGAAGCTAGAACTTGAGATAAATACAGACATGCTTGAGAAAGATGTTAATAGTCAAAATGGGCCTCTAGTCCACAAAGTGATCAGGAAGCAGTTAATCAATTCATCTTATAGCTTCAGCTCAGAATAGCTCTGTGATTCTCAATCAACCTTGACTTCATTTTGGAATCACCTGGAAAGTTTTAAAAAAATAGTACCCCCAGAGATTTGATTCACTTGGGTAAGGCTTTTATGCATGTAACTTTTTAAAAAGTATCTGTCATGAATATAATGTTTAGCCGGGGTTGATTGAGAAACACAGAAAGAGGGGTTTATAGGAACTTTGGCATTTACCTGAGTGAGATGTAAGCACAACACTGTTCTGACCAATGGTGTAGCATGATATGATTTCTGAATTATTAGGAAAACTGGCTTCCCTGTTGAGAGGAGGATAAGGTACATACACAAAAAAAGATTCAGATGAAGTCGTAAGGGCATTGGAAGAAATGAGAGCTCAGTGCTCAGGGATGATTAGGAAGTCTTCACAGAGGAGTAGGCTGCATAAGAAACTGGTTTTGAAGCTGGGCAAATTAGACAGGTGAGGGTAATTCTGGACATATGAAATCACACACACACACACACACACACACACACACACACACACACACAGGCCGGGAGGTGAGAGGGTGCGGGAAATATTTGGTGAATAGTAAGGACTTGCAGCCAGTAACATTTTAAGTCAGAAATAAGAGAATACAGGTAGGTTGAGGATCTATCTTTGAAGGTCTCAAATGCCAGACTCAGTGTTATAAATTTATTGCTACAAGCCAGGAAAAGCAGTTGAGAGCTTTCAGGCAGAAAAATGACACTGTCGAAGCTATCATTAACTGTGTTTCTTCTCTAAAACCACCCACCCTACAGCTAATTATTAAGAATCACCATTTTGTCTCTGACATTTCTCCCAAACCTGTCCTCTCTCCTTCATGAATATTATCACTGTCTCTTAGTTGAAGGCCCCATTGTCTAAATGGGCAGTGACAATAATCTCCTTACTGGCACCCCTACATATGCTATGGTTTATCCTCTCTAATCTAAAACATTTCCTTGTAATCTTCATATAAAGTTGGTATTTCTGGAAAATGTATCACATTTACACATTTGCTTCTAATACACCACTGTACTACCTTCTTTTTTATTTTTTTAGTTTCTCCATTTTTAATTGATATATATTATTTGCAATAGTCACAATACAGAATCAACGTAAGTGTCCATCAACAGAAGAATGGATAAAGAAAATGTGTTACATATACACAATGGAATACTAATGAGACTTACAAATAAAGAAGGAAATCCTGCAACTTGTGACAACATGGATGAACCTTGAGGCCATTATGCTAAGTAAAATAAGCCAGGCACAAAAGGACAAATGCCACATGACTCCACTTGTGTAAAATATCTAGTCCAACTCATAGAAACAGAAAGTAAAACAGTGGTTTTCAGGGGCTGGGGGTGGGTGTGGGGAGAAGTTGGGTCAAGGGACACAAATTTCAGTTATTTGATTTTGATGATCTTTCTATATATTAAAGATACTCATCCTTTACTCTCTGATTTTATATACTTGTGTATTTGGCTAAAGAAGAAGCACAGCTTAGGAGTGTATTTACCGATACCAGACATCAGAGTTTTCTAGGGAAAGAACCAAACTGGGGGACATGCTACTGGTAAGTAATGTGTGTTATGGTGCTACAGCTGGTATATTTTCAGAAACCACAATATAAGTTCACAAAAAAGATATTTATCACTGGAGAATAGGTCATTATACTAAAATCTGAGCTTAACCTATGTTTAGTTTATCTTTTATTATTCATTTTTTCCTGGGCAAATTTGCTCATAATACTGTTCTCATGATTTTGCTTTTAGCTTGGTTACTTTCCCCAAACTTTTCAAGTATTTGTGAACATATACCACATGATAATTACTCATTATGTGTTTTCCTTCTATTCATTAGAATTATGCTTATGAAGGATTTCCCCCGAATAGGGTTTTATAAAAATTCTTAGAAAGTCATCTTTTGCAATTATTTTGTAATTTAATTCAAGCTAAAAAGCACAATCATGGTGCCTTGGTTATTAATGTCACAAAAATATCCCCTTTGGAATAAACACCATGGCATGATCTACTGATGACACTCTGGAGTCCATACTAAAGTCTTATCTCCAGGTAGCAGGGGATTAGAGGTAGATGTTCAACTCTTTTCTCTATTTGGGAATGCTCCTTTGCTTTGTATTTCTTGGGTATGCAGATACATTTCCAGTCATCAACCTCACTTTCCACCCCAACCTAGACAGCATTGGAAATAGTGGTGGCTGTGGTTCAAATGGTGGTGGCAACACATAAAAGAGGCTCTTCATATTCTCTAAGACAATCATGATGATCCTTGGCATTTTCATAGTCTCTATATTATTTTAGGGCAGGAAAATAAGACTTTTCCTCTTAATATTCCTCAGATCCACTAAAGTTATTCTTTGCGCAGTATAGGTGCTCGATAAATGTCTCTGGGTTGTAAGCATGAAGCTGATTAATTTAAACCATAAATATACTATTTATATTGCATAATAGTTTAAAAGTGAATTTGAAACTCTTTAGTAAAATCTACTTACAGAAACAAGCTGATGAATAGTTGTAAAGACTATGGAAAATTTAATGTCAATTCTCTTGATTAGGCAAGTTTTTCAATTATTTTTGACTCACCCATAGGCTTGGGATAGCTGGCTGAGAATCAGCAGTTAGCATAGGAGCATTTGGTAGTGGTGTTGGTAGGAAGCAGAAGTTTGTCCTGCCTCTGGGTAATATACAGATACTACCTTAACAGATGGGGGGAGGAGGGAAGAGAGACAGAGAGAGAGAGAGAGAGAGAGAGAAAACACTATAATAATAATTTGAATATATCAGTTCCTAAAATAAGTGCAAATGATTGATCATCATATCCGAAGCATTCAGAACATACAGTTTCAGCATACCTTTTGCAATCATGGTTTAGGATTCTGGATCCAGTTTGACTTTTAGAAAGAAATATGACAGTTTCTGTTATAAAAACTGCATCATTGAAAGGACACCTGATCAGAATAAAAAAAAAAAAAAAACTTGACCATCTTTGCCATAGTATTCGAGGAGTTCTGGCATTGCTTTGGTGTTTCTTCTTTGAAATCAGGATTAAATGGGTGCTCTCCCAGGGCAATATCAGGAAAATCAAGTTTATGTGTCTGATTGCTTTACTTGGTCTTCTGTTTCAGATCAGCTATTAAGAGGCAAGGTAGTGTGGAGGTGGTATTCTCACTCTCCCTCAGGTGGGGCTTGCTATTCCATCTAAATCGTAGATATAATTATTTTGCTTCAGTTAAGTGATGGGTTTTCCATCTGTCCACTTTCTCTCTGCTATTCATAATCTCAGATGGTTCTTAACATTAAAAATCTTTGCTCCAGGAAAATATTGTATGGCATTTAAAAATTGCCTTCTTATACAGTGGGAAGTGATCTCTATCACTGCAAGTCGAGACTTTTGTCAAGATGAGACTGAAGGGTGAATTCAGATAAATGGAAGCGAGTGGGGTCAAAGAAAAATAGATTTGATAGGTGTGAAAGCTCATAAGATGAAGACTCTTCCAAGACCTGTGGTCTCCACACTCAAGAAACCTTAGCAAAGGCCCTTCCAATATGTCAGAGGCACTCAAGTCATGGAGTGGGGATTTCTTGTGCTGGTTTCTACAAAAGCATAGACAGAGCTCTTGTAAATAAGAGAATATATAGAAATAGGCTACTATTGTCCTTGGTATATAATAAGCATCATAAATAGCAACTCTTAAGTGTAGCATATCATAGAAGAAAAACAGTCTTGGAATCATACCCTAGTTTCACCACTTCTTAATTTTATCAACTTGGGCAAGTTGCCTACTCTATCTGAGCCTCAGCTTTCTTTTCTGTAAAATGGGTATCATGATGATACTCCAGGCCATAGAGTTATTGTGTGGATTAAATCACACCAAAGCATATTCATCCCCTAGCTCAAGATTTAATGAGTGGCAGCTATAGTCAAAATGATCGTTATTTGCAACATCACTTGATTTTTGATTTTTCATGAGTGTCTTTGCTGCAGTATCTTTTTCTACCTACCTCCAATTTTTTTTCTCTACTGCATTGGTTTTTGACTACTCTCCAAATAATGGATCACTATGTCTGTTTTATGATAGTGAGTACATCAGGTCTCTTCTGAATTCACTATTAAAAAATAAATAATTCAACCCCACTCATTTTGCTTGAGAGGAAACAGGATCCAAAGAAGAAAGGCATTGTACCAGCTCATGTATTTTTGCTATTGGCACGACTAAGCTTGGGACCCAGTTCTATTGACTCTGCAACTGGAGTTCTTTCCTCAGTCCCATCATTGTCCCTCTTAGACTGCCTTCCTTCATCACCTCCCCTCCTATTCAGCCTTAAAGTAAAAGTCCTCCTCATCACTCTCTGCAAATAGGCTATTTTCCTAGTTTTTCTTTTGATTTCTATGACACTAGATTAATTAAAATGGAAAATTCAGTGTCTTAGTCACACTAGACACATTTTAAGTGCTCCATAGGCACATGTGACTAGGGGATATCTTATTTATTGGACAATGCAGATGTAGAACATTTATGACATTGTAGAGACTTCTGTTGGACAGGAAGAGTCTATTGCCCTCTCCCACTAGGGATAGGCTCCAGAAAACTAGGCTCTCAACCAGATCAGATCCTACCTTGACTGCCTACTCACTAGATTAACTGAAACCAGAGCCTGGTTTCTTCTCTCTACCCATGGCCAGAGGGAAAGACATTTTATTTTTCTGATTATGTCTATATCTATTTATACTCTATATAGATATAAAAGATACATATATATGTATAATAGAGCTATACATATAGATATAGCATATAAGACTTGTGTCCATTCTTGCTGGCCAGCATCCTTTCCGAATGGTCATGCCATGGTTTATGAAATACAGCTACGAACTATTTTGGGTATCACATTTCTACTGTACTATTTAGATTAACCATTTCTTTGATGTTGGGTAGGCATTTTGTTTTTAACTTTTCATTATGATAAACCATGCTATAAAGGAAATATTTTTGCATAATGCCTTTCTAAATTTTAGGTTATTTGTTTAGGATAGATACCCAGGAATAGAATTAATGGGTAAAAATGTATGATTATTTTTAAGGCTTCTGATATGCGTTTCCAAATTGTTTTCCAAGAGGGCTGCAATCTTCGATATACACAACTGTGCAGGGGTTTCCAACAGTAGCAATCTCTCTCTGTCTTTGTCTCTCTTCTCCCTCTCTCCCTCAACTTTTTTGATGTTATAGGTAGAAGATAATATGTATCTCATTGTTTTAACATGCAGTGAGGTCAAACATTTTTGTATACATTTTTTAGTCATTTGTATTCCTCTCTCGTGAATTGCTTCTTACATACTTTGTGTATTCATTGGGACAGGAGCCAAATAGTGGAACACTAATATTTTTGTCATAAATATGAAGATATTAATGGCTTTCTTTATTGAGAACTTCAGTAATTTGTAATAACTTAAATGTTGGAGACACACTGGGGGCATTTATTATTTTTTTGTAAACTTAATTCTCATATTTTTACTATTTGCCTTTTGAGTTAAGAATGCAGATACTCCTCAACTTATGATGGGATTGCCTCCCAATAAACCCATTGTAAGTTAAAAATATTGTAAGTTAAAAATGCACTTAATATACCTAACCTACCTAACATCATAGCTTAGCCTAGCCTACCTTAAATGTGCTCAGAATACTTACATTAGCCTACATGAGGACTATTTTATAATAAAGCATTGAATATATCATGTAATTTATTGAATACATTACACTGAAATTGCAGTGGTCTCTCCCCATTGTAAAGTTGACAAATTCTAAGTTAAGCCATCATAAATTGGGGGCCCTCTGTATAGTTCAAAGGGGACTGATGTTTGTTGTGAAGCCCAAAATACTGGAGTGAGGAAGTAAGCGTGTGTATAATGTCATCCAAACCCAGACTGGAACCTCAGCCTTCAGATCCAGGCTAATATGAGGAAAAATGTTGAAGAGAAAAAAAATCCACCTTCTGAATCCTCTTCTCACCTTTCTGCACTCTACTGACTCCTTTTGGGACCTCATGCTCTCTTCTCTCACTTCCTCCTTTGGGAATGTGTTCTTTCAAGCTCCATTATCACTAAGATGTGGAGTAATAAAGCATACTCTTTACTGGAGATTATGCATGTCAATAGATTTGAACCCTCACAATAAGCTATAGAAACACTGAACATGAACACGTAGGCAGTAGCCAGGAAATGGAGCAGAATTCTGAGGTCATCTAATGCTCTCCAGTCAACTAAGTCTTAATGATTGGGACCAAGTCAGTAACAATGCCACGAGAACAAAAGCATGATATTTTACATTGAAGCTTTAAATATTAATACCTTAATGCTGCTGTTGGTCATATCAGATACCATAATAAATATTTTTAACCAGATTTTTCTATTCTCAAGTAAC
>CM052457.1:78213189-78245947 GCA_028533085.1 Varecia variegata
GAAAGTTTGACCTCCTCTTTCCTGAATTGGACATCCTTTATTTCTTTCCTTTGCCTGATTGCTCTGGCTAGGACTTCCAGCACTATGTTGAGTAGAAGTGGTGACAGTTGGAATCCTTCTCTTCTTCCAGTTCTTAGGGGGAATACTTTTTACTTTTCCCCATTCAGTATGATGTAGGCTGTGGGTCTGAAATATATGGCTTTTATAATTTTTGGATAAGCTCCTTCTATGCCTAGTTTGTTGAGGGTTTTTAGTGTGAAAGAGTGCTGAATTTTGTTGAATGCTTTTTCTGCATCTATTGAGATGGTCATATGGTCTTTGTTTTTGGTTCAGTTTATATGGTGAATCACATTTATTGGTTTAGATATGTTGAATCATCCTTGCATCTCTGGGATGAAGCCCGCTTGATCATGGTGGATTTTTTTTTCATGTGCTGTTGAATTCAGTTTGTTAGTATTTTTTTGAGGATTTTTACATGTGTAATCATAAAGGATATTGGTCTGTAGTTTTCTTTTTTTGTGTGATTGTGTATGTCCTTTCTTGGTTTTTGTATCAAGGTGACACTGGCTTCATAGAATGAGTTGGGAAAGTTGCCCTCTTTCTCAATGTTATGGAATTATTTCTGCAGTGTGGGTACCAGCTCTTCATTGTAGGTATGGTTACATCTGGTCCAGGGCTTTTTTGTTGTTTTTGGAAGACTTTTTTATTACTGCTTCAATTTCATTGCTTGTTATTGGTCTGTTTAAGAGTTCTGTTTCTTCCTGATTAAGTATTGGATGGTTATGTGTTTCTAGGAACTGGTACATTTCCTCTATAAGTTTATGTGAATAGAGATTTTCATAATATTCACAGATTACATTTTGTATTTCTGTGCTATCAGTTATAATATCTACTTTTTCATTTCTGATTAAGCTTATATAGGTTCTTTCTGTTTTATTCCTGCTAAATCTAGACAAGCTCTATCAATTTTGTTTATCTTTTCAAAGAACCAACTTTTTGTTTAACTGATCCTTTGTGTTGATTTTTGTTTGTTTGTTTTCATTTCATTTAGTTCTGGTCTGAATTTAGGTATTTATTTTCTTCTGCTGGCTTTGTGTTTGGTTTCCTCTTCCTTTTCTAGTTTATTGTAACCTTTCATTAGATTGTTAATTTGTGATTTTTCTGTCTTTTTGAGATTAGGCATTGAAGGCTATGAATTTTCCCCTTAGGACTGCTTTTGCTGAATTCCATAGATTTTGGTAGCTTGTGTCCCCTTTGTCATTCAGTACATGGAATCTTTTGATTTCCATCTTAATTTTATTATTGATCCAATAATCATTCAGCAGAAGGTTGTTTAAGTTCCATCATTTTGTGTAGAATTGAGTATTTCTCTCAGAATCAATTTCTAATTTTACTCCACTGTAGTGTGAGAAGGTACATGGTATGATTTTTATTCTTTTGATTTTTTTCTGACATGTTTTGTGGCCTAGGAAATGATGTATCTTGGAGAATGCTCTATGTGTTGATGAGAAGAATGTATGTTCAGTTGTTTGGGGATAAAATGTTCTGTAAATATCTTTTAGGCCCATTTGTTCTAGAGTCCTGTTTAAATATAGTGTTTATTTTCCTATTTTCTCCTTGGATGGCCTGTCCAGTTCTGTTAGTGGTGTATTGAAGCTCCCAGCAATATGATGATGCCATTTTTGTCTTTGCTTTGATCTAGGAGGATTTGCTTTATGAAACTGGGCACTTCTGTGTTAGGTATATAAATATTTGGGGTTAGTATAGATTCTTGTTGAATTGTTCCCTTTATGATTGTATAATTACCATCTTTGTTTTTCTTTACTATTGTTGATTTAAAGTTAATTTATCTGATATGAGAAGGGACAAATCTGCTTTCTTTTGGTGTCCATTTGTGTGGAATATTTTTTCCATCCCTTCACCTTAAGTCTATATGAGTCCTTGTGGGTTAGACATGTTTCCTGGAGACAGAAGATAATTTGGTTGTATTTTCTCATCCATTCAGTCTACTCATGTATCTTGAGTAGGGCATTCAGACCATTCACATTGACTGATAGAATTGATATGTGGGATGCTGTTTTATTCATCCTCTTTGGTATACCTTATTGCTTTGTTTTATCTCTTGTGCTATTGTTGTATATTAGCTCTGACCTTTAGCTTCTGGGTGGTTTTACACTTGTGGGTATCTATTGTGCTGATCCATGTATAATGCAGTTATGAATATTTCCTTCAGGGCAGGTCTGGTCTTAACAAATTCCCTCAGTGTTTGCTTGTCTGGAAAATTATTTCTCTTTCACATATGAGACTTATTTTTGCAGGATGCCACATTCTAGGCTGGACGTTGTTCTGTTAAAGAAGACTGAAGATGGGGTCCCAATCCTTCTGGCTTGTAAGGTCTCAGTTGAGAAGTCTACAGTTAGCCTCATGGGTTTTCCTTTTTAAGTACTTGATGTTTTCACCTCATGGCTCACAAGACTTCCTTCTTTGTGTTGACTTTGGCTAGTCTGTTGACTATGTGTCTTGGTGATTGCCTCTTTGCAATGAATTTCCTAGGTGCTCGTTGAGATTCTTGTACCTGGATGTCCAAATCTTTAGCAAGACATGGGAAGTTTTCCTCAATTATTCCTTCAAATAGAATTTCTAGCCCTTGTGTGTTTTATTCTTCACCTTCAGGGATGCCTACGATTCTCATATTTGGACATTTCACATAATCCCATATTTCTTGTAGGTTTTGTTAATCCTCTTAATTCTCTCTTCTTCATTTTTGATGGACTGAGTTAATTCAAAAGAGTTGTCTTCAAGCTTGAGATTCTTTCTTCTGCCTTGTCTAGTCTATTCTTAAAATTTTCCATTGTATTTTATATTTTCTTAAATGAATTTTTCATTTCCAGAAGTTTCATTTGGTTTTTCTTTTTAATATGTCAATCTCTTTAGTGAATTTTTCATTCCTTTCCTGATTTGTATTTTTTGGTTTCTTTGAGTTGGTTTTTGATATTTTCTTGGGTTTCATTGAACTTCCTTACAATCCATATTTGGCATTCTTTATCTGTCATTTCAATATTTCCATTTTGGTAGGTATCCATTGCTAGAGAGTTAGTGTTCTTTTTTGGGAGTGTCCTTTCACTCTGATTTTTCATACTTCCAGGGTTCTTTCACTGATGACTTCTCATCTGGGGCAGCTATCACTTCTTATTTTTGGATTTTCTTTTGTTCAGATGGGGCTTTTTTTCTTCCTTCCTCACTCATAAGGGAGTACCTGTAACATTTACTGGGTAAGAATCTTTGCTTTGCTTGTGGGTGCTTTGATGGGGGATCTAGGTTCTGGGTGGATGCCTTGATTATAGATGTCCTTGTGTGTGGGCAGATTCCCAGTCTCTCGTTGATGAGGGAAGATGGAGGTCTTTGAGATCCTTTCTCTTTCCTCAAGCCTGTGGTCTTCTTAACAGTGTGAATTGTATTGGCATGCTCAGTGTAATCTCTCAGACAGTAGGTTGTGCTTGTGGGTAAGAATCAACCAAACCATGTATAATTGGAGTCAGTAAACTTTGTGAAGTGCTAAGAATATTGACCTCTCTGTCATTAGTAGCACTTGTCAGAAGGAACAAGCTACAGTGTTGTTTTGCGGACCTGTGACTGGCTCTAGCCCCTTAGGAGAAGCACTGGAATAGCCCAGGTGGTGGGTGGGTGGGGCCCTGGACCTTCCAAGTGAGTCCTTATTCTCACCACAGCAGAGATGGGTGGGGTAGTGAGGCTGGGTGTGGCTGGGTTTGGTGAGCTTGCCCTCAGATTCCACAAAAGCAGGTAAGGCAATGTCTAGGCAGGTGTCAAAAGTCCACTCCCAGTCTTCCGGGGAAATCTGCTGGGAGGGGATGAAGTGGCCCTGTCCATCCAGAAAGTCTGCTTGTGAAGGTGGAGGCTGTCTGAAATCCACAATCTAGCTGTTAGAAGCCAGTTTTGCTCTTCTCCCTACCCCCCTGCTCTGCAGTCTCCCTCAGGCATCTGTCAGCAGGTAGGAGCTCAAACTAGCTGAGTTCCCCAGCATTGGCAATGTGGGCTGGGAGCTTCCCTGTTCAGGATCCTGCCCTGGGCTGAGAGTGCAGCCTTCCTTTGGGTGGAGTGGTGCTCCACAAGTGCACTGTGGCATGGACCCACCCTGTGCTCTCTGTTCAGTTCTGGCCATGTGGGCTCCCTCACCTCCTGAGATTAGTTCACAAATCTCCCCTCTGTGCCCCTGAGCAGCATGATTGAGTCCTGGGGGTATGAAATCTATTACTGGGCCTGTCCCCAGATCCTTGAAGATTAATCACTAACTTTGCCAGAGAGAAGCATACTGGTCCTGGGTTTCCCATGGGGTGCTTAAGCAGGTTTGATGTCCCTCCACTTCAGGGTGTGTCCTGTTCTGATGGAACAGCCAAGGAAGCAGCACTGAGGAGGGCTGGTAAGCAGGGAGCTCACAGTCTGATCCCTTACTCCTCTTTAGGTCTTTAAGAGGAAAGGTTTGAGCCCCACTTTCTGTGGAAGTCCCAACAGAGGGGAAGCAGCCACTTCTGAGAGCCCCAGTTGAAGCATCTCTCTCGGCAGCTGTGGGTGAGGGAGGGGCAGAGGAGAAGAAAAAAGTCTTACTGGAGGGAAGCTAGCACTATGGTCATCTCTGTCCCTCTCTCTGGAAGGCAACCTGCCTGGAATGTCCATTTTCTGGGGTCTCACAAATCCCCCAGGACCCACTGGCCCCCTGTGCCTTCTACAGTCTGGGCCAAAGTTAGGAAATGTTTGTTTGGTTTGGGAATGAATGAGATGAAAACTGAGGGGCTAAGTCTCCATGGGGAGAACAAAGGCACATGGTGAGTGGAGAAGCAATATGGCAACTCCCATCTTGGCTTGGGTGTGTGGTGATTGGAAGCACCCCAAGGGGGATGGCAGCCTGGTGCTTTGTCCTAAAGAAGCTGCCAGTTCACTGGCAGCAGCAGTTTGGGGGCTCCTAAGGGTAGAAAGGCTCTCTAGCAGCTCAGGAGCCTTATTTATGACTGCCAGAGATGTGAGGGAGGGAGAATCAAAGTACTCCAGTTACCCTTTCTGCTGGACTCCAAGCCTCTTGGGGTTGACCTCTGCCAATATCTTGCTCCTTCTTGTTCTGCTTTACAACTTCTTCCCATGCAATCTAAGTTCTGGCACTCTTCCCTTGGAATTGCACCCAATCTATGATTGTTTGTTTGTTTCTTTCTCATCTAAACCTTTTCCTTCTTTTTGAGACAATCTAGTCAGCCATCTTGTCTCTCCCTCCATTTATTTCTATTAAGTGCTTGTATATCCTTTCAGGACAAGTTCAGATACCAACATTTACATGAAACTTTTTCTGATAAAATAAGCGGAAATGGTGCCTCCCTCATTTGAATCTCAACTTCCATCCAGCACATTTTTCTCCGTTTCCTGTCTTGCTCTGTGTCACGTTAGATTGTTCTGTGTCTTATTCCTTTCTGAATCTGCCATAGCAACTTGAACATGGCATGAGCACAGTTAAGTGTTTATTGAAATCAATACATTTCCTTGCATGTAGTATCTAACAAAATAGTGCCTGTGTGCATTTGGTGCCCCATAGCTTAGTAGTGATTGCATAATTATAAGGTAATTAAAATATGTTTGCTTTAGTGCCTTGTATTGTTGGATACATACTCAATTTGAATCTTTGAACATCTGCTTCTCAGATGTAACTATATCATGTGCACATATTTGCTCCAGAAATCCCCCTACTTCAAAAAAAAATAGTAAGAGCTTGGCATTTTCCCCTACTTCAGAATATTTAATTAAATATTATGATTTCAGAAGTTAATGTGTTTGAAAGGATAGCAAGAATATAATAGCTGTAACAAAGAAACAGGGGAAGGGAGGAAATTATGATGAGATTGGCACTAGCTCAACCACATGTGCCAGGATAAAGCTGAGACATGATTAGAATCCCAAATGCCAAAAAGGAATAAAAGCCATCAATAGTAGCGGGTAGGTGATCCTATAAGAGAAGCAGATTTTTCTAGATGTTTGTATGACTCAGGGCAAACATTATAACCTGATACATTTCAGGATCTACAATGTAGCTGGTATTGTTGTTGATGAAGGACGGGCCTTGGCCTCCGACATACTTAGGTCCTACCTTATGCCTCTGGGGTAAAAAATAATTTAATAGAATTACAGAATTGTTTTCAGTGGGGATGCAGTGTGGTCAGAAATATAGCATCTGCATCACAGCAGAACTGGGTCCAAATCGTAGTGTTTCTACTAGTTAGATTGATTACTTTGAATAAATTAGTGTATCTCTGTGACTCTTCACTTTCTCATTTGGAAAATGGCAGTAGCAATACTCCTTACCACCTAGAGTTGTTCTGAAGAAAAAATGAAGAATTTTATGCAAAGGATTTAGTATATAAGGGACATAGTAGGTGTTGTTCGTTGTTCTCTCCCTCCCTTTGCCTTTTCAAGAAGACAAATGGAGATTGTGTCTTTATATATGACCAATTGCCTTATATTGAGAAGATGCCAATCTTTAAAATATATGCATATACAAGTCAATAATTATCAATAATCATTACATTGAGATCTATACTAGAGTACATGGGAAGTAAATATGATCTGTGCTACAGTATATTCATATTTATCCTGTAGATAAGCAGGGGAGCAGGCAACTTATTTGTAACACAAAAGGGATCATTCTGAGGCTTTCGGGTCAAGAATGGATGTGGTGTGGGCAATTTTGAAATTAGGAGGAGTAGGACTAGTTAAGGGACTGTTGCCTGTTAACACAGGTTACTTAAGAGAATGAAAATAGAAGAGACAAAGGGGGAGGCTGTTAATTTTCTTATACACCTCTATGTTGCTTAACAAAGAGTATTTCTTTTGTAATTAAATATAATAAAACAATAAATTAGACAGAAAAGTTGCTTTTTAATTCAGGCAAGAAGTGATGGTGTCCTATTCTAAGCTAGTGACAGTGGGGAAAGCAATGGTTTAAAAATTCCTTAAAAAGTAGCTTTGGAAGGATGTAATGATTGGAAATTGGGTGGACAGGAGAGAGCAGGGTTTAGGATGATGAGCAAGCTTCTCACTGCAATAAGAAGACACTGGAATTAAGTAGTTGGTTAGAGTGCAGATTTTCAGTTAGTTTTTGACACAGAAAGTGTAATGTGCTGGTGGCTAATTCCAGAAGCCATATTAAGCAGGAAGATGGCTACAAAACTCTGGAGACCAGGAAAGAGAAGTGGACTGGAGATACACAACTGGTATTCATCAGCATAGAGGTCACAGAACATGAAAGTTGATCACTCAGGGAAATTATACAGACCAGGAAGAACTATGATAGTGCCCCATTGTTTAAGGGATGGGTGGGGATGCACAAAGGAGATGAAAAAATATGAGCAGGAGGCAATTTGTCTTGCTTACCCTATATATTTAGAACCTGGAATAATGCCAAGCATAATAATAAATATTTGTTCAATAATGAGTGGATTACTAGATTAGTGATTAAAAATGAATGAATGAATGGAAGTATGCACATGTGAAAATGTAAGAGATAAGGCTAGAGAGACAGATGTTTGTCTATTTTGAAAGGCTTGATTGGCTAAGCTAAGCAAATTTGCTTAGTTAGACCTTATGCAATAGCTTACTGGATCTCAAAACTTCTTGCACATTAGAATTGCCTTGGGAGCTTGAAAAATGTTGATTCCTGCTCCCTGCCTTCTTTTTCAGCAGGTATCAATTGGGATCCAAATTTGCATGTATTTGATCAGCACACTAGGCAATCCTATTCCAGGTGACTACTAGGTCACAATTTGAGAAACACTTGCCTAAGCTAAAGTATGAGGAGGTTTAAGTGAAACAACTCAGAAATATAAAGTCAAATACCATGTGTTCTCACTTATAAGTGGGAGCTAAATAATGTGTACACATGGACATAGTATGTGGAATGATAGACATTGGAGACTCAAAAGGTGGGATGGTGGGAGGGGGTAGATGATGAGAGATTAAGTAATGAGTATGATGTACATTATTCAGTTGATGAATACACTAAATACACTGATTTCACCACTATGCAATATATCCACATAACAAAGTTGCATTTGTACCCTTTAAATTTGTACAAATATATTTTAAAAAGTGAGGAATTTTTCAAATTGAAAATCCAGCCATTTGAATTTTTATAGTTTCACAATGCTGCCCCTGATCTCTTAGAGCATGATTGGAGGAGTCATTATGGACCTGAAACAAAGCCATCTTTGCCAGCACAGAGCAGTGGAGGGAGGTCCAGGAAGTGGGAATAATGTTCTATCATTTCCTAATATGTAATATGGTATTTCTGATAGGCAGCCATCAATTTAGTAATTACACTTTTAAAATTCTCTTCTGCATAAAATCTTGGTCCACAAAACCTATACTACCCTAGACTATATGAAATTTGTAAGAAAAGAGGCCAGATCTAGGATCAAAGAAAAAAAATTATTTTGGCTTTAAAACAAACAACAGCAGGTATTGAATGGGGCTTTAAATAAATGTATTTGAGGAGCAAAAGAAGCAATTAGGAGACGAACTGCTGTATATTAAAATCTGAATTTCAAAAAGTAAAGAAGTGTGACTCAAAGATATAGTTCCCAGCTCAAGAACTAAGACTTTAAGATGCTTCCATGAGGTTCTGGGGACTCTAAAGGCTGGGAGTTTCACTATAGATTGATACAAACTTTTAGACATGAACTGAATAAACTTTTTTCTCTTGTATTTTCAATGGTCAAGGCTGGAAATGACCTTTGTTAAAAACTGGAGAAGGAGTTACCAAGACAAACTATATGTCATAAGGGCAGGTCAACAAGGGCAATTCAGAACATTGTGGAAGTGAAGCATGGCCCAGCGGGAACACTTGGCATGCCCTTTGTGGGAAAGGGAGACAGAGAGCTGGGAAACAGCAAAATGAGTATCATAAAACAGAGCAGACAAATGTCATCTTGCAGAGGCTAAGACTTACCTAATGGTTTCAGGTACCATAGTCCCTGTATTTTTAACCAGTTTAGGACATATCCTGGACTCTGGGCTGGAAATAGTTTTGCCATTTGAGGATGAAGTGTGGAAAAGGAAAAAGGATCAATGCCACTTAACAGTGACTCTTGTCCCAAATATTCTCTCCCTCACTCTGTACCCACTTCACTCTGCTTTCTTTTCTTGCAAAGCATGTGTCAGCACCTGATGTATTATGTTTATTTGTTTATCTTAGGTCTCCTCTCACTAGGATAAGCTCCCGTACAACAGTATCTAGCATACAGTAGACACTCACTAAGTATTATTTGGGTAAATGAATGAATAAATACTATTTGGCATAGAAAATGGCAGAGGTCAGTAACCAATAGTAGAATGTGGCTGTGAGATGGCATCTTCTGATCTCAGTTGCCCATAGGAAAGTTTGCTGGGAAGGGATAGGGCTTTTCAAGGAGAAATGGAAAATCACTGTAACACGTTTAAAGAATATGGCCATATAGAAATGGTCATCTTGAGATAGATTAAGAATCCCAAAAGGGAAAATTTGAAAAAAAGTAGTTTAACCCAAATATCCCAGGCTTTACCAGAGTGTGGCTACAAACTAAAGTCTGTTAGAAATAGTGATAGAATTTGAGAATGACTGAATGTTAATTAGATCCAGTAAGTTTTCAAAGCAAGCTTAATGTAGAATTCCTTCTCCTTGTGAGATTGCTGAGAGAGAAAGGCAAACAAAGGAAAATGGCAGATGGAAAATCAAAGTTTCATGTTATGATTGTATGAACTAGTGCTGGATAAATTATCTAATTCAGGACATCTCTGGTAAACTGTGCTATAGCACATGGCTTAAGTTCATCATCTAAGGGATATCCTCTGTGGGAGACCAGTTATAGTTGGTCTGGCCCCACAGGGGTGGCCTGCAGGGGAGGAAATCACAGAGGTTATATACTGCAGGTCAGTAAACATGTGCTATTGCTTTATAGAGTGACTAATGAAGCATAAATGAAGTGTTTACAATGGTAAAGGGATAAACATTATTGGTTTTTAAATATTATTTGTTGTCTTACCCATTAGGATGTAAGCTTTGTGAACATAGAGATCCCCCTTTGTTGCTTTGTTCACAGTTCCATCATTGGTGCCTAGAATAGCAAATAGCAGCTGCTCAATGAGTAGATTCCAAATGAATTAGTAAATTTGCATTTTCCATGTCTCAAACTGAGAGCAGTTGGATTTTCTTGAGAAAGTAAGTGAAGTGCTAAAGAACTGCTCTCCACTCCACACCCTCACCCCAACTATCACCTGTGTGTGCAATGTATGTTGGGGGATGCAACATATCAGGATATAGTTGTGAAAAACTGTACAAGGGTGGAGGAGAAAGGTGACTGAAGGACAAAGAAATGGCAACAGGACTTTTATAATAGATGCTATGAAATAAGTGCTTGAATTCCATCAAATGTTTAAGAGAGGTGTATATAAGTAAATATTGAAATTCCTGTTTGGAAAGCATTTCTATTAATTGAAACATTGCTCTAAATAAAAGCTACTGAGGCCCAACTTCTTTTTGTACATGTCAAGGCTGGGATTACATGAGATACTAAAGGGGACTGATATTGATTGTCTAAACCACTGAAGCAGAGTTGCCAATCTGATTGGTTGGGGTTGCCAATGAAGTGCAATGCTGAAATGAGGAAGTCAAGTTCACCTAGAGAGAAACTGAGAGAAGACCAGACAATGGACTGTGGAAAATCCAGAACTTTGCAAGTAGTAAAGTCTCTCTGTCATGCCCTGCAGTGAGAATGTTGTTTTAGTTTAGTTTTGTTTTGACAAGGATCTCACATATCTCAAGTGGATAGCTTGATATTTAAGCAAACAGATCTTTGAGGAAGTCTTACTTCAGAGAAGAGGGACATATCTTGGGGATGACAGGGTTTTACTGTCATGAGACTTAAAAGACTTTTCCAATCGTCAATACTCCAGCTTTGTATTTTTGGAATAAATTATGGTCTTTGTAATTAAGAATGACTAACACATGTTTGTGTTACTTTAATAACATTGTGGACTGAGATAGTGTCTTCTTCTTTCTAAAGCCAGCTATGATTACCAGTGGACTGCAAAGGGTCTCAAAATGGACTCCTTGGAGCTTATACATGAGAGTGAACAAGTGAGGTCAAGATCTTCTGGCCTAATCCACTGACATCAGTTCCTAGCTCAGCTTACCCTATGAAGGCATGATATATAGAGAGAAGGATAAAAGGGTAAGGTCACCATTTGTTCCCATAGGATGCAGGTACAGCTCAATTTACCAGTTTGGGAGCATGGATGAAGGAGGATGAAGAAAGGGAACCACATCCATGTATATGATTCCATAATAGAGTGACCCAGGCCACTATTAAACATGGTCTCATCAGTGTCCAAAACCTTAACACAGTCTGACTAGCAACTCATCTTTGTGTGAAGCTAGGAGAAAGTATAGAGAAGTTCTCTCCCTTTTTCTGGGTTAAGACTTCTGGCGACAGAGTCCAAGGGTCACATTTTTTTTAATCCAAATTTGGATACCATGAATCTCCACAAGACTGATTGTATGAAATAACTCTTTTAAAATAAAGTAAATCCTCCTATTATTTTCAGGATTCCCCAAAGTTATACTTACTTCACTTGTATCTACAAACAGTCTGGCAGCTACAGTCACCATGCATAGTCTCTTGCTTTTTTGCTCAGCTCCTAGTCTGCTCCCTATTTGTCCATGTCAAAGTCAGTTTGGACAAGCTTCACCTTCATCACTTTCTATGATATGATTTTATATATGATTTCTCTATATAAAATACCCTGTTTTTTGTTGCTCCAAAGCTTCAAGTTTTTAGGGTGCCAGCTATTTGCTAGTAGAAAGACCTCTGAGGACTCCACTTGTGGGCATCCTATTGACACTTGTTGATTTGAGTCCACTCCTGCCCTATATTGCTGAATCTCCCTGAAAAGTTCTATTGGCTTCTATGCAGAATCTCAACTCTTGCCAAGAATCTGACCAATTAGCTCATGAAAATCTTATCAGTCTGGCCTTAGCGCAACCAGCCACAAAAGCACAAGGAAGGACATAGAATTGGAGAAAAACTCAATATGCTTTTGCTCTTCAGGCAAGGGGAGTCATTAGGGCTTCTTGAGTAGCAGTGTGGCAATTACAATGCACATCAAGAGCATTCCTGCTCCTGGATATGCAGACCAGCAAAGATATCAGTTAAGTGACATTCAGTAATCTGAGCAGTCACTCATTAAGCCATGCTCCAGAGGCAGGGGTACTGGAGAAGGAATGAATTCATGAAAAAAAATGTAGGAGAGAACTCAAATAACTACAACCAGATTACATGTGGTGAGCAAGGCATGGAGAAAGCCACAAAGGCCTCAATTTTCAGTCAAGAATGATGGGGAGATGATGGCCACAAGGCCATCTAGTCTCTGTCTACCAAAGGCTTTTTAACCTTACAACTTTTGTATCACCATTTTCAAGTGTGCATTCTACATTCAAGTCAAATTAAACATTTTTTTTTTTGCCTTTTATGCACCACCATACTTTCCCTTTGCCTTTATTATTAATAATATCAAAGCCTCCACTTGGAATCTCCCTCTTACAATATGAAATTCCACATTTTACCATTGAGACCAAACTCATGTATTTGTTATGTTTACAGAGGCAGAATAGTAGAGTTATTAAGAGCTCAGACTTTGAAGGAAGACTGTGGCTCAAATCCTGGCTCATAATACTTAAGAGCTGTGTGACTTTGGGGATGGTATTCAAACCCTCTGTGTTCAGCTTCCTCATCTGTAAAATAGTGGTAGGAAGGTTGCTGACCTTATTGTGTTGTTGGGAGGGTTAAATGTAAAGCATTTATGTAATGTATCTGGAACAGTTCTTGACATTTGCTATTATTATTCAATTCAATATTTACTGAGCATTTATTATGCATCAGACAATGCACTGGGGTTTGGGGACCCAATGGTCACTAATATGTGCCCTCTGCTCTTATAGGGTTGACAATAAATAAAAGGAGCACCTCAACAAATCATTGGAATATACATTGCAATATGAGAGGCATATGTGTAAGGTAAAGTGATGGAAGACTGGCGCAGTGCCTGGATGGGAGGAATGTACACTCTGGGAAGAAGTAATAGAACAGCATATGCAAAGGGAAATATTTTATGGTGCTTCCATCTCCATAAAATGTCCTGAACTCTTAGCTCAGATAATTTTTTCCTTCTAAAAAATGTAAGTACAATAAGGAACCTTTACATTTTTACCTTGTATTAATACTATTTATCTAAATGTCTCACTTCCCCAACTAGACTGTAAAATCCTGGAGAGTAGGTGCTGTGGTTTATTATGTTTTTAGGTTTTCCTAAGCAAAGAGCCAGTGACCCTACTTATAGCAGGCATGTTCATACTAAGGGAAGGGAAGGGGAGGAAGTCAATGGGCTCAGGAAGGTCCTGTGAGATAGAGATATAGATGCAATGGACCACAGTTGGCCATTGAGCAGAAGGCCTATTGGGAGATCTCTCTCAAACTCTACCATATAAGATGGCACCACTATGTAGCTGCTCCTGTTTTCAGGCATCCAGCAAAGGTGTGATTCTAGACTTTCTGATGGAGGATATGGCAGTAGATTCTATAGAAATTAATTCCTTCTCCACACTTCAGAAATCCTCTGAGAAAATGTCAAGCCTAATTTTGCACACAGGTTCCAGTTCTGAAGGTTTGAAGAGTAAAGTATTCTGGCATACTTTGCACAATTTTCTGTTCAGTAATCTTTCAAACTCAGTGGCTGGCCTCTTTAAAGGTTTCTCTGACTTAGAGGGGCACCAAAGTGCTCATTTAAAAATCAACAAACAAAAGTTACCTGGGACGGACAAGGATAGTAGACAGGGATTTTAGTATACTCAGGTATAGCCAACAGAGTGGTTAGAACATTCTTGCTTGTGGAAGTCTGATACAGAATGGCTATAAATGCATATGTCTAGCAATTACATACTTGTGGGGTTTGGTCTTCAAAGAGATTTTCCTTTTCATACCAGGCTATTTTTGTAAAAGAAACACATTCTTTGTGCAAAGAATTAAATGGGACTCACATATTAAATAAACATAGGTTATGCAGTCTTTGACATACAAATATTTTTCCCCAAAGTATTTTTTCTTTTTTCTTAATAAAGAATATGGTACAGATCTTACTAATTCTTTAAGGCTTCTGGGGAAAAAATTAAAGTCTCAGTAAAACCTGATTTAAAATGTCATTTAAAGATGGGAAATCTCTGCTTACTGCATTATTAAATCTTTTCTTGCCTAATACTGGGAACCGACAGAAACAATATTTTGTTTGTTCAGATTTAGAGAGGAAAAGAGGTGGAAATTCAAATACTTGCAGTTTCATATATTCTGAAGCTTCAAATTTTCTGTATGTTTCCATTATGGGGTACATATGCTTAAAAATGAGGGTAGATACAATACTAGAAGACAATCTACACTCAGATTTTATCATCTATCTTTTGTTCATTGCTGATTTGAACCCTTGATATAAGGACAATTATTTTTCCTTCATTAAATTTCTCCCATATTTAAGATTGTTTGGAACATATTAAAAGTGGCTCTTTGAAAACTAATGTCTTGCTGTTTTGTTTTTCCAACTTTCCTCAATATGAAATTACTTCCTAAAGGAAGCTATACATTTATCATTAATATATAAAAATGGTATTATATGTAACTTTCCCCTTAAATATGTAAGTATGGCCCCCAAGGACACTCCAGATCCTGTTTTGGTTTTGCTATTTTCCCTATTTTTCTATCAGATTGTACCATGTACTTTGCAGCATCTTCCCCTCCCCCAAGGTTATAGCTGATATTTGCTGTCAGTCAATTAAACCACTTGCACTTGTGAGGCGATAGTCTTGGAGGGCATGTGGATATTTCCTCTGGACTGACCTGACTGTATTTTGAAAAACTAAAATCAAGATCATTTGAATATGGGATTTTCTGCTCCCTTGGACCCATTTGTTCCTGCCCTTTCCCAACTCTGATAGGAAGGATATTTTTTTCAAGTATAATGACATCTTAAATTAAACTATGAGAGGAAGTCACTACTTGAATAACAGAGGTTTACTTTGTAATGTCCCAATATGACTCTTAAAAGGCAATGCTGTGCCAATGACCATGGACTCTGGAAGCAGACTGCCTAGGTTTGACAGTTAATTCATCAATCATTTAATCTCTCCATGCCTCGCTTATTTTTTAATCTGCAAAATGAGGGAGATAATAATTGCACTTAACTCATAGGTTTTCTGTGATACAAAAATGTTTATATAAAGTACATGGACAGTGCCCAGAATATACTGAATGATTTTTAGGAACAAGATGCATGCTAGTAGAAGTAGCTTGAATACTGGAATATTGGTATATTATGGATATTCTTATAATTTATGGGAACAATGGGAAAAGATATTTGAGATTGAGATGCACCACAAAATATGGGCTGTGATTTTCTTATTCCTATAGAGGGAATTAAGCAGATACTTGGCTACATATCTTGTCCCACTGTGTAGGAAGCTACCCATGGAGATATTTATAATTGCCTCTATTTTTTGCTAAACTACCTGAAATTTAGGCATAACAAAATCACTCTTTACTCACCTAGCTCCATCGTAAGATTAGATCAAGCTTTATCTCTCAGTATACACCTAAGTGGTAGATTTATTTATATTGTGTGAATTATTTTCTTTTAGCCAAGCTAGAGTTCTTTGGTGATTTATTAGAGAAATATGAGAAAGTTACCTTGTCAGAGGAAAGATGACAGGTTTTTTAATAGGATGAAACCTGAGAGAACAGTCTGGAAATCAGATTAATTGAAGAGTCTCCAGTCTCCTTTATGTTGATCATTAATGCATGCTTGTACTTTTCATTTCCCACATGGCCATGTGCTTTGGAATGCTTTATAGAATAGTCAAACACAAAATAAACGAGTTTAAAATTATGTCCATCTTTGTAAATGTAAAATAGTACATTGAACATTTTGATTAATTAAAAGTTTATATCTTCTAAATGAATATTAAAAGCTGTTTATAAATAAAAGGAGATAGTCCCTGAAAGCCATTGAAGTATCTGTGACACATGGAGAAGAACAGGAAACAAATTGCTTGATAATCATAGAATGTTAGAGCCAGAAGTAATAGCAATGACCATCCAGTCTAGCCTTCTCATTTTATATACAAAGAAACGGAGGCCCGGATACTTAGTGTCTTGTTCACATTTACCACAGCTAATTACTCTCACTAGTCAAAGCTAGAACCCATGTCTTTGAATTTTCAGCTGAAATATTCTTTCTAATTCATCATGGCAGTAATACCATTAGTTAGGTATATGTCTGTGAAAAGCAGTGAGAAACTTACCTTCCCTGATACTGTCAACCTCAGTTAAAATTGCCTCAAGAAATCTCATTGTTTTAGGGATCAAGTTTGGATCTGATGGTTATCTGCAAGTGTCTTTATGTTAGAGCTTCACATCCGGACCTTTGCTCTACTTGGAACATTTTTAATCTGCCAGCCATCATGATACTTACGTTGGAAGTTCATGGTGACTCAGTTTCTGGTAATACTCAAGTGAGTTGTGGGGGAGATAGCAAACTTGGGCAACTGTGGAAACAGAACCTGCTGTTCTAAAACAGAGTTTAGGACTTTAGTCACTGGAGAAACCTTAAGATTTTCCTCAACCAGGAGTTTCTTTAGGAATTTCTCTGGTCCCAGAGGAATTACACTCTGTACCACATTCCACCTTATAGGTAGGATGCCCCATGAATAATCTGAAATTATTGAAAACACATCCAAGAGAGTTTGACACAGAGTGAATACACAGTAAATATTGGCTATTAGCTGTTCATGACTTTGGTATCAGGGTATATAATACTTCTCTGCCATGATTTCTTCCCAGGGTATTATACACCTTGTTTCCAAACTAATAGGGGGCCTAAGTGTTTAACTAAAGTTGAGAATGTCAGCACCAAATAGCCTCTTTCAGATTCTGCAGCTCAACACCCTCCTTTATAGAAGTGAAAATGGGGCCTGAGAATAGAGAAAGACTAGATTCCTGGTCACCCTGGGAGTTAGTTGTGTTGTTTTTGACCACATCGTAATTGTGGTCATAAATTTCTCAACACCACCAAAGAATGTCCAGAGTTAAAATCCAAACTTCATCATGAAAAAGAAAAAAACAGATTTTGGGAAAGGGTGATGGATTTTCTTGAACTATGGCTGATGGATTCTGGGAGCAGAAGCTATGACAACAGCAGTTGAAATGAGCTCCATGAATTGAATACTAGTTGTTGGGATTTCTGGTATTGGAGATAGCAAATGCAAAAATGAGGTAAGCTTCTAAACTGAATTTTCCCCATGGTCCATGGTTTGAATGCCTTTGGGAACCTTCCAGAAAAATTTTGGCTGGTTACAGTAATGAAAAATATAGGCTCTTTAAGGTGATAAAATTCAATAAATCCCCAACCTTAAGATGGGCTAACTAGTAAAATGTGTTTTCCCTTATTGCTGAATAAAAGTGCTGAATCAGCAAACTGTTTATCCTGCTGGGCTATAATTGCTTTAGAATATGTATTAATGGGCAATTTTGAGAATTAGGTGGTTAGAGAATGTAGGCTGAATTAATGGCTACTGGTAGACAGCTGTCTAATCAGTTTCTTCCCTTGGAATTAAAGTTTTTTCTGAAAGAGATTTACTCAAGGATAACCACATAATATGAAAGATGATCACACTACCTAAGGCATTAAAAATATAGACGCAATTATATGTCATCTTTCCATCCCACTCCATATTTAACCTCCTTCTATTGTTCTGCTTTTCCTAAAGGCTGAAATTCAAAATCCTTTGATCACGATTTTCAAGGCCCTTATCAATTTGACTGCAGCCTGCCTTTCAAGACCTCTCTTCATTCTGACCCCAAACCTCTAAAATACTCAATGGTCATATAAAACTATTTTCCTTTCCTTCAGCAAACATGACTATTCCTTCCTCCATGCAACAGAAAATGCTATTTTCTGTAATTAAAATATCATAACCTTATCCTTTCATATGTCTTCTTTGAGGACTATGTCAACTGTTTTCTTCTTCATGAAGATTTCCCTGATATTAATAGTCAATACCACTTATTTAGTACCTACACTATGTCAGAGAATTTAAATGTCCTGTCCAAGATCACATAGCTTGTAAATGGAGGAGTCAGAATTCAAACCAAGTTCTGTCTGACTCCAAAACCCATGGTCTTTATTAATTTGGATACTACACATAAATAAATACTGCTTTGTCTTCTCTCAGTGAAGTGAATGATTGCCTCCTCCATGGTCTTTAGTCATTCCATTTTTTGCCACTTATCTCTTTGTGCTATGTGTCTGTCTCCCCTGCTCATCTGCGAGCTCCTCAAAAGCAATGAATGCATCTTATTCATTTCTTCAGCCCCAGAGTCTAAAACTGCCTGGCACTGATTAGATGCTCAGTAAACATTTGACACTCTGAGGGTTACCAATGATGCAATATATTAATATCTCTGCCCAAAGTAACTTATTATTTATTCAGCAAGACTAAATACACTCATGTGGAAAAACAAAAAAAGAGAGAAATCCTGGCTCTGTCACTAAATGCATGCAGAGCCCTAGAGAGGATGTCAGTGTTTCTGTTTTTGCCATAACTGCACTTATTTGTGCTTGTTATTCTGTCTTGGGATAAGATGGACAAAAAGTTCATTGAAGTGGCCTGGAGTTCCAAGGGAGGGTGGGTGAGGGGAGCTAGTTCTGGAAGCTATATGTGTTGCTGCTCCTAAGCACAGGTACTGTGATTTGAATGTCCCATTCAAGACTCACGTTGAAATTTAATTGCCATTGTGATAGCATTAAGAGTTGGAACCATTAAGAGAAGATTAGGCTATTAGAGCTCTGCCATCATGAATGGATTAATGTCATTATCTTGGGAATGGATTATTATAAAAGTTAAGTTTGGTCTTCACTTGCTCACCCACTCTTGCCCTTTCTTGCCATCCTGCCTTCCCTTATGGGATGACGCAGCATGAAGGTTTTCCAGATGCCAGCACTATGCTCTTCGACTTCTCAACCTCCAGACTCATAAGGCCCCAAAATTTCTGTTCATTATAAATACACAGTCTGTGTTATTCCATTATAACAACAGAAAATGGACTAAGACGGCAGGCAAAGCTACAGCTAATGTGACTGCTTGGGGCTCTGCCCTGAGGAAGAACATCACTACTGAGCTTCTGCCAAGACATCAATGGGTACTTCAAAGAAACCCATACAAGCTGGCCTGGTAAGAGGTATCAGAGTGTGGTAAATACAAGCATGTACTCAGGAGTATCCCTGCTTTGGCTTGAGCCCTAGATCTGATCCTTACTAGTTGTATGACCTTGCAATTTTTCACTTTGTCCCTCAGTTTCTTTACCAGTAAAATGGGGGTAATTCTACAATCTATATCACAGATTGTTGAGAAAGTTAGTACATGTTAAAACATATAAAACAGTGTCTGGAGCAGGGTTATTGCTCAGTGTGTACTTGCTTTTATCACCAATATTGATTTTTTCCTCCTACCTCTACTTTCATGAATTGTTGTGCATATTAAAGGTGTATGATGAAGTCAGGTTTCCCAAGAGAAAGTAATACTGTCTTATTATTTTCAAATCTCAGTTTCCCTCAAATTGGTCTTGGCTAACTAAAATATGAGGAAATGATACCCAGCAAAGTAAAACCCCTATATGAATAATTGAAATGGATGTCAAAAAACTTTACAGCTAGACATAGAAAGGGTTTAAGAGATTGTTTAAAAAAATCCCTTTTCTTTACCAATGGAGAAAAAACAAGGTTTGGAGAAGTAGAGTGGCTTGCCCAAGGTCATACAAAAAGTTAATGGTGGCATTACCACTACATATAGTCTATCATTCTTTCAAAGATAACATGTTTAGACATAATTAGAGTAATAAGAGCTGAGATATATGGTCACAAGAATGAAACACGGTGTACCATTATGCCAGAAATACCCTTACTTAGGAGAAGTGTTCAAATTTCACTTCAATTAAGCAATTTTCTTGGGTGATCATTTAAGATTGAACTATTGTGCCTCAATAGGTGAAAAATCTCTATTAACCAATGTAATTATTTTTGTAGGTTGTTTTAAATATGATGATTTTGTTATTTTTTGTTGCTTCATAGGGTCTCAGGATTATTTATGCAAACTAAATTGGGATTGATGATATACTTAAATAGAGTAACCTAGAAAAGAGACATTTTAGAAAATTCCAGATGGAAGAGTAAGAACACACCCAAGCCATTTGAAAGATCACTTGCTTGTAAAACAGTCCAGTGCTACTAAAAGTAAGGGCTTGCATTTTGAATTATTCACCCCTCAAGAGACTATTTAGAAGCTTATCATGATAATACTAAATTCAATATTAAGACAGCTTTGCAGCTTTGGTTGCTATGGAGATAATAGGACTCCAACAGAGGCTAAAGTAGACTGCTCTTGTGCTATCAATATGGGAAATGCAGACTCATATACATATAATTTTATGATGCATTTTTGGTAATTATAAAATAATGTAGGTTTATTGTTTAAAATTTAAAAAATACAAATATTTTCTACCATTCTGTGTTTTTTTTTATTCTGTTGATTATTTCCTTTGTTGTGTAGAAGCTTCTTAGTTTCATATAATCCCATTTTTCTCTTTTTGCTTTTGTTGCCTGGGCTTTGTAGTCTTATTTATAAAATCTTTCCCCAGATCAATGTTCTGGAGCATTTCCCCAATGTTTTATTCCAGTAGTTTTATAGTTTCAGGTCTCACATTTAGATCTTTAATCCATTTTTACTTGATTTTTGTATATGGTGAGAGATGGTTGTCTAGTTCTATTCTTCTACAGGGGGATACCCAGTTTTTTGACAACCATTTATTCAAAAGACTATCCTTTCCCCAATGAATGTTCTTGAAATCTTTGTCAGAAATCAGTTGGCTATAAATATGTGAATTTATTTCTGGTTTCTCCTTTCTGTTCCATTGGTCTATATGCCTATTTTTATGCCAGTACCGTGCTGTTTTGGTTGCTATAGTTTTGTACTGTATTTTGAAATCTGATAGTGTGATGCCTGAAGCTTTGTTCTTTTGCTCAGGATTGCATTGGCTATTTGGGGTCTTTTGTGGTTCCATACAAATTTTAGGATTGTTTTGTCAATTTCTGTGAAGAATGTCATGCCATTTCGATAGGGACTGTATTGAGCTGGTATATTGCTTTGAGCAGTATGGTTATTCATCTGACAGGAGATTAATGCCCAGAATATACAAGAAAGAAAGAAAGAAACAAAGAAACAAACAAAAACCCAATAACCTGATTAAAACATAGGCAAATGATCTGAATAGACATTTCTCAAAAGAAGACACACAAAGGGCCACAAAACATTTGCAAAAATGCTAAACACCACTATTCATGGGGGAAATGCAAATGTAAACCACAATTATATATCATTTCACCCATGTTAGAATGACTATTATCAAAAATACAAAAGTAATGAACTATAGAAATGATCCCTGAAAGTATAGTCTTCTGCCTGACTCCAGGAAACACGTCAGTAATGGATGTGCAAAGGAAAGTCTGTTTTGCATTTTAGTATAATTTTAAATGAATTTTAATGAAAAAAGAATGCTGAAGAATGAATCTGTAAAAATGGGTTAACTGTCTATATTGACTTTTTGGCTTTCATGTTGCCCTTCATCTGTCATTAATGAATAGTTTGCACTGGGTGGTGGTAGGACAGAGATGACATTAGAGCATAAACATTAGAGAATAGAGTCTTTTTGCCTAATCCCAGCAGCATCATCACCCCATGTTTGCTTTCCCCACTGCCTCTATGCCCTGTTAATGCCCCAAATAAATGCTACATTATGAGAAAAAAAAATACAAAAGTAACAAATGCTGGCAAGAATGTGGAGGAAAGGGAACACTTGTACACTGTTTGTGGGAATGGAAAGTAGTACAGCCATTCTGGAAAAACAGTATATAGTTTCCTCACTTGGAGGGCTTGTTAAAACAGTTTGTTGGGAACCATCCTCTGAGTTTCTAATTTAGTAGGTTTGGGGTGATGCCTGAGAACTTGCACTTCTAACAAGTTGCCAGATGATGCTCATGCTGTGGATCCATGAACAATTTTGAGAATCACTGGGGTAGAGA
This sequence comes from Varecia variegata, assembly GCA_028533085.1. Classification (NCBI taxonomy): domain Eukaryota; kingdom Metazoa; phylum Chordata; class Mammalia; order Primates; family Lemuridae; genus Varecia; species Varecia variegata. Next base: position 78,235,450 of record CM052457.1, read on the forward strand.
AGAGTGGTGGTATTGGGGTGACTATTTTAAACAGAATTGTCAAGGAAGTATTTTGAGGAGATGAGATGAGACATGACAAGATGAGAAAGAAGCCCGACAATAACTAAGAAGAAGGAGTTTTTGGTAGAAAACGAAAAAGCAAAAAGTTGTGAAGATTGATATGGGCTTGTGTGTTCTTTGAGGAACAGAAGGAAGGAAAGAAGTCCAGCGTGACTGTAGCATATAGCACATGAATGAGTGACAGAATAAATTAGTAGTTTGATCAATTTCAGGGTCACCTGTTCTGTTCTCTTTAATATCTCTTTCAAATTTTGAGCGAAAGCAATATTGTTTTAATATTTCTTTGGATAAATCCCTAGTTGTTTTACAACTACAGGGGTAAGACATATGTGAACCTGTAGGAGGAGCTAATATTTGTTTTAATAGTTTTCCAATTTATTTTATAATTATGGTCATAAATTCCCTAAATAAAATAATTTCTTATCCTCTTTTATAATAATTATATTTATTATAACCATTTCATATGTTAATGCCTTGACTATATATATTTTCAAAACAATGATTTTCTTGTTTCTGGTTTAATTTTTCACAATTAAGTATAACAACAAAATCCAATAAGAAAATATTCTGCTATATATTTTTCTCTAATAATCAGGCTCAATGAACATATAAAAGATCTTCAACCTCATGAATAAATAAAGTAATGCAAATTAAAACAGTAACAAAGCACAGTTTGTCACCTATCATGACAATGGGGAAAAATTGATATACTCAATTGCTGACATAGTTATGAGAGAATAAATACTTATATTCTGATATATTTTAAATATTCTGAAAATGTATTTTTGGTTTTCTCATTAGCTCAACGTGTATTGATTAGGGAGCTTTGTTTTACCCAGAACATGTAGGTAGGCTCTGTTTTAAAACCGAAGTGAGGTATCACAAGAATGGAAGAAAGACACCACATGTCCTCGCCATCAAACTGGCACTGACTGATCAACACTAAGGTGCTCACACAGTAGTAATATTCTTTGTGGGTAGGGGGATTGGGGGTGGGTAAACTCACAACTAATGGATGCAGTGTGTGTTGTAGGGGGGGAAAGGCAAGCCTCTAATCCTGGCTTGGGTGAGGAAAAGTCATAACATGTAACCAAAATGTTTGTACCCCCATAATATCCTGAAATAAAAAAAATAAAATGAAAGTGCTGCTTTTATTTTTACTGCATCATGGTCATAGAATTTGCCCTACTCACTTTTCCACATTTCAAATTTACTGAGTTATTTTGGGGGAGAGGTTAGTAAGTGATCTCCTATCATTTTTTTTTATTTCAGCATATTATGGGAGTACAAAACTTTAGGTTACATAAATTGTCCTTTCCCCTCTGCCCCCGAATCAGAGCTTCTAGCGTGTCCATCTCCTAGACAGTGCGCATCACACTCATTGTGTATGTATACACCCATCCCCTCCCCATCCCACATCTGCCCGACACCCGATTAATGTTATTCCTAAATGTGCTCTTAGGTGATGAAGTGATCTCCCATCTTACCGCATCATATATGCTTTTATAAAAGGCATATTTATAATATATTCACATAAATGAAATATTTATATTCTACAAAATAGGTAGAAAATGTTTGCACTCCATTCATCCATGTTGATTATATTTTTCAGGTCTTTTGTTAGCAAATTGTGGCCCAGAAGACAAATCTGGGCAGCCACGTGTGTTGTGAATAGTTTTATGGGAACTCAGCCACGCCCATCATTCACACATTGTTTTATGGCTGCTTTCACTCTGCAACAACAGAGTTGTATGGTGGCCTGAAATCTTAAAATATTTACTTTGCCCCTTTACAGAAAAATGCACTCCAGTTCTATTTTTGTTTGTTTGTTTATTTGTCAAACTAGAGGTTCATTTTTAAAAAGCTCTTGTAGTTATATTTATTGTCAATTTCTTATCCTTCTTAAATAGATCTTGATTTTACATATTTGTCACATAAAAGTCATGGCTATCCTATAAAATAACATTATTTGCCACATTTAGTACATTTTGTTTTAGGCTATACTTGCAAACAATCTTGTTAGTCTTGCATTTGTTGTACATTTGCTTAGTAAATCTTTGCCTGCTATCTTATTTTTAATCTCCCTCCATTGCATTGGGAGCAGGGCTGGGGTGATAGGAAACATTCTGAATGGCTCAGAAAGTGGTTTCCAGGCACAAGAAACATGAGATTCCAAGCTCATGGTCTTTAGTTCAGGCCTCCAACTTTCTGATCATGGAACATGAGGTGTGAGTGGATGGAAGCTTTTTTTTCTCTTCCATATGTGGTCATGTTTCAGAAGTTTAGGCATAAGTTGACTTCCAAATATATTATTTCAGTTGGGAACATCTGTTTTAAGAGTAATTCTTTCTGGGGATCAACATATTATTTATTGATATCCTTAGTTTCCAGAGCTGTACTAACTTTTCAGCTTTTCATGTGTTATCTTGAATTTGATATTTTAAGTGATGGGGTGGGTAAAGAAGGTAAATTAGGTACAACTAGTTTGCCATATCACAACTCACAATCCCACATTAATTTTTAGAGATACCTAAATATTGGGTAATTTTGATTAAATTACTTAACTTTTAAGCTGCTATTATATTTGTATAATGCTGAATGTGGCATTCACACATTCTTTGAATATGTATTGAACTCCTGCTATGTCTCAGGTACTGTGCAAGGTGTTGGAGTTATCAATGTGAATAAAACTGAATCCCTACCTTGAGAATGTCAGTTTAATGTGTGTGAGAGAAATGAAATTGACAATTTTAACAGTATTAGTTCAGGTATAAGAACATGGTTGTAGTATTCACTTATTTAATCCAGACCTTAAAATATAAATTACAATTTATATTAAAATATTAAATACATGCATGTATGCATGTATACATGTTTAATTACTATCTATAGAAATGACAGTTTTTTTCAACAAATGGTGCCATAACGATTGGATATCTATATCCAAAAAAAATGATTCTAGACATCAACTGACATTAATCCTTTCCAAAAAATTAACTCAAAACGGATGATAAACCTAAATGTAAAATGCAAAACTATAAAACTTCTAGATTATAACATAAGAGAAAATCTAGGTGACTTTGGGTTTAGTGATGACTTATTAGATATAATACCTAAAGTAGCACACAAGCAAGAAAAAATGGACAAGTTGGACTTCATTAAAATTAAAAGCCAGAAACTTCCCCACTCTTAATTCAGACTGTTATACCTCAGCTAATACATTAACATTTTAAGCCATCACATGGTGAGTCACCATCCAGACAACAATTCAGCTTGGTTAGTATCACCATCCTTGTCTGTTATGCAGGATTTGTGCAATTATTCAATAAAATATTTGTTTTCTTATTTTATTAAAATTAGAAATAAAAATGGAAGTATTGATAAATGATAAGAAGCTTGGATGCCATGATTTAATAAAATTGATAAAAGAAAATCATTGGACCTGCTGAAAGCTGTGATTCTTTAGTTTTAGTTAGATGCTCATTGAGTTAATTGGGAAAGAAAAACAAATTCATAACATTAAAAATGCAATACTTTATGTTTGTTTACATTTCCCTAGAACTGTGAATGGCACCATGAATGGTGTAGTATTAAATCATAACTGCATAAAATTAACTGTATTGCATACTGTACTACTGTAATAATTTTATAGCCACCTCCTGTTGCTATTGCAGTGAGCTCAAGTGTTGCGAGTATCCACTTAAAATATCCTGTGAGCAGTTCTTCAGTAAATTGTGTATCCAAGCAAAAAGTTACCTCTCACATTTCTCCCATATTTTTCATTGTATTTGGTTCAATACCATAAACCTTGATTATCACCATGGGACCTATACAAAGTGCCACTGGTGATGCTGAAGTGCTTCCAAGAAGCAGAGAAAAGTCATGACATTACAAGAAAAAGTTGAATTGCACTATAGATTAAGGTCTGCAGCTGCAGTTGCCCACCATTTCAGACAGACAATTCATCTTGTAAATGAATGACATAAACTTAGGGTATCAATAAATATATTACAGTGCTGAAAATAAATGCAATACTTTACACATAAATTAACACAGAATGGATCATAGACGTAAATGGAAAACTATAAAATTCTAGAAAAAACGGGGGGGGGAATCTAAACAACCTTGGAATGGATGATGTGTTTTTAGACACAACACCAAAAATCTGATTAATGAAAGAAAAATTAGACAAGTTGGACTTTATCAAAAGGAAAAACTTCCTTTGTGTGGAATACATTGTTAAGAGAATGGTGTATTGATTTTGTGTCCTGAGACTTTACTGAATTCATTGATCAGTTCCAGGAGTCGCTTGGTTGAATTCTTGGGGTTTTCCAGATATAACATCATATCATCAGCAAAGAGTGAGAGTTTGATCTCCTCTTTCCCTATTTGGATTCCCTTGATTCTGCTCTCTTGCCTGATAGCTCTCGCAAGGACTTCCAATACTATGTTGAAAAGTAATGGGGACAGTGGGCAGCCTTGTATGGTTCCAGTTCGAAGTGGGAATGCTTTCAATTTTTCCCCATTCAGTATGTTGTTGGCTGTGGGTTTGTCGTATATGGCTTGTATGATTTTTAGATAGGCCCCGTCTATGCCTATTTTATTAAGCGTTCTTATCATAAAAGGGTATCGAATTTTGTCAAATGCTTTTTCTGCATCTATTGAGGGGATCATATGGTCTTTGTTTTTGCTCCTATTTATGTGGTGAATTACATTTATAGATTTGCGTATGTTAAACCATCCCTGCATCTCTGGGTTGAAGCCCACTTGATTGTGATGGATTATTTTTTTGATAAGCACTTGGATTCGATTTGCTAGGATTTTATTGAGAATTTTTGCATCTATATTCATAAGGGATATTGGTCTGTAGTTTTTTAAAAAAATATATACATATATTTTATTAAGCAAGGGATATACACAGTTGGTCCAGAGCAGCTTGATAATATGTAAAGTTAATTTTATGCCAATTTGAGATCACAGTCCTAAGCACATACATTGTTCTATATTGGTACACAAGGAGTAACTGTTGCTTTGTTTTAATGTTTAAGTTAGAAAAATTGCAAGAGTAGCACAATGAACATCTAGTTAATCTTTACCAAAATTACTCAATTGTTAACATCTTATCGCATTTAAGTGATCTCTCTCCCTCTTTTTCTCTCTCACTTAAACTCTAAATACATCATCAGGTATCATGGCATTCTTGTGTATTACTATATTACCATTATAACACCCAAGAAATTTAACATTGATAGGAATATTATCCAAAATATATTCTATATTCAAATTTTCTCAATTTTCCCAATAATGCCATTTATAGATCTTTGTTCACTTTTCTAATTCACAATCTGATCTGAGATCAGCATGGCATTTGGTTGTCATATTTTTTGGTCCCCTTTGGGGTGGAACATTCCCTCTAAACTCACTTACCCTTTGTTCTATTTCTTTTTATGTATTCCATTAAAAATCTATGGGGTACAAGTGTTTTTTTGTTCCATGAATGAATTATATCATGCTGAAGTCAGAGCTTTCAGTGCACCTATTACCAGAATAGTGTACATTGTATCTGATAGGTAAATTTTTATCCCTCATCCCCCTGCTGCCTTCTCCTCTTCTTAGGTTTTAATGTCTGTTTCACCATTTTATGACCACATATATCTCTCATTTAGCTTCCACTTATAAGTGAGAACATAGAGCATTTGTTTAGAGTCTATGCTAGTGATGTAGGATATCCTAAAATGTGAAAGTGTCTGATAAATTTTGCTTTACTAGTTTCAGTTCAAAGATTTTTGACAAGAATGCTACCTAAATGATCTTGTGTTTTTCTCATTGTACTCCATCAAAAGCCACATAATGTCAGTTTGTCATTATTGGTAATGCTAAGTGTTATCTTTTGATTAAAATGGTGTCTGCCATATTTTTCCATTATAAAGTTACTTTGTTCTTTCATAAATAATAAGCAATATGTGGGGTGTTACTTTGAGCCTGTGTAAATTTCTGCTTATTAAATTATTGATTTTTTAAATTTCTCTCCTGTCCTCCTTAATTTGATAATTTAATAATGATTTCTCTGTGTTTTGACGCTTGACCTTGGATAAGTAACTTTCCCATTCTGTTCTGGTTCTTTAAAATTAGGCTCTCTAATGGTCTTTCTATAGCTAAAGCTGTGTGATTCTGGTGCAATGATTTGTTGTCTCAACTGTAAATTCTTGTGTATTTAGTTTAATAATTTCCATCCAATCATCAGTCTATGCTGCTGATATTATTCCATTAAGCATTCACTTAAACTTAAGGTTAAATGTGATTCTTATAACTATTATGTCTAATTGCCTTTTACCTTCGAAAACCTTTGTGATCCAATAAATGATCTCAAATTACATTAAGTACAGAGAAGTTACACTTCCCCCTCCACAGTTATTATGTAATTTGGTTATTAATCACTTTTAAATTGTCTCATTTTTCCCATGTTTTAGTTATATATTTTTTCTTAACATTTTATATGAAAGTCACTGCAAAAGTGAGGAAATTATGATATTAAATTTTTTAGATTTTATATGAGGATCTTATTACCTAAATTATAGGAATCTTTTATATTGGTAAAAGGATTATCATTTTACAATGTATTTTTACAATGTATTATTACAATGTATCAAATCTGGTAATGAAACAGCTGTCAAACCTAATTGAAATTCTATAAAAAAATCTCAACTCCAAATTTCCCCTTTTATCCAAAAAGTGCTTTTATCCAAGCACTTTTCAGCATTTGAAGCTATTTTATAATTTCACTTCATTTTGTGTTTTATTGGAGTCTACTGTCATTCATTTATTAAGAAATTTTATAAGATCCATCCCTGAGGTACACCGTTTCCTCAGATTATATTAAGAACATATTTAGATGAAGAAAAACTGAGAACCTAGGATAGTTAAATTATAGAAAACTCTTTGGCTTCAAGTACTTATTCCTATAACAAAAAACCTAGATAAGTACAATAATAAACCAGTTATCTGTGATATTTTGCTGACTTCCAGTCATATAAAAGTTATAGCTGTTCATATATATTTCAATTTTGATTTTGTGAATGTATGTATGCCAAGGTAGGAGGATAGAACATTTTACAATTTACTGACTTATTCATCTTAAGCAATTAGACATATGCCAAGTAGCATCCATTTTCACTGTTGGCTCACACCACACTAGTATTGGGGTACACTTAATAGACCAGCACATTTGTTTTATCAGTGAGAAAATTGAGGGCAGTCCAGCCAGGAAAATTGATTTGTTCAAGGTCACATAGCAGGTTAATGATCTAGTGAAAAGTAATCCTAGTAGTTATATAAGTTTTCCATTATTGCTGTAACAAATTACTATACATTTAGCAGCTTAAAACAACATTTATTTATTATCTCATGGTTCTGTAGGTCAGAAGTTTGATTAGTGTCTCACTGAGCTAAAATAGAGGTGTCAACAGATCTGTGTTCTTTACTGGAGCCTGTGTGGAAGAATCTGCTTTCAAGTCTTTAAGGCTATTGGCAGAATCCAGTTCTTTGTGTTGTACATGTAGAACTGAGATTCCCCAGTTTAATGATGGCTGTTGGCTGGAGGCTGTTCTCAGCTTCTAAAGGACAACCACTTGCTTTGGTTTTGACTCCCTTCCAGCATCTTCAAAGTGGATCAAGTCCTTCTCATGCTTAGAATCTCTCCGACTTTTCCTTCAGTTTCATCTCTTCTGCTACTAATGGGAGAAATTTCTCTGCCTTTAAGGGTTTGTGTGTAAATAATCTAGGATAATCCCCTTATTTTGTGGTCCATACCTTAATTATATCTGTAAACAATCTTTGCCATGGAAAGCAATATATTTACAGGTTCTGGGGATTAGGCCATGAACCCAAACAGTTTTACTCTTCTTGATACTGATTAGCAAAAAGAGTTGTACTAATCCACATTACTACTGGCAATGTAAGGAAGAACATGTTTCACAACACTCTTATCAACATCGATTATCATCATTTTTTAACCACTACTAATTTGATCATGGAGAAATCCTTAAGACTTTGCTGTAATTTGTTTATTCAACTGTTGGGGTTGGGTGAATGCATTTCAGTGTATTTTATAGATATTCATCCTCATTTATGAATTTATTGATTTTCTTTCTCCATTTATTGATTGGGCTATTTGAGTATTTTTTTTCCATCACCTCAAACACTTACTATTTCTTTGTGTTAAGAATTATTTGTATATTTTTATACATGTGTATAAAGTTAAGAACATATATTTACCTTTAACAGTGTGTGCTTTATGAAAAAAGTATACTCATTATAAAAATTTGACAAGTACAGAGAAAAAAATTTTAAAAAATATTTACTTATGTTCCTATTGCCTAGAGATATTTGGTAAATGTACATATAATCTTTATATATGTACATTTTTCATATAGTTGATATCATATGATATATGTGAATTAGCATTCCACACATGAAATTATAATGAAAATACTTTCCTATGAGGAAAATACTTTCCTCAGTCTTAATGGAAAATTTATTCATAAATGCAATGGTTGCGCAATACTCTATCACATGGATATGTTGTAAATTGAAATATTAACCATTTGCCATATACGAGGCACAATTTTTCACTACTTTTCAGTTTTGTCTTGGATTTTGGTTGCTCTTTCTTCTTTTACATGAAGATATTTTAAATTCATCCATTTTTAAAGTTCCAGATTTACCATTTTTCAGTTTCTTGCATTGAATCTAAACATAGAAATCTCTTTCAAATGTGAGGTAAATATTCACCATTTTTTTCTAAAAATATATGATTTCTAAATGTTTCACATTTAAATCTTTCTGAAATTTAATATGTATTTGCATACATTGTGAGGTGGAGTGCCTAATATATTCCTTCTTCTCTCAATTCCATTCCAATAACTAAAAAAATCCCATTACCATTTAAAAAGTAACTTTTTCCTTTTATGTTAACTTATAATGCTTTATTTATAACTGACGTATATAATATATTGGGCGTTATTTCTGGACTATGCCTTTTAGTCCATAAAATTGTCAATTCTTCTGCCATTTCTATATTTCTTTTTTGATATTGTATAAAATGTTTTATATAGTTTATTAAGTATGAAACATTCAATTTCCTTAAGAACTAAGTTTGGCAGTTGATATCTCTGACATTTCACTTTGACACTTCTTTTTTTCACTTTTATTGTGAAAATACATCCTCAGTATCTCAAATGCACATTTTGGCTCTTTCAGATTTTTTAATAGCAATTTTTGTGAAACCATGCATATGTCAAAATTTCATGTTATTTTAGAATATAAGTTCCGTTGTGGAACTAATGTAGCTCAGACAACTCGAAATATGAAAAAAGTGTTTGGGAAGGATGTGGCTAATGAACAAAAAGTACGTGGATGGTTTGAGAAGTTCCGTTCTGGTGATTTTAATCTTAAAAATGATCCACATGGGCGACCGGAGACCAAGGTGGATAACGATAAGCTGAAAGTTGTAGTGCAAGCGAATCCATCTCAATCTATGCGTGAATTAGCAGCAAGGTTTTAGGAAGCAACTCCTTATACAAAAGAAAATAAAAAAGGGAAAGAAAAAAAAAGCAGCAAGATTTGACGTTACTATTCCAACAATATTGGATCACTTGAAACAAATTGGCAAGATAAAGAAGCTGGATAGACGGGTACTTCATGAACTAAACGAGTGTCAGAAGAGAAATCATCTGGAAGTTTGCCTTTCTTTGCTGTCATGACATAAAGGTGAACCATCTCTATACGGTATTGTGATCTGTGAGGAAAAATGGATTCTTTTTGACAACCACAAGCATTCAGCACAACGGTGGGATAAAGATGAAATGCCAAAACACAGTCCAAAACTGAATATTCATCCAAAAAAGCTAATGGTGTCTGTTTGGTGGTCCAGCGCTGGTATTACCCACTACAGCCTCATGAAACCTGGTCAATTGATTAAAGTGGATGTCTACTGCAACCCACTGGACGAAATGATCAGGACGCTTGCAATTAAGCAGCTGAGATTGGTCAATAGAGACAGGCCAATCCTCTTGCATGACAACATTCAACCACACGTCAACAACGCTGCTCAAAGTATAGCAGCTGGACTTGGAAACTTTCTGTCATCCACCATATTCAGCACACTGACTTGCATCAGCTGAGTACCACTTCTTCCAGGCTTTGGACCACTTCTTGCAAAAAAACCAACATTCATTCAGTTCTCAACAAGCTGTGGAAAACACCTTTCACAATTTCATACCCACTTGTTCTCCAGGCTTCTTCGCTGCTGGCATAAACAAGCTACCGTTAAGATGGCAAAACTGTGTCAATAGTTTAGGCGCATACTTTGATTAATTGTACTGCTTCTTGTTTGAGATATAATAAAATATACTTTTTTTATTTTTTATTATTTTTTTTT
>CM052457.1:78246447-78280319 GCA_028533085.1 Varecia variegata
CCCCTCCCCCCACCCCCCACCTCTGTCCAATACACAATTGGTGTTATTCCCAAATGTGCACTTAGGTGATGATCAGGGAAACCAATTTTCTGGTGAGTACATGTGGTGCTTATTTTTCCATTCTTGGGATGCTTCACTTAATAATCGATAGTTTGAATTGAATATTTCCTGTAAGGCTATCATTTATACACAGAAACATTATTAATTTTTGAGTTTTCAATTTAATATCCCTTTGAAAACTTCTCTTATTCTGGTAGCTTTTCAGTCAAATTTTTGGGATTTTTCACTCTATAATCACATACTTTTCAAATAATTATATAACTTTCCTCCTTTCCACTGGTACTTTTTATTGTATTTCTAATATAACACATAGGTTAAAATTTTCAAAATAACATTAATATTAAATAGTAATGTAACAGTGAGCCAGGTGTGGCATCATGCACTTGCAGTCCCAGCTACTAGGAAGGCTGAGGCAGGAGGATCCATGCAGTACAGGAGTTGGAGGTTGTAGTGAGCTATGATCACACATGTGAATAGCCACTGCACTCCAGCCTGAGCAACATAGTGAAATCCTGTCTCTAAAATTAAAAAGAAAAGATAAGAAAAAAAATAATGGTGATAGTATCTTTGCCTTCCTCCTGAGTTTAATGGGTACACACTACCATTTCACTATTAAGAGTGGTATTACTTTTTCTTCTGTAATAATTCCATTAATCCTCACTCCCTTTATGAGATGTGAAGTTTATTGCATTTGTTTTTCTATTTTCATTAAGTCCTTGCAGAAACAATCTGAGGTTGTGAAATCTACTTTTTAAGTTTACTTTTACTTTTGTTTTTTACATCATTTTCTTATTTCTAATTAAATATGAAATTATTTGTTAATTACACTAAAACCAATTATTTAGAGTATGTATTTTTATGATATCTTATTATTTCCAAATGTTCCTAAAATTGCCTAGAATTTTAATTGCTGTGATTTATTTTGTCTTGAAAATTGTGTTTATTGAGAGAATTTATTTCTTGAATACACAGAGGTAATGACAATGAAACTGCCCTGCACTTATCCTCTGAAAAATACCAAACAAATACTTTACTTCATGCTTTCACAACTGATGTACTTCTTTGCTTAAAATCCTTCCTTCTGGTAAATTCTACTTATCCTTTCAGGAAGTTAGATTCGCTTCTTCTCCTATTCTTTCTCGGAGTTTTCTAAGCAGAATCAATTGAACCTCCATCTGTGTTCCTATAGCACTTTCTTCATACATTTATTATACCTCTCATCTTTTTTCAGCTTTATTGAGGGATAACAGACAAATAAAAGTATATATATTTGAATTGTTCAATATGATGTTTTGATATACATATACGTTATGAAATTATTACCATAATCAAGCTAACCTATCTCCTCATATAGTTTACCTTCTGTGTGTATGTGTGTGATGAGAACATTTAAGGTCTACTTCCTTAGCAAATTTCAAGTATACAATACCATATTATTACCTATAGTAGCCATGCTGTACATTAGATCTCCAGAACTTATTCATCCTGCATAACTGCAAGTTTGTACCTTTTGAACACCATATACTCATTTCCCACTCCAACTCTTGGTAACCACCTTTCTAGTCTTTATTAATATGACTTTGATTTTTAAATTTCACACATAAGTGAGCTCATGTAATATTCATATTTCTGTGCTTAGTTTATTTCACTTAGCATATTCTGCATATGTATCCAAAGGAAATAAAATCACTATCTCAAGAAAATATCTGCACTTCCATGTTCATTGCAACATTATTCATAATAGCCATGATATGGGAACAATCTAAGTGCCCATAGATGGATGAATGGATAATGAAAATATGATATATATGTATATGCCTTAAAATAGAAGGAGATCCTGCCATGTGCATGGATTTTAATTGCTTATGTCTTGAAATTTTTGGTCTGTCTCTTTCCTAGAGCACTTTTTCAAGTAGTTTAATTTAGAAAAACCTTCAAGTATTTTACTCAGAAAGAGTAACAGGTTGGCATAATTCCTGAGTGATAGCATGTGTACAAATATCTTCATCCATGAACATTGTTTTTCTGAGTAAAACTGCCACAGATCTTGCTTCCATCACCTTCAGGGTTTAGTGTTGCAAAGGAGACTTGGATCAACCTAAGTCTGGGTTTTTTGTTTTTCTTTTTCTTCTTATTACATTATTCCTGTTTTTAATGGATAGTCACAGAGTTCTTTCTTTATAACTGAAATATAGAAATTCCAACAAGAAAAAATAATACACTAAGATATGTGTAGGTGTGGAATTAATTTTATTCATTTTCCTTAATACATTTAGAGCCCTCTCAATTTTCAGAAAAATGCCTTTGCCCAGAGAAGAAAAGTTTTCTATTTTGTCTTTGATTATTGACTTTGTTCTCTCTCTTTTATTCTCTGTTTCAAGATCACCAAATATCTGTAGGCTGCATATCTGGAATATGTCTTTCAAATTGATCATGCATTTATCATAGATTGTTTTATCTTTTTATCCCTGTCCTTTGTGGACAGGAAGAACTTGTTAAGTTTGTCTTACTTTTGGTTATTCAATCATCTGTAGTAATAGGACCTAACATTTATTACATATTGACTGTGTGTTAAGTTCCATATGTATTATCTCATTTAATTCTTCCAACCACCTTGTGCATGAGGATCAATGATCACCTATTTTGACAAATGATATAATTTAAGTAATTTTCACAAGGTTATACAGATGGTGAATTTCAACTCCAGAGTCCATGTTCCTAAGCACTTCATCATAGGGTTTCTCCAGAGTGTGTCAGGAATCAATTGTCTTCATTATTATTATTGTTTGGCAATTATGATTTCCATATTTTCATTGTTTTAGATTTTCTCTCTTTCCTAATGTTTGCTCTAGTTTTCTAGAGGCATTCTCCTCCTGAGTATTGTGAAGAATATGAATTAGGATATTTTTAGCAACAATTGCTTTGTTGTGTCCTTGGTTTTTAAACAAGGAACAGTATTTTCTTAAAAAGCTATAAAGTCATTACTGAATTTTAAAAAGTTGAAAAAAGCCATTATGTTGTGAAATAATTGTTATAGGATGATTTATATGAGTAATTTATTTAAATATGTATATATATATATACAGCTATCTTACTCCCTGATAATAAGATCTCAGTAATTTCATCTATTTATTAAAAAATACATATTGTACACTTACCATCCATTTCCCAGGCAGTGGGGGCAAATGCATTCCAGGATGAGTGCAACAGGATAATAAATTGTACTTTTTCTGCTGCCTAGCAATTTTGGCTAAAATCTTAGATCTGAGAACAGTAGTGCTAGACACATCCATGCAGGACATACTAAAAGCTAGCAAAATTCTTTCAGTGACATACTCTCCATCCAGCCTATATAAAGTAATACTAGAGATTTTAAGAGATATTGTTGAAGGGGAGTTTTAGGAATAGAAATTGCAATTCCTTTTGAAACTTCTCCCACTAAACCAGGGTTTGAAGAGAGGTCCATAATACTCACTTGTACAAATTCAGTGTGCCTGCATGAGGAGATTAGCATTACATGCTCTGGAAGGAAGTTTCTCATGCTGCAGAAATTCATAGGCTCAATTCACGAACCCACCCAGATGAAGTGTGGTGAAAGAATGCTTGGAAGAACTGGACAGTGTCTTTAGAAATTTGTGGAATAAATGAACATATAAATTAAGTAGATGGACTAGCTCCAAGTGGCAGTGCAAGGAGAGATTAGCAGTCAGTCAAATTGAAATTTTACCTTTAGGTGTGTCAAAAATGAGTGATTTTCCTTTGGGACAAATGGATACCTCAAAGGCAGTCAGTTGAGTCATCTAGATGGGACCATGACCAAGAAGGAAGCCTGCTGGGATCAAAGTAATGGAATAAGGTGAAGCCATGTGTCTACTGCCTGAGGCAGGAGCTTAGAGGTTGTTGAAAGAAATCATCCAGAGAATGCATTGCCTGTATGAAGAAAATTATTCTGGGGGTCAAGGACTGATGCTTTGAAGAATAACTAATAAGCCCCTGAAAAACAGTCAGTATGTGGACACATGTTATGAAATGGAGCCTTAAAGGCTGGATTTATTAATGCAGTAGATGAAGCATGACTTGTCCCTATTCCCATAATTCCCCTACTCCTGCCAAACACTGAAGGAGTCTGTTAATTATCTATTGCTGCATAACAAATAATCCCTAGATTCAGTGTTTTAAATACAATAAACATTTATTATTCCATAGTCTTTGTGGGTCAGAAATTCATAATTGGCTTAGCTAGGTAGCTCTGGCTTGGTATCTTTCACTAGTTTGCAATTAATATGTTAGTTGAAGATGCAGTCATCTGAAGGCTTCACAGAGGCAAGAAAATTCACTTCTAAGATGGCTCACTCACATGGTTGTTCATAGGAAGCCACAATTCCTTGTTAGCTATTGGAAGGAGGCTTCACTTTCTTTTCATATGAGTTGCTTCATAAGGCTCCTTGAGTGTCCCCACAACCTGGCAGTTGAATTCTCAAAGAGCAAGTGATGTAATAGGAGAGAACAAAGAGGATGTCCTAGTGTCTTTCATAACCAACTCTTAGAAATAACACTCCATTACTTCTGCAATTTCCTATTGGTCACACAGCTCATCCCTATTCAATATGAGAGAGTATACACAATGGTGTGAACACCAGGAGGTGCGAATCATTCGAGGTCATTTTAAAGGCTGGCTACTTTAGGCTAGTAAGAGGAGGTGTAATTGAGGGAAGAGGAAAAGAAGAGACCAAGGACAATCTCTTCATCCCCTCTTCTTGAAGGTAGATCCCAGAGCTTAAGTTAGGAGAAGAAAACTTTGAATTGAATGTTGGACTGAAAATGAATTACAGTTACCTAAAAGTAATTATAAGTCCCAATTTGCCTGAGACAGTAACTGTTTATTCCTGTACTTCTGGAATCCAGTCCAATTTTGCATTTTTCCTGTATATTTCATTTTAATACAGCATTAATATTAATAGTTGCATTAAAATATGTCAGGGTTGCTTTGGCAGATCTGTAATTTATACTTCCATTTTCTGACTTGGTCACATTTAGTGTTATGTGAGATGCTTGTACAGTGAACAATGGTAACTCATTTCTCTTTCTCTGACCTTCATTTTCAAAGACAGCATGCAAGATATTTGCAGATAAAATGAAGTATCGGACAGAAGGTTCTTGGGACAACTACTTCTTCTAGTCTCAGATGGTGACGGAAGAAGTAATTGACGCTGCTGCTTCTCTATGAGCCAATTGTGCTATGATCTATGCCAAGAACTGTAAAATGCAAGAAGTACCAGGTCACTGCTTGTTAGTACAAGTAGGAAACATGGAAAATTATAGGTTGTGTCCAAGAAATGTTGGAAATTGTGGCTAAGCAGCCATGCTGTAGTCTGTATAGAGAGCAATGCAAATGTCTTTCCTATTGTGGTATCTCATTTGTATGTCATAAATTGGCAAATATTTATTTTACTCTTGATTATTTTAAAAAAATTATAATACATCTTTTCTGTAGCTATGAGCTCAAAACAATGAAAGTGCGTATTTAATGAAAAAATAAGTATTAATCTTTTTTCTCTCAAGAAAGTTGATGATGGAGCCTTGGGAAAATGGTGGATTAGTGGTGACCTCCTGGCTCTCTGCTCCCCGAGAAGAAGGTGAAGAACTCAAACAGCTACACATAAGTGCATAGTTCTGCCAAGAACAATGTTGTGAATCTGCAGAGAAGCAGCGTGGGACATGCAGCACAGGAGAAAAAAAAAAAAAGAGGTCAATGGGAGATTTGATCGCAAAGAATAGAGAGTGCAAGATATACAATAGAGAATAGAGGGTGGGACGGCTGCGCCTGCCCGGCTAGCCTGTGCAGTGTGATATGACGATCCACAGGAGGACGGCTGGGTCCTCCACCGACCTCCATACCCACTCAGACAAGGACAAGCCTGAAGTCGGTGCAAAGTTGTGGCATGGGACGACAGGTTCTGTGCAAAAGAGACAATAGCGGGAAACATTTTGAACTTTTTTTTGCTTTGCTACATACACTCTGGGCAGCTTGAATAGCATTTCAATACATAAACTTGATGAAAACTGAGTCTCTGTCATGTTTGCTGATCTCTAGCACCTAAAACAAGCCCTGATACATAGTGTATGCTAAATAACATTTGTTAAATAAATGAATGAATAATCATTCAATAAATTCTAGAGTCAAAGCAACAAAGGTATTTTTTTTAAGGCTGGTCAAGTGAAGCAGTGGATACAAGGATATTTTTAACCTGATAGTAGATATAATAGGATGTTACTTTAGCTTCACATTTACTGCCTTAAGCTTTAATAAACTCTTAAAAGTGATGAGTTAGAGCAGAAATTATTTTTAAAATCTGAGACTTTGGGGAGGAGTCTTTGAACTTTCTTAAATTGTATGCAAAGTTTTGTTCATCTCTCCTATTTTTTGTTCTTGAAAGAATGTCTATAATTTTCCATATGTTTTCAAAGTGCTCCAATGATGCTGAAAGATTAAGAATGACCAAGTCAGAGAATGTATAGTTCTTTCCTTGACAGCAATTTTTTTCTTAGAGAAGGTTTCCCTATGGTTGCTTTATATTTTTTGTTTGTTTGTTTGTTTATTTCAGCTTATCATGGGGGTACAAAAGTTCAGGTTATATATGTTGCCATGTCCCACCCATTCCCTTGAGTCAGAACATTCAAGCGTGTCCATTCCCCAGACAGTGTGCATCACACTCATCATGTAGGTATACACCCATCCCCTCCCCCCACCCCCCACCTCAGTCCAAAACCCAATTGGTGTTATTCCCAAATGTGCACTTGGGTGATGATTAGGGAAACCAATTTGCTGGTGAGTACATGTGGTGCTTATGTTTCCATTCTTGAGATACTTCACTTAATAGAATGGGTTCCAATTCTCGCCAGGAGAACAAAAGGGATTCTATATCATCGTTATTTCTTATAGCTGAGTAATACTCCATGGTATACATATACCACATTTTACTAATCCACTCATGAATTGATGGGCATTTAGGTTGTTTCCACATCTTTGCAATTGTGAATTGTACTGCTATAAACATTCGGGTACAGGTGTCTTTTTTATAGAATGACTTTTGTTCTTTTGGGTAGATGCCCAATAATGGGATTGCTGGATCGAATAGTAGGTCTACTTGAATCTGTTTAAGGTATCTCCATAATGCTTTCCACAGGGGTTGCACTAGTTTACAGTCCCACCAGCAGTGTATGAGTGTTCCTGTCTCTCCGCATCCACGCCAACATGTATTGTTTTGGGAGTTTTTGATAAAGGCCATTCTCACTGCTTGCATACTTAAAATAGGATTTAGTAAGAAAACATCTATACATTTCACACACATTTTCAGTAACCCACAGGTGGAATAATATGATATTTATTTGTGGTACTTACAAAGGGGGAGGTGAAAATTGTAAATGAAAATAAGTAAAAGACATGTTGAAATAGCCTGAATTTTTGGTAGTTTTATACCTGCTTCCCTTGACTCCAGGAAGATTTGGCCAATTACAGAAGCAAGGGTTTTGAAAGGCTTCTGACTCCCACATATGTCTGTTTGATCGTGCAAGTGTGCCAATTCCCCTGCTCTCTCTAATTACCTGATTGAAAGCACCAGTTGCTCAGGAGTGCTAAGCAAATAGCCTCTTGTTTGCTGAAGTTGCAGCAGGAATGGGCATTTCAAGCTTGGAAAGGGTATGCAATGCCCTCTGACTGTTCCTTGCAGCTTTGGGAAATAGGCCAAGTTCATTTTCTATTAGTTTGTGAATTGGCAAAGCCTACTTTCAGATTGTTTTTCTCTGTTAAAATAAACCACATTTGCCTTTGTGTAATCATCAATCAGTACATCAAAAGAACCCATCTGACAGATATGCATTGAATGTTTACTGTTTGCAAAATGCTGTAAAACGGTCTTAACTTCATAAACATAATTTTGCTTTGTAAAGATAAGAAATGGTTAAAAACACTAAAAACATAAATATAAAACAACAAATGTACTTGTATGTTGATATAATCAACTTTGTTGGTTAACTTTTCAGATGATACTAATTTTGGTACAAGAGTATTAGTCATGAGAATTATTTTCCCATCTCTTTAAATATAAAAGCTGAGGTTATACAATAACAATTTGGAGCTTCTCTATATTTAATTTCAGGTGGAATTTGAGGTATGTAGGAATGCCTATAAGAATTTATAAGGTTTTATTAAGGTAAATTTTGTCCCCCTATACATTATATTTATAGATGCAACTATTGTAGATTTTACAATGTCTCAAATTGTCAGATTCTCCATACTGTGAATTTAAATCTGATGAGCACACTCCAGCTTTTAAATAGCGCCCTGAAGTGTTTTATTTACATAGCAGTTTTGCATTCATGGCACTTTATACTAATATTCCATGACTTGTGGCATTCTTTACAGATTTACTGACCCAGATGTCTTGAGTATAATCTCATGTCAAACAGAATCATCTTTATCATCTGCTGCCACTGGATTTGTGTGAAAAAGAAATGATTTTCTATTTGAGAGGTATATGATACATTTAATTCTAACAAAAGATGTTATTTTTGCTTCAAGTTTCAGAGTGAAATTCAGAGCTTAAAATTCTTCAATCCCAACATTTTAAAATAAAATGTTAATTTGCAATAATAAATATGACCCATAGAATAATGATACAATATTTCACGTCATATAAAACAAATTATTAAAATGAAATCATTTTTCTTAATAGCAGTATTTCCCCACTACCTTTTAAAAAATTTTCTCCTCTCCACAAACAAAAGGGGAAATAATGACTGTGGAATCAAGTTGCTTTTAACTAGTAAAAGGTATATTAGTATATTAGTGATCAGTCTAACTGACACAAGAAAAGAAAACTTTCAAAGCTAACCTGCTGCCATGTACTGTCAGAATGGAACATGGGCACAAAACTTGAAGGCAGGCAGGTAGGTACCCATTGTCACTTTAACTTAATAGCAGTAGGCTTGAACAGTTTACTTAACCTCTTTGGACTCAGTTTGCCTATCTGTAGGTTTAGAACAATTTTCAAGCCAAACTCAAATATGTTTGTCTCAAAAGCCTTTCAGAATCAACATCTGCATTTTTAAAGCTCATCAAGTGATGTTTTTGAGTAGCCAGAGCTGAGAAACCCTATGATAGAGTAGGTGTCAGCACATTGATATTCAAGGGTCAAAACTGTCTGACTACTTGTTTTTATAAATATTGTTTTATTGGAACACAGCCATGCTCATTCATTTATGTATTGTCTATGATGATTTCATGCTACAATGGCAGACTTGAATAATTGTGACAGAGACCATATAAACTTCAAAGCCAGAAATATTTACTATTTAATAGTACCTTTACAGAGAAAGTTTG
The DNA here is from genome assembly GCA_028533085.1 of Varecia variegata. NCBI lineage: Eukaryota > Metazoa > Chordata > Mammalia > Primates > Lemuridae > Varecia > Varecia variegata. The sequence goes on from CM052457.1 coordinate 78,255,890, forward strand.
ATAGCTCCTGTCATAGAGGAAAGAATATAGGATCTGAAGTTAGTCAGATAGAACTAGATTTAAAATCTGGTTCTTCCTTTTATTCTCTGTGTAATATGAGGTAAGTCACTTCAAGTCTCTGAGCCTCCTATAGGATGATTGTTAGGATTATATGAGATAATGTACTCAAAGTGCTTTGATTTAGCCAGGCACATAATTCATGCTCGGTGAATGTTTGCTGCTACTCTTCTACTACTACCTCTGCTTCTTTTTTTCTCTCTTCTCACTTTTTTTTCTCTCTCTCTTTCTTTGACACATACACCCACACATACTCTCTCTCACACACACTCACACATATATAAAGTGTCTAGAGAATGAGACAGCTCCCAAAAGACAGATTTCCTTATACCCTGAATCCCACAGCACGCTGTAAGAGGTTTAGATGTAACCTGAAAACACTAGCAAGTTGGACCCCAGGGATGGCGAGTACAGTTGCTGCAAAGAAGAGTGAAAAATTCCCTTTCTAGAGTCTGAAATATGTCCTTGTTCTGTTTTTTAAATGAATAAAATGGTGATCCAACACTGGACATTCATTTAATAAATATTTATTGAAATTGTACCATATATCAGTTATTAGGCTAAGTACTGAGAATATCATGATAAACAAGAAATGGCCATTTCTTTCAAGAGACTTAAACCAAAATGGGAAAAACAAATAAGTAGGTAGTCAATTACAAAACAGTATTATCCATGCCAAGATAGGTAATGGTAAGCATATGGAACTATGGGCATAGGACAGGCAACTAACTTAAGTTTTGGTTAATCTAGCAAGGCTTCTGTGGGAAATGGTATCTATGCTGGGAATTATAGAATGAAGAGTGAATAAGGCCAAAGACAGTGCTGTTCCAAGGAGAGGATTTAAAAGCATTTGCAAAGAAAGGACCAGACATAAGAGAGAACAAGGGTGGTTTAGGATCTGAAAGAATTTCAGAATGCACAGGACAGAGAGTTCTGGGTGGTGGTGGTAGTTTTGGCAGTGAGAGATGCTGCCAAAGATAGTAGAGGTCATATCATATGAGGGGTTATAAGCCATGCTAAAGACTTTGGGTTTTATCTTGAGGGCAATGGAGACTCTGAAGAATTTCAGATAGGTTAGTCACATTGAATGTGGGTTTAAGGAAGGTCACACTGACTGTGTAAGGAACATGGATAAGAGGTAGAAATATGGAAGGCAAAGGCACTAGTTAGGCAAGGATAATTTTCCCATGTATTATTCAGATTTGTTTCCAGTTGTTAAAAACATATGAAATAGAGTCACTTGAATTCATTAATTTTCTTTTGTTTTTCAAGTATTTTTTTCAAAAGCTATGGTTAAAAAAGCTTTCTTCTACAATACTGATGGTGAGGAGGTCAATCTCTTACATCATGTGACAGATAGCTGCATTTTTTTGTTCCAATTTATTTCCAGCAGTTATGGCAATTAAAATTATCAGTAATTTAATAATAATTGGCAAAACATTAGATATAACCCAAAGGTCTTCTATTTGGCTAATTTTAGACCACATTGGCTAGTTCATAAGATTTACTCTAAGGTCAAGGAAAGTGTACCTAATCAGAATAAAAAGCAGCCATACTTTTCTCTCTCTGTCATAAATGTCATTTGCAAGTATCTTTACCAAACCTATACTTTTCTTTGATCTATCTCAGCAAAAGTATCCTTCATTTATCCAGTTGCTCAGGTCAGAAACTCAGGACCACTCCTTTCTTGCATTGAACATCTACTCAGTCATCTGTAACCAAGTCCTATGGTTTCTGCAGACTTAATAACTCTCCAATTTTCCAAACCCCCTATATCTTAACTTCCACTAGGTTAAATAGGATGTTTATCATTCTTCCAGGATTATTGCAACAGCTCCTTTGTGGACCTCAACATATACTTCTTTGAACTTCTCTCTCAATACTCCCCATTCCCTGGAGAATATATTGAAAGGAGATCAGAACAGGAACAGGCAGATCAGTTAAGAGGCTTACAGAGTCATCAAAGCAAGATATGAGGTTAGCTTGGGAAAAAGTGGTGGTGGAGATAGAGAAAAGTGAACTGATTCAAGAGTGATTTTGAAAGTAAAATGAACAAATTTCCCCTGAATTGTACATGGGGAATTATGAAGAAGCAAGTATTGAGGATAATTGCCAGGAATATGGTTTATGAAACTGGATGGCTGGTAATGTTGATCACTGAGGAAGGGTACACTGGAAGAGGTATGGGTTTGATAGATATGCTACATACCTTCCATTACCCTTCCTGATTTTATCTTTATTTTCTTGACCCTGATCTCTGTCCAGGTAGGTTGACCTTTATAGACTGCATTGACTCAGCTTCCTTGGTCTCTGGCATCTGGTTGTGTCTGGCCAATGAGAAGTTCTGGTAGAAGATCATTGGACAGAGAGAAAAGTTGGTGCATTATTTCCATGGCCCTTCTTGCTTTTCCACATTGTGTCAGTGGTTTCATTCCTATGATCTAAGGCCACTGTTCTTCTAGGGTATTTCACTCCTAAGCTATAATTTTCTCAAGATTCCATTTATAACTATTTCTCCTGTCCCCATCAGACCTAAAAGAGGCAACATCTGCTCACTGTTTGCTTCAAATTCCCTTGTTGGTTTGCATGACCCTGACCACATTATTTGTAAATAGCTTTCCTAATGTATCCCTTTCTAAGGGATCATCTGTAATGGCTGAAATTTGGGTAGATACAATGGGGAATATTATATCTTAGTGTCCACTGTTGAGCTTGAGGAGCATTTAATACATCTAGGAGTTAAAAGTTCAACAGTGCAGCTTAATTTGTGTGTTTGGAGCTCAAATACATGGTCTATGATAGAGATATACCATGTAGTAGACTAATCTCTTTGGAAACATTATTTCTTGATATTACAGACTAACCTTATGATCTAGTACTGATATTGTACTAGGGTGACCAACCATTCTAGTTTTCCTGGAACTGAGAGATTTCCTGGGATGTGAGATGTTTTACTGCTAAATCAGGAAATTGGGGGTCAAACCAGGATAAATTTTTCACACTATAGTTTATCTATTTGGATATTAGTCTCAGAATATTTAAGAAGCTAATTTAAATTCACCCAGGTAGGTAGAGGCAGAGTTGGGGTTTTTCCTTTCCCTGTCTGATTCTACATACAGAAATCTTTCCAATATGCATCATTTGTTCTTATGCCTGAATTTCATTAGTTAACCTGAAGTCTTCATAGAAAAGCAAAAATAAATAACCCCCCAAAATAACATATAAACAAAATGCCCCCCCCAGATAAAACCCTGATTGATGAGCCCTACCAATACAAATTCCGATTTGGTGGATCTTGGATAGTGCCCAAGAATCTGTGTTTTTGTTAAGGACCCCCAAGTGATTCTGATGCAGACTGTCAGAAACATTTAAAAACTACTGCACTCCACACTACTCACCTTTTGTGATATCAAAAGTAAAATATCTTGTTCAATTAAAATTTTCATTAGGTTCAACAATCTGGGATTTTTTTCCCATTTTTATATTTAAGGCTTTTTTATTTCAAAATATTAAGGAGGTACAAATGTTTTTGTTTACATATATTGCTTTTGTAATGCTTGAGTCAATGCTATAAGGGTGCCCATCACCCAAATAGTATTCATTGTACACATTAGGTAGGTTTTATCCCCTCCCTCCTTCTCCCCACCCCACTGCTTGATTTCCACTGTATTTTACTTCCCTCTGTGCACATGTGTGTTCATTGGTTAGTTCCAATTTAATAGTGAGTACATGTGGTGTTTGTTTTTCCATTCTTTAGATACTTCACTTAGGATAATGGTCTCAAGTTCCATTCAATTTGTTGCCAAAGGCATTAATTCATCCTTTTTATTACTGAGTATGACTCCATTTTATACATATACCACATTTTGTTAGTTCATTCATGAATTGATAGGCACTGGGGTTGATTGATATCTTTGCAATTGTGAATTGTGCTGCAATAAACATTTGAATGCAGGTGTCTTTTTGATAAAATGACTTCTTGTCATTTGGGTAAAAACCCAGTAGTAGGATTGCTGGATAAAATGATAGGTCTACTTTTAGTTCTTGGAGGAATCTCCATACTGTTTTCCATAGAAGTTGTTCTAATTTGCAGTCCCACAAGCAATGTATAAGAGTTCTTTTCTCTCTGCATGCATGCCAGCATCTATTGTTTTTCAACTTTGAAATAAAAACCATTCTAACAGTGTAAAGTGATATTTCATTGTGATTTTAGTTTGTTTTTCCTTGATGACTAGTGATGCTGAACTTTTTTCATATGTTTATTGGCCATTTGTCTATCTTCTCTTGAAAAGCTTCTGTTCATGTCTTTTGCACACTTTTAAATGGGGTTGTCTGTTTTTGTCTTGCTGAGAAAATCTGGGTGTTTTTTTTTTTTTTCAAACAAGCATCCGATATCCTAATGATGGAACTGACAGATGTTAGCTAGAATTCCATTCTACCACCTTCAAATCATTTCTTAACCTCTCTGGTATTCCTAACCTATGATATGGTATATAAAGATAGCACCCACCACATTGAGAGGATTAAATTAGATGACATGTGTAAGGTGTCTGGCCCCATACCTGGAACATAGTAAACAAACATTCAGAAGTGTTAGTTATGATTACTGTTATCAAGTCCCTGGTAGATGTTGATTTAGACAGTGTATTTCTTCATACTTATTAATAAATAGCCTGAGTCATTTTTTCTCAAATTCCCCTCCTCTATTTTCCACCACATTTTTCTTAGGGACTACAACCTGGAATAACTATTGACCATTCATAGAGTTAAATTTTTTGTAACATAGCTGGAGAATAAATGAGTTATAGTAAAGGTAGGTCAATTAGTACTCTTTGACATAACAAAAGAGAGAAGAAATATAACAAACATTAATTGACTGTATACTGTGTGCCAGGGCTTCAATATTGTTATGTAATATAATACACAGGCCAATGATGGTCAAAATTTGCCAAAGGTAACATATGTAGAAAGCCACAGAGCAGAAACTGAAAACCAGATCTTTCTTATAATAAAGGTTATACTGTAGCCCATGGAAGTGCTGCCACAGAAAGAATAAGAATGAGGGGGATCATCACAGCAGTCATGCAAATACCTTGTTTATATAAAGCACTTTATACCTGTTACACTTCTTTTGAACTAGTTTTTCATTAAGCACCTTTTTATGGAACTCAGAGTTTGAATCACCATAATGCCTTTAAAGGAAAATAACTTCAAGATGAATAATATACACTTTCTACCCTTACAAAGTCTATAATCAAGTAAGAATGTTTGTCACATAAAAAAGCCTCAATATGAAATGGCACAGGTAATAAGTGACAAAGCCAGAATTTGACCTGAGGACTGCCTCATTTCAAAATGCTATAACCAAAGTAAAATAAAAGTGTTCTTAAATACAAAACAACATATGGATGAATGAATAAATGAATGAATGAATTCATCCCTCAGAGCACATCTGTATCAGACATTATGTTAATTATGGTATATTCAAATATATCCATGTTTTTGAAGAAGTGACAACTGTGGTGTTAGGCAGACATGCAAAGAAACATATTTTGATGGTCAGTGAGAGAAAAAGGAGGCAGCAAGCAGGTTGCCTATTATCACATGACTACTAAGGATTAGAATTGGGCTTTGAAGGCAGATCTAACGCAAAACCCAACAGAGTCAACAAATTGCCAAGGGGAAAAGAAGAGGAAACATTTAAGTAGAAACAACTTGGGAAGCATGGAACCTAGGATTAAAGGACAAGTGACAAAAGTATCACGGAAGTATTCAACACTACGTAACCTAAACTTTTGTACCCCCATAATATGCTGAAATAAAAAAAAAAAAAATACCACATGCCAGAGTGTAGGATGAAGGCAACTTGCAGATATCTTGGGAGGAAAATGAAGCCATAAGGTTTGGGGATCACAATAAGGTGTGAATATTTTACCAGACTTGCTTGATGATTCACAATATGTTCTTTTAATTTAAGCAAATCCTTATGTAGCACAGCAGCTCCTCCATTTGTAATGTCCAAAGGTTAGGAGAAAACAAGAAAGGATACATCTCTGCCCTGTAAGGATTTTTGGTCTAGTGGGAATAAAAGAAAACAATTTACAAAGGCAATTGCTGTGAGTAAGCCTGAGATGACTTCAAGTAGAAAGGATAAACATAAATTTTCCAGGAGAAAAGGAAAAGAAAAAGAATGATCAGGTAGAGAAACAGTGACCCAAAAGCCAAAGGCTTGGATGTCTGTGAGTTTGTGGAGAAATAGCTAATAGTGCAGCCATCTTTTCTTCTATCTTGCTTTCTGGAATCCTAGACGGCACATCTCGGGCAGAATATTGACAATAGCACAAAAAAGAAAACCTTCAAGTTAGTTTTACAGAAGTCAGACTAGAAGAGTAGATAAATGGAATTAAATTAAGCAGAGTTAAGGATTTAGACTATGGTGCACTAATGAAGATTGGAGTTTAGAATTAGATCATTTCCTGTGGTGGGCATTTAAAGAATAGGGCAGATTCCCTAATTGCAACTGCTACGTATTGAGGCCTATAGGCAGCAAACCAGTTTCCACAATGGAGACATTCAATAGCTTTTGCTTACACTAGGAAGTGATTTCCTCAAACCATCTGGGGATATAGTTCAGAGGTTCCAGCTCTTTAAAAAAAAAATTGAATAAGACTTTGAATAGACTCATGCAAGAATTAAAAGCATTAAAATAGCCTTTTTTTAAGTGAGTTTGGTCCAAACTAACTTTTTAGCAGCACATAGTCTTTTGACAAATTATATTATGGAATGATTTGACATTGTGTGTGGACTAGAATTTGGTTTGTTTTCTGATTTCTAAAGGTCACTAAAATACAAGCAGTATATTTCTAATCTGAAGTAAAATAGTGGAAGTTGGCTGAGCTGCAAGCCACGTGGGATATAGCATTATAATGAGAAATGCATTACAGTCTACCGAGAGAGGTTTGTGATTGGCAATTGTTAGTGAAAGGGGATTTTGCTGATTGAATGCTCTTAAAATGAGCAAAGTCTTCCAACTATTAGTAATGCAAGTGTGGCCTTCGCCAGGCCCTTGCTCTGGAATTGTCATGAGAATGAATAATGATGTCTTACAATCACTATACTATTTAGGACCCTATTAGCACACTACTCTGTGGTGAAAACTACTTCTAAACCATTTGGAGAATCCTTACAATATCTTGTTTTGAAATGTGTCTTTATTTTTCTGTTGATTCCCTAAAGTGAGCCTTCTTTCTAAAGGATGAAACCTGCTTTCTAAACATATTTAGACTACAAATTAGTCATGGTGAATAAAATGAATGAAATGGGGAGTCATTTCTCCTTTAGCTGTAACTATCCTTTCTCAAGTATCTGCTAAGAGTCAGGAACTCTACTCAGATTTCCACATACATGACATCATGTAATTATCATAATAACCTTGTGAAAATGTTTAGTTACACTACTTTACCAATGATGAAACTGGTGGTTGAAGAAGTAAAGTGATATTTTGGGGTCCAAAAAGTGGTTAAACCAAAAAGATGAATCTTGTTCTCTTCCATATAAATAATTTCTTTCCTTAAAATCCTCAGGAATGCCTTGCTCTGAGATACTATTAACATTAAGAAATGAAGGGCAAATTATACAGTTAGAACATATCGATCTAGCAGATGGATAAAAATATTCATTATATTTAGACAGTAGAAAGAAAATCTATTTAATTTGTTATAGTACCCCTTTCAAGTTTCATTGATTGAGTTGCTTAATAATACTAAGGAACCAAATACAATGATCAAAGTTAGGGTAATTATGGGATATGGACTGCAAGATGACATATACTTGATTTTGTGGCCAAATGGTCAACATTTATTTACCACATATTTCCTAAATGCCTTGTATCTGTCACAGAAATGTCTTTTCATTATTTTGAGATACATAGTATGTCCCTAAGAGTTTAAGACAGAAAAAAAATTATAAAATGTATAATATTTAAAATATATGTTTATTTTGTAATTTCAGTTTAATATTTTCTGTTTTGTTAGCCCTGGAAATTCAAATTGATTTTCCATAACATTTAGATAATCATAACCAGGTTATCATTAAAGACAAGTTGATTGAGAATGAATATTGAACTTCATGTATAATAAAATTGAATATAAAGGATTAAAACAATCATGTTGCTTTTCTACTACTTTGATATTATGTAATAAATCTTCCATAATTCTTACATAAATCCAAAAAACAGAAAATGACATCTTAAAAGAATTATATTTGCTTAGCCAGTAAGATTTACCTATCATTTTAATTTATTATTTAAAACATACAGATTATTAATTGGGATTTGGGTGATAAAAATTTTTGTGATCAAATAAGTGTAAGAAATGGTCAATTCTCTAACCTGTGGCACATGTATCATATACAGCCCTCTGCCTGTCTTTGTAAATAAAGTTTTATTGAAATACAGCCATGACTATTTGTTGAAGTATTTTCTATGATTGCTTCCTGTAATAAATTAACAATTTTCTAGATGCAACAAAGACCTGAGCTATGGCCAACAAAGTCAAGAATATTTGTTAACTTGTCCTCATAGAAAAAATAGTTTGCCAACCTCTGCTCTAAATCAAGCAATTATTTTTATTGTTAGAATTCACAAAGACTCTACTTATCCAAGATGCTTGTAAATTTCCAAGAAGATATGTTTAATATATATTATTCCAAACTTTTTGATCATAGTACTTTTTTTTGACTCAGGTATGAGTGTCCTGTTGTATGATTTCAGATGTATTATTGATTGATTGGAAAAGCTAAACACATACATTCACACTTCACTATAACTTCCAGATTAATTTAGCCAAAGACACAAACAGAAGCCTAACAGATATAAAATATCACAGTGTGGCATCCCTCAGTTCTGTCTTACATTGAGAAGCACTGATAATGACACTGTCTGAAACAGGTAGAGTCTAAGTCAGGTGCAATGGCATGACTTTAGTGCCAGCTACTCAGAAGGCTGAGATTGGAGGATCACTTGAGCCCAGGAGTTCAAGGTCAGCCTGGGAAACATAGGGAGACTCTTGTTTCTTGAAAAAAAAAAGGTAAAGCCTTACTAGATAAATGAAGATTAATTTTGAGTTATTTCATAGCTCTTTTATATGTAGGGCTTATATTACTATTCAAGAACAATGTGTACAATCTCTTTGCTTAATGTTTTCATTTTAAGGGGATGTTTGCTAACATTAGGCTTTCCTACCTCTTGGCCCAAACTCTGTATCAGAAAGGTCACATCCTCCCCTAGGGAGAACAGTAGAGTTTGTGCCCAAAAGTCCTTAAGTATATATCTTTCTAGCTTCTCAGTATCCTGGAAAGCCTATTTCCCTACAGTGGTAAAACACACACTTTTTGTAAGAATACTTTTAGGTTTTAAGGCACACATCACCACTATAGCATTGTGTCTGATATTTTCTTTGATACACATTATTTTTATTGTATTTGGGGATATTCTCTATTTTTATTTTATTATCTACTTAAAAGTAAAAACTCTAGAATGTGATAAGTATTATAAAATACTTCTATATATATAGATATATATATATATACATACCAAATGATGATTTATTTTCTCTCATTTGACCTATCAAAGAGATAAATTCCTTTAATAGGATTCTTAATATTGCATCATTGTTATATCTGTATATTTATGTGCCCAATGTTGAGTTTGTAATCAAAATTTATAAAAACTGTAGAAAAACAAACAATCAAACATCCTTGAGAGAATATCAACAGAAACAGTACAAATTAAACAAACCTGCAAATTTTGTCAAATTAAACCAACCTTCAAAGACTATGAACACTGGAATTATCAGAAAAAGAATATAAAATGAGTGAGTATACTTAACATATTTAAAGAAATAAGAGAGGGCATTGGACTATGAGTAATAAATAAGAAATTAACACATTTTACTAGGGATATTTAACAAAGAGTAAAATAGATCTTTCTAAAAATAAAAAAGATAGTTTAAAACTTGGTGCCCAGTTTAAATTAAACTTTGCTATTTGTTAAACGCCATGTTCAACAAAGCTGAAAATAATTGGTAAACTTCACAGTACATCTTAAATTACCCAGAATTTAGCACAGAGAAACTAAGAAATGGAAAATATAAAATAGATGTCAAGAATAATAGATGACAGACTAAGAAGGACTAACATTCATCTAGTCAAAACACTAGAGAAATAAAATAGAAAGAATGTGAGAGAAGAAATTTTCAATGAGCTAATAGCTAGGTATTTTACATAGTTGACAAAAGCAATTAATCTTCAGACTGAGAATCACCAACAAAACCAAAACAGGATAAACAAAATGCAGCCTATCTCTAAACACATTATAAATAAACTTTAGGGAAACTAAAACAAAGAAATAATATTAAAAGCAACCAGAGATATTATATAGGTCACCTACGAAAGACTGAAAATTATAGTTGCGATAGCAACTACAAAGATGGAAGCCAGGAAATAGCCAAGAATCATACACTCAGTATCTCTTAAAATAAGGGTAAAGTGTTTATTGTTTTCATGCAAACAAAATCTTTGGAGAATTTATTTTTAAAACTCTATCAATCAATTAATAGATACATTTAATCATACATATTTTTTGAAAATGAAAAGGAACACTTCCAAACTGATTTGTTTAGGCTCTTATACCCTTGATAGCAAAACCAGACAAAGGCAATACAAGAACAAAAAATTATATGCTTGTCTTGGTCATGAACATAAATGCTAAAATCCTAAAAATAATTGGAAACCAGCTCCAAGTCATATTCAATTTCTTTCTCTGTATCTCTCTCTCTATCCATACCCTCTCTCTTTTTCTACTTCTCTCTCTCTCTCTCTCCCTCAATCCCTTCGTCTCTCCCTCTCCTCTATCCACTCTATCTATATAAATATCATATATAATTACATATAATTTGTATATGTGTATGTAGCATCATGGCAAGATTGTGTTTACTCCAAGAATGTAAGGTCACTTCCACATTAGAAAAATGACTAATGCAATTTGCAATTAAGAAATTATGGTTGACTTTATTTTCTCAATGTGCATCAGTTCTTTTTTATTAATTTCAGAATATTATGGGGATACAAATGTTTTAGTTACATAATTTGCATTTGTACAGTTGAGTTGAAGTTATGAGTGTGTCCATCACCCTGATAATGTGCATTGTACCCAATGTTATAGAAATTCATTATCAGATAAGAGGAAAATTTCACAAAATGAAATTTAAAATTTTTGGTAACAACCAGCATCATTACAAAACTAGCTAATAGTTATATGATTTGTTCAATGGCTGCAGCTTTTGCATTAAAGTTTGAATTGAATTCTAAGGAAATAATTTTAATAAATCTTATCTAGACTTCTTGGTTTATTATTCACTATTATAGCTCATGCAGTCAGTAAAATAATGATTATAGTACTGATAAAAAATAAATTGTGGTTGAAAAGCCATATGATAATTTCAACAGATGCAGAAAAAGCTTTTAACTAAAAATTTCAATGTTAATTTTATGAATGTCACAATTCATGATGAAAAATATTATCAAACAGGAAATAGAAGGGGATTCCTTTACTTGATAAAATATATTGACAAAAATGAAGTAAATGTTATACTATAATATTATTTCTATTAAAATAATGAAATTTTTGTTCATGTCCTGAATTATTTTGTTTATATCTTTGAAATAATATTCTACCATCTCCTCAATTCCATTCATCTTACTTGCCATCCATAATCTGAATTCCATATGTGTTATTACAACAATTTGTTTTGGTTGGAGTTTACTACTGGAGAGCTATTGTGACCTTTTGGGCATGGCTATTTTTCATATTGCCAGTTTTTATAATGTTTCCTTCTCATATGGGGCTACGTCTCTCAGCTCTAAACAGATAGTAAATCCTGTACACCTGTTCTCCTTTGCTGGGACCTCTGTTGCTCAGTGGAGAGAGGTATGGGTTCCTGGATGGCTACAGACCAGTATTCCTTATGAACATAGATGCAGAAATCCTAAACAAAATATGAGCAAACCAAATTCAACAGCACATTAAAAAAAATCCACCATGATGAAGTAGGATTCATCCCAGGGATGCAAGGATGGTTCAATATATGCAAATCAATAAATATGATTCACCATATAAACAAAATTAAAAACAAAGACCCTATGATCACATCAGTAGGTTCCGAAAGAGCATTCAATAAACTCCAACATTGCTTCATGATAAAAACCCTCAACAAATTAGGCACAGAAGAAATGTAACTCAAAATAATAAAAGCCATATAAGATGAACAGATGACCAAAATCATATTGAATGAGGAAAAGCTGAAAGCATTCCCCCTAAGAACTGGACCAAGACAAAGATGCCCACTCTCACCTCATCTGTAAGTCCTAGCCAGGGTGATCAGGCAATAGAAAAAAATAAATAAATAAAAGGCACCCAATAAGGAAAGAGGAGGTCAAATTATCCCTGTTTGCCCATGATATGTTCTTATATAAAATCCTAAAAATTCCACCAAAAGACTCCTAGAATTGATAAATAAATTCAGTAAAGTTTCAGGTTACAAATTAATGTACACAAATCAATAAAATTTCTATATACCAATAACAGTCAAGCTGAGAGTCAAATCAAGAACTCAATACCATTTACCAAAGCTGCAAAGAAAACAAAATACATAGGCATATACTTAACTGAGGAGGTGAAAGATCTCTACAAGGAGAACTACAAAACAATAATGATAGAAATCATAGATGACACAAACAAATGGAAAAACATCCTATGGTCATGAATTGGAAGAATCAAAATTGTTAAAATATCCACACTTCCCAAAGTGATTTAATTATTCAACACACAATTTCCATCAAAATACCAATGTCAGTTTTCTAGGATCTAGAAAACAATCCTTTTTTTTTTTTTTTTTGAAACAGAGTCTCACTCTGTTGCCAAGGCTAGAGTGCCATGGTGTCAGCCTAGTCACAGCAACCTAAAACTCTTGGGCTCAAGCAATCCTTCTGCCTCATCCTCCCTAGTATCTGGGTCTACAGGCATGTGTCACCATGCCTGGCTAATTTTTTCTATATATTTTTAGTTGTCTAGCTAATTTATTTTCATTTTTTTAGTAGAGACAGGGTCTCACTGTTGCTCAGGCTGGTCTCGAACTACTGAGCTCAAATGATCCGCCTGCCTCAGCCTCCCAGAGTGCTAGGATTACAAGTGTGAGCCACCACACCCGGACCTAGAAAACATAATCCTAAACTTCACATGGAACCAAAAAAGAACCTGAATAGTCAAAGCAATCTTAAGCAAAAACAATAAATCTGGAGATATCACACTACCTGACTTCAAATTATACCACAAAGCTATAGTCACCAAAACAGGATGATACCGGTATAAATGTAGACACACAGACCAATGGAACAGACTAGCATAAAATATGGAAATAAAGCCATATAGCTATGACCAACTGATTTGGGACAAAGCAAACAAAAACATACATTGAGGAAAGGATGTCCTGTTCAATATATGGTGCTAGGAAAACTAGACAACTACATGCAGAAGAATTAAAGTGGATCCCTCTCTCTCACCATATACAAAAATAAACTCAAGATGTATTAAACACTTACATATATGACCTGAAATTAGAAAAATTCTGGAAGAAAATGTAAGAGAAAATCTTCTAAACATTTGCTTAGGCAAAGAATTTGTGAGTAAGACCCCAAAAGCAAATACAGCAACAACAAAAATATATAAATGAGACCTAATTAAACTAAAATGTTTCTGGACAGCAAAGGAAATAATTAATGAAGTACATATCCTACAGAAAGGGAGAATATATTCACAAACTTCTCCTGACAAAGGGCTCCTATTCAGAATCTACAAAGAACTCAAACAAATCAGCAAGAAAAAAAAAATAACTCTAACAAAAAGTGGGCAAAGAACAAGAACAGACCTTTCTCAAAAGAAGATAGACAAATGGCCAACATACATATGAAAAATGCTCAATTTAACTAATTATCAGGGAAATAAAAGTTAAAAGCACAATGAGATACCACCTTACCCCTGTCAAAATCACCATTATTAAATAGTCAAGGAACAATATATGTTGGTGCGGTTGCATTAAAAGGTAGTGCTTATACACAGTTGGTGTGAATGTAAACTTGTACAACCACTGTGGGAAGAAGTATGGAGATTCCCCAAAAAACTAAAAGTATACCTACCCTTCAATCCAGCAATCCCACTACTGGATATCTATCCAAAGGAAAAAGTCATTTTATAAAAAAGACACCTACACCCAAATGTTTATCACAGCACAATTCATCCTAACAAGGGTATGGAATCAACTTAAGGGCCCATCAACTGATGAGTGTATAAATAAAATATTATATGTACACACACATACACACACACACACACACCCTGGAGTACTACACAGACATAATAAAGGAATGAAATATTATCTTTTGCAGCAACTTGGATGGAGCTGGAGACCATTATCCTAAGTGAAGTGTCTCAGGAATAGAAAAACAGATACTACATATTCTCACTTATAAGTGAGAGCTAAATGTAAAATATATATGGTCATAAAGAACAGTAATAGACATTGGAAACTAAGAAGTGAGGAGAATGAGAAGGGCGTGAGGGATAAAAATTCATCTATTGAGTACAATGTACACTATTCTGGTGATGGGTTTGCCAAAAACCCTGACTTCAGCATGATACAATTTATCCTCATAACAAAAAACACTTGTACCCCCTAAATTTTTTGAAATTAAAAAAATACCTGAAATAAGACAGGAAAGAATTGCAGATATTGGAGGCCTGAACCAGTGCAATAAGACAATAAAAATAAAAAAAGACATTTAAAAAAATTAAGTGTATATAGTTTGAAAGAGAAGAAGCAAAGCCATTATAGGGCAATGGCTTAAGAGAGTAAGCTTTGGTGCCAAAATGCCCAGGTCCAAATCCTAGTTCTGACACTCATTGTATATTATGTCATTTGATATATTCTTTGTGTCTCAGTTTCCCCATGTGGAAAATATGGCTAATAATGGCACTAGTGTGAGGGTTAAGTTACAGCCAGTCTCTGATTTAGGATGGTTCTATTTACGATTTTTCCATTTATGATGGGTTCATCTGTACACAACCCCATCATAAGTAGAGGAGCTCATTACAACTTACTTGCAATGGGGTTATGATTTATACTAAGTGCATATTGCTTTCACACCATAGTAAAGTCAAAAAATCATAATTTGAACCATTGTTAATCAAGGACCACCTGCTGTGCTGCTAGCATTAAAAACATTAAATACATTTTCAATTTATGATATTTTTTGATTTATGGTGGGTTTATCAGGGTGTGGTATCATCATAAGTCAAAGAGCATCCATGGTAAATATTTGTAAAGTGCTTATAAGTAAGCCTAGTGCATAATAAGTGCTATGAAAGTGATACATTTTCTAAAAAATCACAAGTGATATGACATTCTGAAGCTGCCACTGGCCTTTGGCCTCAAGCTGTCAAACGCGTCTACTCTAGTGCACTGCTTATGTATTATTGTATTTGTAGCACAATAGAAAAATGGTTGGGAAGCATTATTTTTTATCCCTATGAAAAAACAAAACTTGATCTCTAACATCATGTGCAAAAATCTATTCTAGTTATAATTAACACTTAATTTTGAAAGGGGAAAGGTTAAAACTTTTAGGAAAAAAACACAACACTGAATTGTTTAATACAATAGTCACTAGCTACATGTAGTAATTTAAATTTAATTTAAATAAAACTAAAAATTGAGTTCCTCAATCCATTAAGTACAATTCAAGTATTCAATAGACATATGTGGCTAGTGGCTAATATATTGGATAGCACAGACATAGAATAGTTCATTAACCATGAAAACTTTTAGGGTAGCACTTATATAGAAAACTGTTATGGCCCTAGGGCAGGGCCAGTGAACATTTTCTGTAAAGGAGCAGAGAGTAAACATTTCAGGGTTTGCACTTCACATAATGTCTATGCTGCATATTTATTTTTGTTTATTTTACAATCTTTATAAAATATATAAAAATTTTTAGTAGGCATTAAACTTACAAAAGTCCAGATTTTAACAGGACTATAGTTTGTTGACATTTGCTCTAGGCTGGTGGAAAAATTTTTTAAACAAGATATAAGAAACTCAAAATTTTGGTAAATTTGGTTATACATAAATTAAGAATTTCTAGGGAGGCTCTCATGCCATGGCACAACATACTCTGCCCTGAGAGACCTCTGGTGACCGCTTTGGCAGGTCCTGGGTGGGACATGGAAAACTGTTGACCTCAGCACATCTGACCTGGCATTCACGGGACCCTTGTGCTTAACAAGTAGCCTGCAGCTTGCTTGGCACTGAACCTGCCCCCCATACTCCAGCCAACTCCTGCCTGCCTGGTCCTGAGCCTGCCCTCCAGGTCTGGTCGGCCCTCCATCAACAAGACCTCTGCTTCTGGCCTAGAGTCCCTGCTCAGAGGCTTTGCTTCTGACTCCACCCCAGTTCTGATTCAGAGACTCTTATGCCAAGGTGCAGCAGGCTTCAACCTGAGAGGCTCTGGGTGGCAGCATTGGCAAGCCCTGAGTTCAATGTGAAGAGCCCTGTGGTCCCTGGGCTGCTGGAGCCAACAATAGCCTGCCTGACTTGGTAGTAGTGGGACCCAACCACCTGCAGAGCAGCCAGCTGCTTGCTCACCCTGTCTCCACCCTCCGGGCCGATTGCCACCTGCCTACTTGGCCCTAACCCCACCCTCCAGGTCAGAACCACCTGCCATCCATACAGCCTGATTTTTGCTCAGAGAACTTGCTCGGGAGTTCTGCTTATGGTCCTTCCTAGTCCCAGCTCCGAGGCTCTCATGCTGGAGCCTGAGGCTCTGCCCCGGTGCTTCCAGAAATCCCACCAGGCCCAAGACACCATCTCCAACTCCCCAGCACTGCACTTGGACCCCAAGACCACACCCTAGAGCCTCCACCACCAAACCAGGGCTGGAAGAGCTGCTTCAAAGTCCAACCCTCCACCAGAGAACCCCCAGCCTCAAGGTGTCAGCGCACTGCAACCTGCTTTGAGCAAAGGCCCACAACCTGGGAACCCTTAACAACCTTCTCCAGCAGCTATGGCTATCTCTGTGGGAAGATCCTGGATAGAGCAATCCCCACAACACTAGCCTCAGTGAAGGGAGTCTCCTCCAGGTTCCAACTTGAACATCCTACAAATATCTGGAGATTTCCCAAAAAGGAACAGGAGTCCTGGAAACCTATTAACCCATAACTCATAAAGGAGAGTTCAGACAAGAAGAAACCTGCAAAAGAACCCTGACAACATGAAAAATCAAAACAGATCAATACCCACAAGCAACCACAATGGAGCTACAGCAGTGAGATACAACTACAAAGAAATTGCTGAAATGACAGAAATGGAATTCAGAATATGGATGGCAAATAAGATGAATGAAATAAAAGAGAAAATTGAAAACCAACAAAAAGAAGCCCACAAAATATTTCAGAAAATTAATGAAAAAGTCACTAAAGAGCCTCACAAAATTAGGAAGGACATAATAGAGCTGAAAGAAATGAAACAGCCTTTTAGAGATTTTCAAAGTGCAGCAGAAAGTTTCAGCAATAGATTAAACCAAGGAGAAGAAACAATCTCAGAGCTTGAAGACAAGGCTCTTGAGATGATCCAATCATTTAAGGAGGCAGAAAAGAAAACACCAAGGGCAGAGCAAGCACTTAGAGAGATATGGAACTAGGCAAAGCAAACATATGAATTATAGATATCCCTGAGGGAGAAGAAGAAAGTACTAAAAATCATGGAAAATCTACTTGAGGGAATTATAATGGAAAACTTCCCCAGTATTGCCAGAGATCCATATATCCAGATACAAGATGGTCATCGAACTCCAAATGATTCATAGAAAATAGAACTTCTCCAAGACACATAGTATTCGACCCGCCCAAAGTCAAAGTGAAAGAGAAAATTCTACAAGCAGCTAGATGTAAGCAACAACTGACCTACAAGGGAAAACCCATCAGGATAACAGCAGACCCCTCAGTGGAAACCTTACAAGCAAGCCAGAAGGGAGTTGGTCCCTGTCTTTAGTCTTCTTAAACAAAACAACTGCCAGCCTAGAATTTTGTATCTTGCAAAACTAAGTTTCACATTTGAGGGAGAAACTAAGTCTTTTCTGGAGAAGCAAACACTGAGGGAATTAAGCAAGTGCAGGCCTGCCCTGCAGGAAGTACTGAGACCTACATTACACATCACAATAGATACCCACCTGTGTAAAAACCCCCAAAAGGACCCAGTCACCACAGTGGCTCAGGAGGTAAAAAAAAAAAAAAGCAATAAAGTTGAACTCAATAGGAAGAGCAGAAATCTGCCCCACATATCAATTCTTTCAATAAATGTGAATGCCTTGAAAAACCCACTCAAGGGACCTGGGCTGGCTGAATGGAAAAAAATATAAGCCAAGTATCTGTTGTCCCCAGGAAACACATCTAACTCACAAGGACTCATTCAGACTGAAAGTGAAGGTATAGAAAACAATATTCCATGCAAATGGAAACCAAAAGAAAGTTAGTGTAGGAGCTCTCATATCAGATAACACAGCCTTCAAATCAATAAAAGTAAAGAAAGGCACTCATGATCATTATATAATGGTAAAGGGAGCAATTCAACAAGAAGACATAGCAGTTCTAATTATTTATGCACCTAACACAGATGTGCCCAGATTCATAAAGCAAATCTTGTTTGGTCTAAACAAAATGATACATAGCAGCACTGTAATATCTAGGGACTTCTCTGACAGAAGAGAATAGACCCTCCAAACAGAAAATGAAAAAAGAAACAATTAACTTAAACAGTACTCTAGAACAAGTGGGATTAATAGACATTTACAGAACATTCTACCCAAAAACCACTGAAGATACATTCTTTTCATCAGCTCATGGAACATTCTCTAACATTGGTCACATCCTACACCACAAAACATGTCTCAAAAAATTTATAAAAATAGAAATTATACCATCTGTCTTCTCAGACCACAGTGGAATAAAATTAGAAATCAAGTCCAACACAAACACCCTCATCTCTACACAAAGTCATGGAAACTAAACAACCCACTGCTGAAGGCTAGTCAGGTCTAGGAGGAAATTAAGATTGAAATCAAAAGATTATTTGAACTAAATGATAAAAGCTACACAAGTTATCAAAATCTGTGGGATACAGCTAAAGCAGTACTGAGAGGGAAATTCACAGACATAAAAGGTACGACCAAAGGAGAGAAAAATTAAAAACCAACAAATCTAACAAATTTTCTCAAGTAACTGGAAAAGGATGAGCAAACCAATTCCAAACCCAGCAGAAGAAAAGAATTA
This sequence comes from Varecia variegata, assembly GCA_028533085.1. Lineage (NCBI taxonomy): Eukaryota > Metazoa > Chordata > Mammalia > Primates > Lemuridae > Varecia > Varecia variegata. The sequence continues at coordinate 78,275,382 of CM052457.1, forward strand.
ACCATGGTCAGAGCAGAACTAACTGAATTTGATAACAAAATAGCTATACAAAAGATTAATGAAACAGAAAGTTGGCTCTTTGAAAAAGATAAACAAAATTTACAAGCCTCTCACTAGATTAACCAAAAGCAGAAAAGAAAGGACTCTGATAAGCTCAATTGGAATGAAAAAGCAGAAATTAAAACTGATACCATGGAAATACAAAATATCATCTCTGAATACTATAAAAATCTCTATCAGATAAACTTGAACACATGGAGAAAATGGACAAATTTGTAGAAACACATAGCCTCCCCAAGCCCAATCAGGCAGAAATAGAATTCCTGAACAGAACAATAAAAGTACCAAAATTGAAGCAGCAATGAAAAATCTCCCAAGCAAAAAAAGTTCCAGACCAGAATGTTTCACACCTGAATTTTAGCAAAACTAAAAGGAAGATATGGTACCTATCCTGCAGGAATAATCTCATAAAATTGAGAAGGATGGAATCCTCCTTATACATTTTACAATGCCAAAATCATCTTGATATCAAAGCCAGGGGAAAACTCAACAAAAAAAAGAAAACTACAGACCATACCAATATCCCTCATGAATATAAATGAAAAAATTGTCAATACAATCCTAGCAAACAGAATTCAGCTGCTTATCAAAAAGTAATCCACCATGACCAAGTGGGTTTTATCCAGAGATGCAGGGATGGTTCAACACACAAAAATCAATAAATATAATCTACCACCTAAATAGAAATAAAAACAAAGACCATATGATCCTCTCAATAGACCCAGACAAAGCATTTGACAAAATTCAGTACCCTTTTATTAAAAGAATGCTTAACAAAATAGTCATAGATGTACCTAAAAATAATAAAAGCCATATACAACATACCCACAGACAATATCATGCTGAATGGGTAAAAATTGAAAGCATTCATGCTTAGAATTGGTACCAGACAAGGTTGCCCATTATCACTACTTCTATATAACATAGTGCTGGAAGTCCTACCCAGAGCAATCAGACAAGAGAAAGAAATAAATTGTATCCAAATAAGGGTATAAGAGGTCAAACTATCACTCTTTGCTGACAATATGATCTCACATATAGAAAACACCTAAGAATCTGCTATGAGACTACTGGAATTGATAATTAAATTCAGCAAATTTTCAGGTTACAAAATCACTGTACACAAATAAGTAGTATTAATAAACCCCAACAACAGAAAAGCAAGAACCAAATCAAAGACTCAATAACTTTCACAATAGCAACAAAGAAAATAAAACACCTAGGAAAATATTTAACTAAGTATGTGAAAGACATCAACAAAGAGAACAATAAAATGCTGAGGAAGGAAATAGCAGAGGACATAATCAGATGGAAAAACATACCGTCCTCATAAATTATCAGATTCAACATTGTTAAAATGTCTATACTACCCAAAGTGATCTATAGATTCAGAGGAGTCCCTATTAAAATACCAACATCATTTTTCACAGATCTACAAAAAAAGAATTTATGGTTTGTATTGAACCAGAGAAAAACTCATATAGCCAAAAGAGCAAATGAGGAGGCATCAATTTATGAGATGTCAAGCTATACTACAAGCCTATAGTAATGAAAACAGCATGGTACTGCAGAAGAACAGGGATATAGATCATTGGGTCAGAACAGAGAAGCCAGATATAAAACTACGCTTACACTGCCATCTGATCTTTGACAAAGGAGATAAAAACATATACTGGGGAAAAGAAACACTACTCAATAAATGGTGCTGGGAAAATTGGATAGGCACATGTAGAAGACTGAAACAGGATCCACACCTCTTACCACTCACAAAAATTAATTCATGATGGGTAACAGACTGAAACCTAAGGCATGAAACTATTAGAATTCTTGAAGAAAATGTTGGAAAAAACTCTTCTAGATATTGTCCTAGGCAAAGAATTTATGAAGAATACCCCAAAAGCAATCACAGCAACATCAATAAATAAATGGGACATGATCGAATTAAAAATCTTCTGCAAAGCCAAGGAAACAATCTACAGAGTGAATAGACAACTTACAAAATGGGAGATATTTGCATACTATGCATCCAATAAAGGGCTGATAACCAGAATCTACAAAGAACTCAAATAATTAGCAATATATCATCAACCAACCCCATTAAAAAGTGGGGAAAAGACAGGAATAGAAACTTTTCAAAGAAGATAGACTAATGGCCAACAAACATATGAGAGAATGTTCAATGTCTTTAATTATCAGGGAAATGCAAATCAAAACAAAAATGATATAAACCTAACTCTAGTGAGAATGGACTTTACCAAAATGTCCCCAAACAACAAATGCTGATATGGATGTGGAAAGATAGGAACACTCATACACTGTTGGTAGGACTGCAAAATAGTACAACCTCTATGGATAGTAGTATGGAGATACCTCAAAGAAATAATAGCAGAACTGCCATTTGATCCAGCAATTCCACTACTGGGTATTTAACCAAAGGAAAAATAGACATTCTATAAAAAGACAGCCATACTAATGTTTATAGCAGCACATTTCACAATTGCAAAGATGTGGAAACAACCCCGTGCCCAGGAATACATGAGTGGATTAATAAAATGGGGTATAAGTATAGCATGGAGTTAGTCTCTGCCATAAAAAATGGTGAATTAATGCCTCCTGTATTAACCTGTATAGAACTGGAGACCATTCTTCTAAGTAAAGTAGCGCAAGAATGGACAAACACCACATGTACTCAACATTAAATTGGAACTAATTGATCAACAGTTATGTGCACACATGGAAATAACACTCAACAAAAATCAAGCTGGTGGGAGGAGGGAGGAGCAGATAGGTAAATTCACACCTAAGGTACAATGCACATTATCTGGGTAATGGACACACATAACTTTGCCTAAAATTGTACAAAAGCAATTTATGTGCACAAAATGTTTCTACCCCATAGTATTCTGAAATAAATAAAATTAAAAAAATACAATACCTTCATAATACCCAGACAATGAAAGACTTCACATTGCTTTTTAGAACAAAAGTTGAAAACATCCACTCTATAACAAAGATAAACCCTATTTTCTATCTGTTAAAGACCTTGCTTTCAGATACCAATTGTTAATTTTTGAAAGATGAAAAGGAACCTCATATAAATGGAATATATCATGTATTTAGATGATGTAACTGACAAATCTGTTACATGAAAATCAGAATAAACCAGAATTATGCATGGAGCTGCACACATACTCACATGCCTCCATCCACACAGAGATTATTTTACTAATATAGTGGTGGAGCTAACTTGAATAGTCATGTTAAGCTTCCAAGGTTAAAATAAAGAAAAAGGGGGCTAACCTAACGATATTTTGAGATAATCACATACCTTATATACTGTGACAGTAAGCAGACTGAGTTCTAATTCCTGGTATGTAGAAGCAGAAACTAAAGAATCCATAATTTTTCTCTTTGGTTGAAAACCATGATCCCTGTAAGATAAACAGACTCCCACATATGTGTGCATGCACACACATACATTGCATATCACATGTTACATATATATCATAAGGAATCAGAATTTTCCTCAAATTAAACTTTGACGGCCTGTTGAACCTTTCAAAATTTTTCAGTAGAAAATTTCCCTAATTTGAAGGGCCTACCTTCCACAACAGTGAGGTGTTTGATTCCCTACTCATAACATCTACATCCAGCAAATGGCAAAACTCCTTTTGAATGAGGAAGTGATTCAAACATTTATATCAATTGTTATAGTCTGAATGTTTGTGTCCCCCCAAAAATTAATATGTTGAAACCTAATACCCAATGTGAGGGTATTTGTGAGCTTATTGGGTCAAGAGTAAAGCCTTCATGAATTGCATTAGTGCCCTTATAGAAGAGGCCCCAGAGAGATTACTTGCCCATTCTGCCATGTGAGGACACAACAAAAAGACTGCTGTCTATAAATCGGGACATACCCAGGGCAGGAATGATCAGTCTAGCATGAAAAACATGGCCACGATAATGCAACCGATAGAAAATTTAAAACAGACTGCACATATAAAGATGAGTATATCCATCATGAATTGATTTTTGTGAGTGGTGAGAGGTGTAGATCCTATTTCAGTCTTCTACATGTGGCTATCTAATTTTCCTAGAACCACTTATTGAATAGTGATTCTATTCCCCAGTATATGTTTCTGTCTGCTTTGTCAAAGAGCAGATGGCAATATGAGGATGGTTTCATATCTGGGTTCTACATTCTGATCCATAGGTCTATGTCTCTGTTTTTGTGCCAGTACCATGTTGTTTTGGTTACTATAACCTTGTAGTATAGCTTGAAGTCTGGTAATGTGATATCTACCGATTTGTTCCTGTTACGTAAAGTTGCATTGGATATTTGGGGTCTTTTCCGGTTCCATATGAAGCATAGAACTATTTTTTTTCTAGATCTGCAAAAAATAGCATTGTTATTTCAATGGATATTGTACTGAATCTGTAAATCACAAGCACCACATGTACTCACCATCAAATTGGTATTAACTGATCAACACTTCAATGCACCTATAGTAATAACATTCATCGGGCGTCGGGCAGATGGGAGGGCGAGGAAGGGATGCAGGGTGCAGGGTGCACTGTCTGGGGGATGGAAATGCTTGAAGCTCTGACTCAGATGGGGCAAGGGCAATATGTGTAATCTAAACATTTATATGCCCATAATATGCTGAAATAAAAAAAATTAAGAAAAGATTTTGTAAATCGCTTTGGGTAGTTTAGATATATATACATTTTTTTTAAGTTGATGACTTTATTAACTTATATAGCTAATTCATGTTTTATATACTCTGTTATGAACAGACTATATGAAAAAATTGAAATGTAAACTTTTAAATCATGAAAATATGTCAATATCCTGTCACTTCCAACTTTAATTTTTTT
>CM052457.1:78280819-78298841 GCA_028533085.1 Varecia variegata
TTGATTTTTTCTTACTGATTTTCCTGAGTTCTAGATAGATTCTTGTTATCAGTCCTTTATCTGATGTGTAGTATGCGAAAATTTTTTCCCACTCTGTGGGTTGTCTGTTTATTCTTATGACTGTTTCTTTGGCTGTGCAGCTTCATGGATTTATTTTATGATTAGTATTTATTATTTGATTTCAGGTACAAGTAGTTGAATAAGTCATATTAATTGGTTCATGAAAAGCTCTCCTCATTGACCTATGCATGTGTATGTGTGTATGTATCTATTTATGAATTGGCTAATATATAACCACTAACTCACTATTCAACACAATAATTAGAAGAGTGTCAGCAATAACTAACATCTGCATATGTGCCTTTGCCGTATCTTATACCGATGCTTGTACTACCTGAGAGAACAACTATCCTGAATCTCACATTACTCATTGTCAAATGTATATTTTCATGTTATTTTATTATGAATTTTCTGGTATCTTTTATAGGAATACCAGTTGAGAACCCTTACACAGATTGTTATATGCTGGATTCAGTTTCTGCAATAATTATTTTGATCTTTATTAGTTCAAATACCACTTAAAATTATACTCTGGTATTTTAGTTTCCTATAGAGTTTTTTTTTAATTTGTATTACTTTTTATTGTATTTTATCAGCATATTGTGGGGTTACAAAAGTTTAGGTTACGTATATTGCCCTCACCCCCCCAACCCCCGAGTCAGAGCTTCTAGCATGTCCATCCCCTAGACAGTGCGCATCGCACTCATTTCAACTGACCTAAGCCACCTAGCCCCTGGGATGAAACTTTCATATGTAGTTTAGAAGCAATACATAAAGAGTTCATATCTTTCAAATCATAAAGTCTCTAAGTGAAATAGCTAAGTCTCAGTATAGCTATCTCTAGGAAAGGAAAACAAATGATGAAGGGCTCACTGTTATTTTCAATCCCCAGGCTTATGTTTGCTTCACTGTTATTTTTAGCAACGTATCTGTCATAACATATTGATAAGCTACAAAGAAAGATAGTTGGCATCCTGACAACTTAGTGGCTTAATGCAGAAGATCCATCAAAAATATAAAGGAGCATTTCTTTGTGGAAAAAAACATGATGAATCATTATTTTTGAACATTCTATGCAAGTACTTTGTCCACATATGCTTAATTATAGCTTGAGAATTTAGAAAGGAAAGTACAGTTGTCTGTGTTAAAAACAACTTTCTGAAGTCACAGCAGCACCAGTATACATACACTTCTGGGATTAACGCTCCGTAAACTCAGTGCTAAACTTGAGTTTCTTGAATGTTTTGCTCTATGTTGAGCCAAGTCTGCTTCTCTTTCATTGCTGCTGCTGAGAATTCTCAGGGGCTCTGAATGGCAAGACAGTCTGTCCCGATAGACTTACTCTTCAAGTCATTTTCTTGAATTTCTACTCCCTGCTATGCTGCAGTATGAACATTATTTTGTACTTTTTTAACTCCCACACTCACCCCTACCTTTCTGTGTTTCCTGTGGTTTCCCATTTTAATCAATACGAGTAACACCAAAATAAATCTATCTTCACTTGAATTAATTATTATCAAAGACCAGAGAAGCAGGAAGGACAAGCTAAAGGAGGGAAGAGAAAGTTTTGTCTGATAAAGTGGCAGTAGACGGAACAAAAAATAGAGAATTGTTTTGTTTTGTTTTGTTTTGAGACAAAGTCTCGCTTTGTTGCCCAGGCTAGAGTGAGTGCCGTGGCATCAGCCTAGCTCACAGCAACCTCAAACTCCTGGGCTCAAGCTATCCTACTTCCTCAGCCTCCTGAGTAGCTGGGACTACAGGCATGCGCCACCATGCCCGGCTAATTTTTTCTGTATATATTTTTAGTTGGCCAGATCATTTCTTTCTATTTTTAGTAGAGATGGGGTCTCGCTCTTGCTCAGGCTGGTCTCGAACTCCTGACCTCGAGTGATCCACCTGCCTCGGCCTTCCAGAGTGCTAGGATTACAGGCCCGAGAATTGTTTTGTTGAGGTAAACACAGTTCTTAAGGAAAATAAATGGCAGTCAGGATAAATAAATTTTCTTTCATTTAGCAAGTATTTCACTTGGTTAATCCTTATCCTTTCAGAGCAGTTTAAATTTCTTAAAACACTTTTGTAATTACAGTATAACTTCAGACTAATGATTTCCCTTTAAGTAGAAGATAGAATTGCATTGATATTCCATGGGTTTATAGGTTGGGAAGGTGCAACGAGTTAGGTAATTTTCCTGATGTTTTGAAACTAGTTACTATCTATATTATTTGAGGAAGATTGATAAGCAGAGGATGAATAAGTATATTATACATAAAAATGTACTGATTAAAAAAGCACTTCTTTGCATAATTTGACTCTTGGTATCCAAATGGCTGGAGCAGGAGACAGGGAGAAACCAATAACATGTCAAAATTCACAAGTAAGCAAATATATAACCTGAAGTAAAACTTCAGGTGCAACTTGGGACAAATTTTCTCCTATATACAATGAAGTTGATTATAGTACCTACTTCATGTAGTCGTTGTGAGGAATAAATGAATTAATAGATGTACTTAGAAGAGTGTCTGGATATAGGAAACATTCACTGAAATCATTATTTATTATTGCTAGTATCTGGCATATATGACTGCCAGCACAAGGCTTAGAACCTGGATGGAAGCTTTATGCCTCCTGAATTTTAGAATTGTGTGCATCCCTTCACACTCATACTTCTCCCAAGTCTGACACACATCTGATTTCACATCACTGGGGTTTAATGAGTCAAGGATGCTGTCGTCTGTGCTGTTGTGGTACAAAGAGCTATGAGTTGTAAGGTCCATTTCTTGTCATTTTTGTCATAATAATTTTAGATAAATCAATGAAAAGGGAATGTATATTTATCATCAGCATAAACAGTTTTAATCAGCATAGCAGGATCACTGGACTCTGGAGTTTACAGGCTTACAGTGAATGATGGTGGTGAGGATTAAATACAAAAATATGTTTGAACACACTTAGCATAATGGCAGGAATGTATGAGGTGCCCAATAAACAGTAGTGTCCTTTCCTGCTATAAATTGGTGTTTCTCTCTAGCCAGGAGCCTTCCCTCTTTATTGAAAACCACAATTTATACAGTTGAGAGTTACCTAAAAATGCAAGGTGTTGTATCTTCGTGTGATAAATGATAGCAGATATTCGAGGAGTTTGTAAACATTTGGGGAGGCATTGGGCGTGAGACCGGTCTTGAAGATGCATTGGTGGTAAATGAGAGGCAGTGAAGGCTTGAGGGCATTCAGTTGTTTCCTTCCTCATGTGGGTGGTAAGTGTGTAATTTAGTATTGTCAGTGTTTTTACTGAGATAGTAGTGTTCATTATGACAAACCATCATTTTGTTCTCTGAATAAATAATAACAAGAAAGAGATCTAGAGAGTAGATATTCACTGATTACTGTAGTTCATCAAGGGCAACCATTTTGTGGTGTGAACTTTCCTGTCCAGCATGAACACTTGTTTCTCTGTGTTAAATATATTGTTTAATTCATTGTTGGAGATTAGCCTTGGCCATTCATTTGTAATTTCCCATACCTCACTTTTCTCTGGAACAAAATCCTACCCATTGCTTTTTTTTTTTTTTTTTTTTTTGTGGTGAGACAGAGTCTCACTCTGTTGCCCAGGCTAGAGTGCCGTGGCATCAGCCTAGCTCACAGCAACCTCAAACTCCTGGGCTCAAGTGATCCTCCTGCCTCAGCCTCCTGAGTAGCTGGGACTACAGGCATGCGCCAGCATGCCCGGCTAAATTTTTCTGTATATATTTTTAGTTGTCCATGTAATTTCTTTCTAATTTAGTAGAGACGAGGTCTCACTCTTGCTCAGGCTGGTCTCAAACTCCTGAGCTCAAAGGATCCACCTGCCTCGGCCTCCCAGAGTGCTAGGATTACAGGCGTGAGCCACCGCGCCGGCCACTACCCATTGCTTAAAACAATTTGTGGCTTGCCTGTATTAGAAGTCCCTAGATTCTCTGAACTTAGCCATAACACAGGCTACTTAATCATATGCTGCCTAATGAGATATATGTGATCCTGAATTTCATTTTTTTCCTTTGTATGCTTTATTTTTTCAGTAACCTTTTTGAGGTTTTATCATTGTATTATATTCTTTGTATCACTCAGAGCTCTAAACATGAATACAATACTATTTATGTAATAATAATGATAATAACTAACGTTAATTGAGTGCTTATTATGTGCAAGGCACTGTTCTATAGCCTTTGCTTAAATTAACTCATTTAATGCTCACCATACTCTATGGTAATATATTTCAAAATATCTATTTCATAAGGTTACAGTAAGAATTAAATAAGTTAAATCATGTTAAGTTGCTTAGAAAAAGTATGGAAAATAGAAAGTTCTCAGTAAGTTTAAGCACTTGTTAATATCATCCAAATTTTACAGGTAAAAATACTGAGGCTCAGAGAGGGTAAGTAGTGTACCAAAGTCATATAGCTTATTAACAGCAGAGCCAATATTCAAGCTCAGGCATTCTAGCCCCAGAGAGCATTCTCATAAACATCATGAAATACTACTACTCATGAAATTATTTTGATAATTGGTTAATTTCAAATTCAGTACAGAATGAGCTCTAAGTAATTTATGGTTAATTTCAGTGAGAGCTGTGAGCTATGCTATTTATTTAATTTTTTTGTAAACGGCATTTAATATTGTTGACCACTTTTTCCTTTAAAACTTATTTTAATTATCAAGGCAACATGAGTGAAAATTAAAGTAAAAATTAAAATAATGATTAATATGTGTTAAATTTGTGAAAAGTAAAACAAATGATAATATCCAGTGTGCTTGACAGCTTTTAAATTGTCCTCCTATGACTTCTGCCTTTAGGTGTCCACATCCTTGTGCGAACCCCTCCACTAGAGTTTGGGTCAGATATGTGTCACACTTCTAGCAGACTATGGCAAAGGTGATTACATGATGTTATAAGACACTCTTGATAGCCAGCTTGATCTTGTGCTCCTGTTGCCCTTGAAAAAATAAGATGTTACATTGTGGACTGCTTATGCAGAGTGACACATGGCAGGGAAGTGGGGGAGTCTTCCAGGAGCTAAGAAAGACTTCTAGCTTAAAAAAAGGAAGCTCTCAGTCCTTTGGCTATGAGGAAATGAATTATGCCAACAATCTGCATGAGCTTAAAAGTAGATTCTTCTTCAATTGCACCTACAAGTAAGAATGCCGCCCAGCTAACATCTTGATTGTAGTCTGGTGAGACCCTGAAGCAGAGATCATGCTTAACCATGCCAAGACTTCTGACAAACAGAAACTGATATAATAAATGTGTATTTTTAAGTCATTATGTTTGTGGTAATTTATTATGCAGCAATAGATAACTGATACATCTAGTGGTGGTGAAGGTACCAGGAAGTTGACCATCTCTTACTCCGTTGGCAGGAATATGAATCAGTAAAGCAATTTAACAGCATGTCCTAAAAGTCTTGCAATTGCCCATACACTTTGACTTAAAAATTTTATTCTAAACATTTATTGAAAAGAATCAAATGTGCACAGTACTCTTTCTAATAGGATACAATTATTAAAATTACATACACATAGTGAAGCAAAACAAGTTTTTATTTCCCACATAGGGATTAGTTAAATCATGATGCTTCTAGTGAATGGAATTTTATGTAGCTATCAAAAACAATTTGGTACAAGTATATGCATTGGCATCAACATATGCTATTGGTACATAATGGAAAAAAGCAGGTGGCAAAACAGTAGGTATAGTGGGATTCAATTTTTTTTATTTCAGCATACTATGGGGTTACAAAAGTTTAGGTTATGTATATTGCCCTATCCCTCTCAACACCCCCCCCCGCCGAGTCAGAGCTTCAAGTGTGTCCATTCCCCAGACAGTGCACATCACACCCATTATGTAGGTATACACCCATCTCCTCCCCCCACACATCTGCCTGACACCCAATTAGTGTTATTCCCAAATGTTCTCTTAGGTGATGATCAGTGAAACCAATTTTCTGGTGAGTACATGTGGTGCTTAGTTTTCCATTCTTGGGATACTTCACTTAGTAGAATGGGTTCCAACTCTATCCATGAGAACAAAACAGATTCTATATCACCATTATTTCTTATATCTGAGTAATACTCAATGGTATACCTATACCACATTTTATTAATCCACTCATGTATTGATGGGCACTTGGGTTGTTTCCACATCTTTGCGATTGCGAATTGTGCTGCTATAAATATTCGGGTGCAGATGTCTTTTTTATAGGATGACTTTTGTTCTTTTGGGTAGATGCCCAGTAATGGGATTGCTGGATCAAATTGTAGGTCTACTTGTAGCTCTTTTAGGTATCTCCATATTGCTTTCCACAGATATTGCACTAGTTTGCAGTCCCACCAGCAGTGTATGAGTGTTCCTGTCTCTCCGCATCCACATCAACATTTATTGTTATGGGGCTTTTTGATAAAGGCCATTCTCACTGGATATAAGTGATATCTCATTGTGGTTTTGATTTGCATTTCCCTGATGATTAGAGTTGCTGAACATTTTTTCATGTTCAGCATGGGATTCAATTTTTTAAAACTGTGTGTGGGGGAGAGCAGCTGTTCTCAGTCCATTTGATCTTTCTTCTATTGCTAGTGTCAACATTTTTCTTTTGACTAGAATCTTGGGCAACTAGTGTCTAGACTTGATTATATATATCTCTGATGGCAGCAGGGCAGAAGGCATGAACCCATATTCTTGATCTACTTTCACCTAATGGTGATGATTTCCATGAATAATATGTTCTCTACATAGGTCATTGATGTGGTTTTCTGGAGCAGCATTCACCTTTGGCCCAGATACTTGCATTGAGTATTATTATAAGAGGGTCATTTGTGTCTTTTTGGACTCCTGGTCCTCACCATGCATATGTCTTGCACACCATTTTCTGGGCCTGACTAGGTGGTATAACAGCTTTCTCCCTCAACTAACTGTGTGTCCTCTGTTTCACAATCATAAAAACCTGCCAAGATCCCTTTGCTTCCCATAAAAAGCCACTAAAACTGTGTGTATAGATCTCCCCCACTTTTCCTATCTACACTAATATTTCCTCATGTTCTGCAGTTGTCAGGAACTTTAGTGAGTCTCCTGCCTTCAGAAATATTTAAGCAGAATTGGGCACTAGTTACTGATTCTCTGGCTGATTGTCTCTCTAACTGGTTTTTCTGTCTCTTGCAAACTATGCACCCTCTGCTTAAAATCTTAATTTTTTCTGCTCACCTAAGTCCTGTCCTTGGTGCTGCTAAACAGTAAGGAGTTGGGAAGTGATGGTACCAGAATCTCAAGGCCAGAAGTTGTTAGCATGTATAGTTTGCAAAAGATTATTCAGTAATTGAATATTTTATTATGAAAAACTTAAAAATGCTATTTTCATGACATAAACTACTTAAAACTTATTTGTGATTATGAATCTAATTCTAATAATTTGAGTTCACTAATTTGAGTATACAAGAAGTATCACTATCTTTTCCTTTTAATCAACTTGATTTTGATTCTGATTTCTCATCCTACCAACTTGGTAGGATACCAACTTGGTATTCTACACCTGGCATTGTCAGGGTCCTGTTGTCACCCCTAGTTTGTACCAGAGTCCAGGAGACTTAGATGGTAATGATAAAATGGACAAAGGGGCTCTGACCTTGCCCTTAATGCTTAGTATTAACAGTCCTCTGTTCAATACAATGGATATTCCATGTGGTGAAGAGCTCTCTGCAGTATCTCTGCCATGTTTCTGGAGCCCAGGCTCAGGATCTAGCTTCCTGTATCATGTAACTATTAGTTCTGAGGTCCTGCTACATTCCTGAGGTGCCACATGGGAAGAGAGCACAACTCTGCCTTAACTGACCCACCCATCGATTTTTCTCTTTCCTCTATCTCAGGGGTCACTTTCTAGACTTGGGGAAGCCCCTCTGTCCCTCCTTCTTCTCCAAAATCACTATGTATTTCCTTTAATCTGGAGAGCTCTAAAATCTATGCTTGCTCTTAGCAAAGGTATGTCCATTTCTCAAGAACATGAATCACAAAGTATATCATCTGTTTGGATGGAAGTTAGGGCGAGGAGGATATAGGTAGACAATCTTATACGTAAACTAGTATCTTAAAAAAATTCTAGTGTAAAATAGAAAGTGTTAATCTTAAAAATAAAACATTTCAATTCAGATTTGTTTAAAATCTAAAGAAAATATAGCTCACAATGATATTTGATGAGAAGCCTTGAGATAAAATAACCTTGTCAATATAAATACTCTGAGAATTTAAAATTTTCTGCGTGTGAAAGTAATCAGAATCAAAGTGGAGTCACTTATGTCAAATCCTAACAAAATGATGAAGGTAGGCCCCCATGCATATTTGCCTGATTAACAGGGACTATCACCAAATGATACTGCCAAACCTATAACCTGCAGTTAAATCTATTTCTATGATGACTTCTTGACAGCCAGTCTTAATCACAACCGTGCAAGTAGCCTTACTAAATGGCAACCTTGCAGTCAGAGTCACTTCTACGAAGACCCTCTCCTAGCTAGCAATGACAAATAACACGTTACCATCTGTGATAAGGCCCTGTAACCAATGAATTTTATTTTCAAAACAAACTGAATGTACACCTTTTTGCCTTTAAAAGTTTCCCCTTGCCTCAACCTCCCTGGATATGTGGATGATACCTCATAGTATGCATATCCTGAATTATTAATATACTACCTCTGCTATTTCTGAATACATGTTATTTTTATTTAGAAAGCCTCTCTCTCTGTTGTTATTTTAGGTTGACGATGGTAATTGCCTTTCCCTGCAAGCTAGGGAAAGGGAGGAAGAGGAGACTACAGAACATCTACAATCTAATGAGCATGGAAGCACACTAAATAAAGAACTCCATTGAAGAGTAACCAGATTTGGAGCAAAAAGCTAATTCTAGTATAAAATCTTCTGTTTGTTTTTACCACAAAAGTTATTTAGAAACAGAAAGATAAAAATTTCAAAACTATAGCCTCTAACCTCAAAGCTTGTGATGACCACAAAGCCTGCACAACATGTTTATAATAAGGAATTATACATATTTTTTTCATTTAAGATATAAATGGTCTTGTCAATCTTAGTTCGTAGTAATTTTTCTACTCTGTATATAAACTCATGAGCCTTAAGGTATTTACCTTACCACAACATATCCCATGTATATTTTCTCATTAGTCATAAACTATCATACTTTCTGGTTGAGCTTTCTTCATTCATGTATTTTATTTATATATATAGTGTATATAATATATTATATAAATTGAATATCACATATAATATATTTAATATAACATAATATGAATATATATTTCATATAATATATATATTTGAAATTTCTCTAGCACATTCAAATCCAAACACAGTGTGAAGTTGAGTCCCTTCCTGCCAGCTCCCCACACACTTCCTGCCCAGACAACCATATTTTATAACTTTTTTTAGGTGATACAGATAAGTAGAAAATAAACTTCCTTAGGAAGGCAGGATAGGCCCATACTGGTGAGAAGATGAATCAAGTGCAGGAAAGCAATACATGGGGAGAAATATATGTTTATTGGAAAGAGTCATACTTTTTTTAAAGTTAAAATATTACTCTGCATGCATCTCTAGGATATATTTTATGTACTTGTCTACTCCTAACAATTATCTATTAGGATGGTTATTTTTCTACACCTAGTATCTGCAGAGGTCCAGACTTTCAAATTCTGTGTTCTCCATTTAGCTTAAGGTCTAAACTACTGACATTTGCCACTCTTCAAAATCACTGTTTTTCCTACTTCCCTAATCTCAAGAAATGGCTTTGCTGTTATCAGTTATATAACTAAGATATCAGGGAATCATTCTTAAGTTGTCCTTTGTCATTTTCTAACTCCAGTCTTGATTTTTGCTAATAACTTCAATTTAGTAAGTGTCCATAATGTGTCATATGCTATGTCCACACCCTTACCTCCAGAATTTAATTTAATCATAATAGTTACCAAGGTTCAATTATTGGCCAATTATTACAGATTCCTAATCAAGATGACAAGACATCACTCTTATTTTCATTTTATACATGAAGAAATTGGAGATTAAATAAATTAAAGTATTTCATCAAGGTGACATAGTTAGCCTGGGGCCAGGCAAGGATTTGAACATAGATCTGCCTGCATCCAAAGTTCATATTCTCAAACATTCTACCAGACTTAGTAGTTGAATATAGTGACAAAATAGTTCTCAACTCCATTCATTCATTTTCCTTTGTCATTCTTCAGTCTGCATTCTTCTTCTCTTTCTCATGTACTATTGATAAAATTCACTTTTCTGTCTCCAGCCTCCACTACTTCTAATTGAGTTTTGACTGGACTGTCACTGGAATCTTCCTGAAACGTTCTTATGCTAACATTTCTATTCTGGGTAAATGGAAAAGGAAAAAGTATCAGCCATCTACTGAATTTGTAACTTGCACCAGAACTGTGCTATGTGCTTTACCTATGAAAATGAAAAACAAATAAACGGAAAGACTTGTGATGACTTCTGTGATAAATTGGTAGGTAATGATGACTCTTACCAAGACTCCCTTTTAACCTATGCCCCTTTACAATATGACTTTTCAGATCTTCTCATCGAGAAGTAGACTTCCCACCCTTGAATTTCTGTGGCCTTGTGGCTTATTTTGACCAAAAGAATGTGGCAGAATTAATGTTCAAGAGCCTTGGGTGCTTTTACTTACTCTTTTGGAATCCTCTCCCTGTCACTTCAACAAACCTGGGCTAGACTCTTAGATGAGACCACATAAGGCAGAGCTGAGTCAGCCCAGTTGTCCTAGTTGAAGCACCAGAGACTGGACATCCAGCAAAGATCAGCAAAGCTGTGTACCAGACCCACATTTGACCACAGATGCATGAGGGAGCCTAGCCAAGATCAGAGGAAACATCCAGCTGACCAAATCTGCAGAATTGTGAGTTAAATAACTGGTTGTTATTTTAAGCCACTGTGTTTTTGGTAACTTCTCTTTGTCTAAATAAATACCAAAATACAAACAAAAATAAAGACCAAACTCTTAGCATAAAATATGAAATCTTCCACATTCTAGCTTTAATCTAGGTTTATTCCTCAATTCAAATAATTTTCCCTCCCAACAGTCTAGGCCAATTTTTCTGCAGTATGGTCCAGGGACCACCTTCATAAGAAAAAAGTGAAATGATTCTTTAAAATGTCACCAATGTAGATCTACTGAATCAAAAATACTGAACATCAGCATTAGCTGAAAAGTTTTTAAAGAGATGCTAGAGCCACATCCCGGTCCTAATAAAAGAATCTTTTAGAAGTGGGACCTAACAACAGTTTATTTTCATGTAACTCCACAAGAGGTTCTTATGGGACTGATTATCTCCCTCTAGTTTGAGAATCAGTGTCCTAAACTCCAACACACCTCTTCTCCAAGGACACTAAGTCCTGCTATGTCTTTAGTTATGATGTCATATTCCTAGAGTGTCCTTTCCTTGCTTCCTTACCTGGTAAACTCATTTCTGAAGGCCTATCACAGGTGTTTTCTCTCTACAGCTTCCTTTGACACCCTCAAACCATATGGAATTAGTTCATCATCTGTAACCTCATAACACTGTGTTCATACGTAGAGTATAGTAATCATTACATTTCCTATGAAGATTTGTTTACACATCTGGCTTCCCCTTGAGACTGCCTTTCTCAAGGGCAGAAACCTTGATCTTATTGTTTTTATGACCCCAGAGTCTATTTAGCTCCTGGCAGGTATTCAATAAATACTTGTTAAATTGAATTAAATTGATATTCTTCATAAAGGTCTTTTTTAAAGTTATAGTTAAATATTTTACTTGAAAAGTTGTGAATTCCCAGAATATAAGTGTGAATTATTTTTGGATTAACTGCTATTTTAAAGAATTATGTTTAATGTAGCTCTTCCCCTCTATGTAATCTAGAGGAGATAAGGGTCAGAATGAGGTATTTTTAGAGCATTAAAACATCTTTGATCTCTCTGTTTTGTATTCCTTATTCAGTCATCTGAGATTTCCATTACATTATTGATATATTTTAGCTTCAAAACCATGTTATCCCTTTAATTAGAGTTTTTAGAAAATGATTAAAATTAAGTTTATATTTTATTCTATCTCCAAGTTGCTACAATGTTAAGTTACAAATAGAAGCCATTTTTAAGACTTGAAATGTTACTACATTTTAATTATATGGTCTATGTATAATTACTATAAGCCAAATTTATCACTTTCCACTTAACAATAAATTTATCTTCAAAATGTCAAATGATATGTAATTGACCCAAATCCTTGTGGAATATGTTAGCTGCAAGCACTGTTTCACCATTCTATCAGATTATATGTCAGTGGAAGTTTAATTAGTTTATGTAACTATATAAGTCTCTATCCAAATAATTTATACCATATCTATTAAGTTGTTCATTTTTTTGTATTAATGAAATGGTTTACTTCAAAACTGTTTAAAGGAAAATAGTAAAAAATGATACATATTCTTTACAATTGGATAGCTCTTTGAAGCAGGTATTCCTGAATTTCATGCAGCTCACATTAGACTTGTAAATACAGTAGTTTATAAGCTTTGCCTTTAACATAAATTTATTAGCATCTATTAAGATTGTTGGCAACAATAGAGGATGAGAAGTAGAAGGGATAAGAATGTTCTACATTCTTCCCTATAATTTTGAGGAAGATAAACAACATATCTTTTACATTTTTGGCTTCCTTGGAAACAAATAATCTATCTTTCATATAAAGGAAAATGGTTAGAACCTAGAAATGATCACCCTAAGTGTCTTTATTAGTTGAAGACTAATTACTATATCTTAAAATAATATACTCGCATAGGAATCCTACTTTGTTTATCATCAGCAGCAATATCAGTATCCCTACTTAATTTATAGTATACTATATAGTAATTAAGGCCAAGGTCAAATTCCTCCTGGAAGGAATCTATTTGATATGACCTTTCAGAGTTTTGGTGAGGATTCTGCTCTCTCAGTGATTTTTCTGGCCACTGGTGTCCTGATTATTATAAGCCTAAGGCTTGTTCATGTAACTTTTTTTCTTGAAAACACAATATTCCCAGACAACTTTTCTCATCAGCATCAAGAAATGCTTACTAAACATTTGCTCATTCATGGCATTGGCAGCATGGTGGGAAGTTTCTGAGTTGCTTACATCGAAAAAATATTTGCAACTTACAGTTTTGTTAGGATAGTCATTAAATAGGTCAAATATTTGCCACTGCTAAAAAAATTCCTCCCAAATGTGAATTGGCTATGATTTAGATCTGGAGGCATAGAATTATATGAGTCAAATAATGATGATGTTGCAAAAAAAGCTAATAGGGTCCCTGCTATCCAGGGCTGTGTAAACTAGTTCTTTAAGTTCCTAACTAGGCTTCCTTGAGAGTATGACAGATTTTTTTTGTCTTCTTTGGCCACTTCTTCACTTGTTCTTCCTTCTCAACATACTTTTCAACTTGGAACGTACCTAAGGCTCAAACTCAGATTTTCTATCTGTCTCTGTATCATCTCTTTCAGTTGTCACCACTCTGCAGGTGACTGCTTCATTAAAATAACATTTTGGCAAACATCTGTGTTGTGATCCACACTGTGCTATAATATGTAGTTCAGTAAAAATTATTAAAACCAGGTCCCTGCCCTTAAGGTGTATACAAGCTGATACATGATTAAAGTTAGTGAGAAATACAGGCAATGTGGCACAGTGGGGGAAAATGCACTTGATTAGAATCGGAACAAACATATATTCAATTCTCAGGTCAATTACTAATTTACTATGTATTCTTGAGTAAAAAACTTCCCTTCTCTGAGCTTAATTTCCCCTATCTATTAAGTGAGTTGATTGAACAAGAATGAACCAAGTGTTCTTCAAACTCTGAACATCAGCAAACTCAAAATTGTTTTTATAGAGCAATAATCAAATAAACCAGGATTAATTTATTTCATTTTGCACAAAGTTCCACTGACAACACTGGCAGCAAAATAAATTCTGTCTAGGTCAAGGACTTCTATGGAACCTAGAAGTAGGCAGTAGCTTGCAATGTGTCCATACCTTTTTGTCTCTTCTCTCATAAGTCATACTTTTTCCCCAGGGTACAGAGAAGGGGAGCTATTACCTAAAGAAGTAGTTTTAGGATAATTTCCCTGGGGTATGGGGAATCTGCTTTGCAGGAAAACTGTTCTTTATATATACCTTGGAAGTGAGTTGCAGGGGCAAAGTGTATACAGATTTTAAATAATTTAAATATTGAACATTGTAGAAAGGTTCTAAAAATTTAAATACCCTCCCCAACGTACTTATTTTGTGTTTTGTCAGTTTTTTCAGTCTTTGCAAAACTGGTAGATTAAACCATCACATTTTATATGTCAGCCTAGAGAATCACTGTAAGCTTCTTTCTGCCCTAAATAATCCCAACTCTATTTTAAGGTAGGGGCACAAATATTCTGAGGGGTGTTTTGTTATTCGGTACTTATGTACTCACCATGAACAATTTAGACTCCTGATTACAAGGGGAATATCTCACTAACTTATGCTTATTATTTAATTTAATGTTAATTTATGTATTCAATTTTAATTGATGAATAAAAATTATGTATATTTATATATACAACATAATGTTTTGAAATATATACACATTGTGGAATGGCTAGATAGAGCTAATTGGTATGTGCATTAGCTCATAAACTTACCATTATTGTAGTGAAAACAAAAACACCTAAAATCTAATTTCTTAGCAATTTTCAGGAATACAATACATTGCTACTAACTTTAGTGACCATGTTGTATAATAGATCTCTTGAACTTATTCATCCTATCTAGTTGAAATTTTGTGCCTTTTGACCACCATCTCCCCACTGTCCTCCTCTCTAGTGTAGGTTTATTTCTGTGCTCTCTATTGTGTTCCACTGATCTATATGTCTGTTTTTAATGCTGGTATCATGCTAGTTTGGTTACTATTGCTTTGTAGTATATTTTGAAGTCAAGTAGTGTGATACCTCCAGCTTTGTTCTTTTAGTTCAAGATTCCTTTGGCTACTCAGGGTCTTTTGTGGTTCCATATTAATTTTAGGATTATTTTTTCTATTTTTATGAAAAATGTCATTGGAATTTTGATAAAGAGTGCATTGAATCTGTAGATCACCTTGGGGAGTATGGACATTTTAACAATATTAACTCTTCCATCACATGAACACAGGATATCTTCCCATTTATTTGTGTCTTCAATTTCTTTCTTCAATGTTTTATAGTTTTCAGTGTATAGGGATTTTTTTTTGTTATCTCCATTTTATTTTATTTTTATGTATTTTTACTTTTTTATTATTTTTTTTTAAATTTCAGAATATTATGGGGGTGGGTCTTTGCCTCACCCAAGCCAGGGCTACAAGCGTGCTCTTCCCCCATACAGTGCACTCTGCATCCATTCGTTGTGAGTTTACCCACCCGCACACCACCTGACCAGCACCCAGTGAAGTGTACAGGTTTTTCATCTCCTTAGTTATGTGCCTATTTTATCTTAAACTTGAAATGAATGTGACTGCTTCGAATGCAGCATTGTTTTTTGTATCAAAGATTTTATGACAACTAAATAAATCCTATGTTGTCATCTTACTTATTTAATTTTCTTCAGAAGTTTAAATAATTCTATATACCAGATGTTTCAATAATTATGGACATACTTCAGATTTGATCTGTACTACAACTTTTATACCTCTTGATATTTATCATTAACTGTGTGATACTTTCTAACAGCTAAAGATCTATTTGACCCTACAATGTGAGTGTTTTAGGCACTTAATATCATGGTAACTTTTTATTGAAATTTTACTAACAAAACATTAATCAAAATGCAAGGTTTCTCTTATTGCACACAGGCTAGAATTAAAAATTAGTTTTGCCAAAGGGAGAAGGAATTTACCAATATCATTCTGTGTGTGTTGTCTTTTTCACTTTATAGTGATGAGTAGTTGATCATCTTCAATTGAGTGCTAGCACATTCTCTGGGTGACATACTCAGTGTGAAATATGGATTGAACTTTAGCCCAGAGTCCAAAAGATAAGCAAAGGAAACATCTGGACAAGTTTGAATTCTCAAGAACAAGTGAAGTATGCCAAAGCTGTGTGTCTGGAGGTCATGCTTGCACCAGTACTGGTGAGGGAGAAAAAGCAGATGGTATTGGAATAAGAGCAAGATACAAACTGGCGAAAAGCAGAAGCCAGATGGGGAAACACAATTTTGAACCCATCCAATATTTCTAAAACTTAAATTTTAAAAAAATGCCTTGAATTTACAGCATTATTTCCTTATGAGTAATATTCTAACTTTATTTAATAGAAATTCCATTCCCAGTGGAGAGAAAGTACAACTGACATATAAACTCGTGAATTATAAATGTTTATAACAAG
Source organism: Varecia variegata (assembly GCA_028533085.1). Lineage (NCBI taxonomy): Eukaryota > Metazoa > Chordata > Mammalia > Primates > Lemuridae > Varecia > Varecia variegata. The sequence goes on from CM052457.1 coordinate 78,297,337, forward strand.
TGACATACAGTATTTTATACCAATGAAATCTAAACTGTAGTAGATATGCCCTCAAAACTTGTGACTATATCTGATTTCTCTATCTTCAGACCCTATAAAAGTACCTGGCACATAGTAGGTATTCAAGAATTGTTTAAATGAATGACAATCTTGTTTATTCCCATTACTAGCCCAAGGTTATAAAATGGAAATGGCAGCTATGTTTTATAGCAACCTCTAAAAATGTATCACTACCTTTAATGTATCACTTCTATAGTACACCTTTCAAGAAATTATGTTTGTAATTAGAAATTCTAAAACTCTGTGCTCCTATGAAATATTTATGAACATCTTAAGTATATTCTTAAGCAGAACAGTCATGACAAGGACTTGTAACTCTTCTAGCACTAGCTAGAGAATATATTTGATTGGTTAAAATGATACAAAACATTGAAACTGTTTAAATAAGGTAAGCATTTTAATCTAATATCTAAACTTAGTATTGTTATGAAAGCATGCTTAAAATATACAAGTAATTATTGAGGTAATATAGATATTTGAGAGCTAATAATTAATGGCAATAATTTAACAATACCTAAACCTGAGAATAAAAGTATAGGAAAGCATACTCATACATGAATTCCAAAACATATCATGACATTTCTGAATGTGAATGAATGTAAGGATTAGGGCTAATTAAGACCAAACCTTGAGTTTAAAAATAATGGTTAATTAAATTTCCATGTGAAGCTTTTAACCTTGCACTGGGCAAAACTTCAGTCTAGAGCAGGGGAGAACTTCTATTCTGAGCCAGTATCTTGCAAAGATATTTTCCATAAAAGAGTCCCTTCCAGAATTACTGGATTTGTTTGTGCATGCTCATCACCATCCTTGCAAAAACAACTCTCAGCTCATATATTACTGAGGATAGATAAGAAGTGGGATTTTTGTATATGGAATTCATAATTATTAATATAGTTATAAAAATAAAGTTTTACTTTCTCAACGTCCAAGGATAAAATGTATTTTACATAAAGTATGGCGTTAGGCAAATACAGGTATTCATACATGCCCAAATATAGCCACATCCTTTATTGGGAGCAGAGCATCATTCTAAGGCCCTCGAATGTATGATATAACATTTGAAGTTCTCATTATAATGTCACTATTGAAATCTTTCTTTGAATGAGATTTTTAATGTTTATAATAAAATTTATAATATTCAAGTAATGAGAAATCATAGCCACATAAGAACAATTAAAACCTCAAAAGGCAAATTTAAAATGAATACTATTAGAGGTCACTGCCAAGTAAGGAGGGTTTGTTAATGATCTCATTCATTGACTTTGAGTTGTAGTCAATTTTTTTAAATGTACATTTCAAAAATTTAAAAATCCTAGTTAAATTCTCACTATCTCACTATTGTTGCTAAAATATTCAGAGTATAGAAAGTTGGCTGCACATGGATTATTCTGAAATTCAGTGTTATAAAAGGATTGGTAGTATTCATAGTGATGCATTTTTTG
>CM052457.1:78299341-78316386 GCA_028533085.1 Varecia variegata
TGTGTGTGTGTGTGTATGTAAAAAAACTCATATTTTGAACCATCTGAAAGTAGGTTTATTTTTGTTTTGTTTTGTTTTGTTTGAGACAGAGTCTTGCTCTATCACCCAGGGTAGAGTGCCATGGCGTCAGCCTAGCTCACAGCAACCTCAAACTCCTGGGCTCAAGCGATCCTCCTGCCTCAGCCTCCTGAGTAGCTGGGACCACAGGCGTGAGCCACTGCACCCAGCTATTTTTTTTTCTATATTTAGTTGCCCAGCTATTTTTTTTTTTTCTATTTTTGGTAGAGATGGGGTATCGCTCTTGCTCAGGCTGGGTTAATTGGTATTGACTAGTAGATCATTTCTATCATGCCCACTTCTCTGAGCCTTGTTATTTCTTTCTCACTAGGTTGCTATGACGATCCTGGCATATGATCTGGGTTTGTTTGTTTGTTTGTTTTTTCTAACCTTTCAAGAGACATTCCAATAGAATACTAGAAACATTTCCCAGAGATCTTGCTAGGATATTAAATCCAATATCAAGCAAATATTTCCTCAGAGACAGACTTTTCCTTAACGAGCTTTATAACTGTCTCCCATGCTCCATGACTTTTCCCAATATGTTCATGATATTCTTCTAGTTTCTGCCAATTAACTTTAGCCAGGTCCTGCAGCTCCTTTGCTATGCAATCTTTCTATTCCCTTGGTAGAACCAGAATTCCCCATTTAATTCTTGCTGGTATTTTATTCTATATATTAATATGAGGGTTATAAGGATAGGTGGTATTAGATTCTGAGGAGGGCAAGCCCTATCTTTTAAGGCATCTGCCTCATTTGAGACTTAAACATAAAAAAAACGTGTTTTATATTCAGATTCCTTATTATATTTACAAAAAAATATATGACAGAAAGATAAATTGCTTTACACAGGTTAGTATATACCAGTAAACTCTTTGTAAGATTCTCTGATTTTATTAGATTTTCCCTCAGGTATTTCCTTTTCCTAGTTTTGTAATGGTATTTGAATTTTTGCTTCTTTTGAGATATTTTATTCCTTAAAAATATAAAAAGTAAACTGAAGGATCATTGTCTTAATAAATATTGGTGTCAGCCAGCAAGAATGAAGGAATATAAGGAGTGACAATACCATATTTATGATCACCAAAATCTTGCAAAGAGTTTAAATCATATGTTTCTTGAACAGGGAGAAAAATGTTAGAAAAAGGTCAGTAAATTCAATATTCAGGATATAAAATACCATAAAGCATATTTTAAATGTTGATATTCTAATAAAAGTAAAATATTTCTGTAAATAAAAATAAAATTAAAAAACTAAACATAGTCTTTAAGCAAAATTGTCCTCTATCTTCAATCAAGGGGGAATAGGCCACTTCAGAAGGCCTAGTGCATTCAGAGAAGTCTGTTTAATTTTCTCAAGTGCATGCACCCACATAGCTCCATTCCAAGGGAAAAAAGTCCTACTTTTTCCATTTCAGGAACGTTAAGCCATTCAGTCTGTCTTCCAGTGCAAGAGATGAGAGGAAACCATTTGTCATACTTTGCTTTGAATTGGTGGTTAAATGCCTGGATCTTGTCATTATGTTTTCTCTTAGAAATATCACCAATCATAGTACTTATAGTTACTGTTTCTCTCAAATTCCAAAGATATTGCCAGAAGTAATGTATTTCTTTCCACCTGTATTTTGTCCTTATTTATAACAGATGAAATCTAACAATTGCACTGCTACTACATGGAAGGAACTAACAGTACTCCACCTACCACAAGCAATGAGGTCCTTAGTGCCAGATAACTAAGGAATGATCCAACTCCAAAATCCCATCCTTAGTGACTGTTTCCTGGATCTATTACAGTACTTTGTGCCTTAGATTGGGGTCCCTAGACACAGAACATGAGACAGGATTTGTGTCTACTGATTTATTGAAGGAGAGCTTTCAGAAAAACAGGAGTTAGGAGCAGGAGAAGAGAGGGGAAAGATGTAGGTAAGAATGTGATCTCAGCTGGAGACTATCTTCCAGTGATCCAGTGGGGATCTCTGAAGCAAAATTGCACAACAAATTAGCTCTATCTTAAGGCAGGAGGGCAGTCTTTTGTACCCCATGTCACCCAGTCTTTTCCGAAGGCTCCTTCTCAACAGGGGGAGGTGGTAATTATTGTATGGGCCTAATATACTGGGCAAGGCAGCTTCTATCCATCTGAATGCAGGAGGAAGCAGCTGGGAGAGGTAGGAACTAACACATCAGCTGGAGAATAGTTCCATCAGTCAGGTAAAAGAGATCTGCGAGGGACACTAATAATGGCTAATATGTTCTGGCAACTAAAATGAAGAGAATTAAGGTAATATTGCAAACTCCTGATAGACATATAACTTAACGTGCTGTATCTTAATTTTCCTTCAAATATTTGTATTTTTCTTTGACCCATGGATTATTTAGAAGTGTGGTATTTAATTTTAAGCTATTTAGAGATTTCCTGTTGTCTTTCTGTTATTGATTTCTAGTTTTATATTATTACATTCAGAGAATATATGGTCTATCTTGATATATGTCTTGTTGTATGCTCCATGGAAAATTGAAAAAAAAAAGTATATTCTGCTGTTGTTGGGTGGAATGTTCTATAAATGTCCGTTTGATTACGTTGGTTGATAATACTATTCAGATCATCTATATCCTTACTGATGTTCTGTCCATTCATTGCATTTATGACCCCAACTATAATATTGACTTTGTATATTTCTATTTTTACTTCTATCAGTTTTTGCTTCATTTATTTTGAGGCTCTGTTGTTTGATGTGTATGCATTTACCATCTTTATATCTTCCGGGTGGATTGACCCTGTTATCATTATGTAATTTTTGTCTATAGTAATTTTTTTGTTCTTATGTATATTTTATCTGATATTAATATAGCTACTCCCACTTGTTTGATTAATGTGTTTACATGCTATATATTTTGCCATACTTTCATTTTCAACCCACCTAGATTGTTTATTTGATCTGAGTTTCCTTTTAAGAGCATATAATCAGGTGGTTGTTATTTAAAATATACTCTACTGATGAACAGGGACATTGTGGCACAGAGAGGTTAAGTGGCTTGCTCCCCTAGGCAAGCTAGTAAGGTTGAAAGCCAGAATTTGAACCCATGTAGTCTGTTGCTGGAGTCTATACTTATAACCACTGCACCATACTGTTGAAACACAAAGAGAAATGATGGCTTCTTCCCTTTCTCATGAAGACTTTTCCCCAGTTTCTTCCCATAATCAAAATGGATATGATAGCTCAGACTTACACTTTAAGTGGTCTTTCACTAGCAAGGATAGTTTTCATCTCCTATGCAGGACCTCTATATTCAACTTCAAACAATTAAGAATCTGCTTATTGAAAACTAGGAATTAATCTGAATATAGTGGCATTCAGTAGTAGAGAGATTTGTAAGTATACAGAATCCTAGACCTTTCCCATGGAAATACTAATTTACTAGGTCAAGGGTAGGGTATGGAAATGTATTTCTTAAAAGCTCCCCAGCTGATTTGGTGATCTATTTGTGTAGACAGTGAGGTTAACTAAACTTTAGGAGGACTGTACCCAGTATTCAGCCTTTACTTGCACCTTAATCTAGTTACTGAGGTAAATGCCTTAGATGATATTGCCATTCAGTAAAAGTAGAGTAAAACACCTTACCCTGCTTCTCTAAAACCAAAAATAGTTAAACTAAACCTGTTTGGTAATTACTTTGAAAATTCATTCCATGTCCTTGATATAATATTATGATGTGATATAATATTATATAATATTATGATCATGTCCTTGATCATAATATTTCCCTATAGATTAGAAAATGTCATGCTACCAAATGTTGATAATAATACATTTTGAGTAAAAATATGAGTTAGAATATTATAAAAGGAGATGTCATAATCTGGGAAAAATTTTTTAATATAATTGCTTCAGTATTTTTAAAGAGGCACAGAGTTTCTTCTGCAGTAACTGCTGTTATCACAGATCACAAATGCATCTTTGGAGACTGATCTTAGGGCAAAATGTCAAAGCTGTGGTTGTCCCTGACTACAGAATGGCCTTGGGCAAGGCACTAAACTTATTTCTGTCTCTCTCATTTGTTATCTGGAGCACAGTATTTGCCTTATTTGAAGGGAATGTGTCATTAATTAATCAATTCATGTGATATATCAAATCTTTTATTTTAAAATATATTAGCTCTTATTATGTTCTGCTGAAATAATCCAACTTTAATTTCTTGTTGCTTAAATTTTTCTTGTCAACTCAGGTGGTAGAAAAGAGACATTAACTCCAATCAAAGCTTCCATTATAAGTTGTCTCTAACAATATATTATACTAGAATCCTAAAGAGTGAACTATAATAGAAGGGCCAGTTAAGCTATGTCCACAAGTCTAGATACCAAGCACCAGTTGACTCAAGTTGAATATCAGGATAATATGTTACATTCTCTGGCAAAAGAACAAATTCTGAAAGGAACATGGCTTACTTGGGCTCGCTCTCTCTGGTCCCTAGCATCTGACTTCACTCTTCAGACAGAGCCCTCACTCCCCCTCCATTTCAGTAATTTATACTTAACATGATTTGAGTTCCCTTTTGAACTTGAGTTATTGGAAAGATAACATAAAAACTATAACATAAAGGGGTAAAACCCAACTATAAAATGAGAATTTTATGCAATTTAAAATATATACTTATATGCCACAAACTACAGCAGGTAGATGAGTTCTCTTTGCCATCTATAATTTCATCTCATTAAGTGATTGCTAATACTCTTTAACTGGTTTGGCCATGGAAAGACTTCTGTTTATGTCTGTATCCTTGTTTGAGTGTCCTGCATTACACTTATTTCCTGTGACTTGCTCTTGCTCTTGTGCCTTTAGGGGAGTCTTTGCATTGGTATTTGTTTTTAAAATACAGCCCTTATATTCTAAGTGCTTAGCAATATTTAACTTACATAAACAGCATTGCTTTCTTCAAATATTCTCTTCATAGAACTGCCAATAACCATGGATAACTGCAGATTTTTCTCTACAGCCCCCAAATTGTATGTCTTCTCTCTTTCACGATCACCATCTGATTTATGCTATGGCAATCTATGGCTATTTTATACTACCATTTTGGAGTATAGTCATTTCTCACATCATGTCCAAACTGCTGCAGGGTTTCTTTTGTAAGTGGGGGAATTTTTGACATTAAAATGTAATTACTTTATTCCCCACACTGTGTATGTCACAATAACACTTTTCGAGGCACTATGGGAACTACAAAAATAGAAGACAGAATCTCAAAGCCTCAAAGAGGTTTGAATACAGTTGAGGAAATATGACAGACACGCATCTCATTTGGGGGATAAAGCACAGAAAGAAAGGTAACAAGAGGTGGTGCTAACCAAGGGGCAATGTAGGTAGTATTTTACCCTAAACTTCATCTATTCTACTTGTGGCCCTGGGAAAGCCAGTTCACCTCTTTATATTTCACCCGCTTCATCAGTAAAGTGCAGATACAAATAGTTCCTTCTTCATTCAATCACTGTTAGGACTAAATGAATTAATGTATTTAAATTACTTACATGGAGATGGGGAAAATGGTGGATCAGTGGTGACCTTCTGGCTCTCTGCTCCCAGAGTAGGAGGTGAAGAATGTGGAAAGCTACACATGAGTGGATCGCTCTCCCACAGGAACAGCATCGTGAATCTGCAGAGAAGCAGCGCGGGACAAGCAGCGCTGGAAAAAAAAAAAAAAAAAGGTGAATTGGAGAATCCACCGCAAAGTCTGGAGAATGCGAGATATACAATAGGGAATAGAGTGTGGGATCACCGCACCCATCAGCCAGCTGGGGCAGTGTGATCTGACCCACAGGAGGACAACTCTTCCTCCACCAACCTCCACACCCACTCAGGCAGGAAACAGCCTGAAGTCAGTGTGAAGTTGTGGCATGGGTTGACAGGCTGTGTGGAGAAGAGTCAAAAGCGGGAAATATTTTGAACTCTCCAGTGCTCTGTGCTAGGTCCGCACTGTGCAGGGAGGGACTGGTCTGAGTGGACACTTCCCGGGTCTGCAGGAGGGAGTTAGGAGACAGGCATCTCGCCTTTGGCAGCCGCTGGAACCAGAACAAGGGAGGTGAATGCCTAAGGGGAGGCTCTGCCCTTGGAAACCTCTGAAGATTCCGCTGGCGCAGGGTGAGACAGAGAGTACAGATACCCCCCCACCACCACCACCACCACTGGACTGACATGAGACAGTGGGTCAGTGAAGCAGTGGGGACAGCCAGAGGCTCATAGAGACAGTCTGCCAAACCCAGCACTCACTGCCCCCTGAGCAGTCAAGTCTAGTGCTGCCTCTGTGGGTGGGCAGCTGCCATTTTGGTGGTCCATAGCCAAAAACACTGTAGCACATTGCTGAACTGGGCACCACTCCTTCTCCAGCCCAGCAGGGCAAGGCCAGGCAATGGTCTCAGGCAGCACCTCTGCCCCTCCCCGGCATAGCAGGTCCCATCCTTGGAGGAGGGGAGTAAGGAGAGAAACCACTTTTTGAACACTCCTCCCCAAACCCAGCTGCTTGCCTTTTTGTACTGGCAGGTCAAACCCCGTCCTTGAAGGGGTGGAGTAATGAGAGAAGCTGCTTTCTGGGCTGAGTGGCCAGGCATCCTCAGGTAGCCCTCTGTCCCCAGCCCAGCCAGTTGTGTTTCATGCCAAAGGGACAGCCCCAACCCCTGGAAGGGTGGATTGGCAAGGGAGGCCACTTTCTGGGCTGAGACCCGCAGTGGCCTTGAGCAGCATTTCTCCCACAGTCTGCCCATTTGTGCTTCACACCTACTAGACAAACCCCGACCTTGGAGGGGCAGAGTAATGAAAGAAGCCAGGTCCTGGGATGAAACCTGTGGCTGCCTCAGGCAGCGGCTCTTCCCAGTCTGGTGGCTTGACTTCCCCTCCAGCAGGGCAGACCCCGCCCTTGGAGGCAGGGAGAAAGGAGAAAAGTCGCTTTCTCTGTGCGACCTTGGATCTAAGCAAAAGGGAAAGACTGTTGACTTGGTCCAGTGAGTTGGTTTTGATCATGTGATAAGAACATAACACTAGGGCTCACCCTTGGCACCTGGGCTGCTGCCAGGTTAGGGGCTTGTGGTCTGGGAAGGAAAATCTTGGCCAGAGTCCTTAGCAATTGCACAAATTGACACCAGCCACCTGGAGCTGCCTTGTAAATGTGGCAAAAGAGCCCTGAATAACATATTAGCAGCTCTCCCCTAGCAGCAGATCAAGCAACTATAGAAGTATATGCTCTCAGGCTTGCAGGTACCTGTTATTCTTCTCACCCCACCTAAAGTGGCAACAAGGCTCAAGTAACCCTTGGGAGTGAGAAGACATTTCCCCAAAATTGGGGCACTTGTATACCCCATTCAGGGATTTAGAGGCCAATACAAAGGTATTGGAATATCTTGATAGTTGACTTCACCATGCAAACTACAAGTAACAAAAGAGAGGGTAACCCCATAGCCCAACACAGTGCCTTCCATCTCAAACTAGTGGAGGGCAGCAGAGTCACACACACAAAAGTAATTCACCACCTGGGAGACTAAGCAAGGGGTCCAAACTCAGTAATCTCCTTTGGCAAGAGGTAAAGACAATAGGCCAGAGATAACCGAACAGGCTAAAACACCTTTAAGGCAATACAGAACCAGAGTGCATCTCCCCAGCATTGTCAAGGAATGTCCATTCGGGGACTTGGAGTTAAGGCCATAAACCAGCCCCAGCACCCCTAGTTCTTGACAAAGTAGTCTGATGAGAAAGAATCAGTGAAAGAACACAGGAAACATGAAAGAACAGAGAGAAAAGTCATCCCCAAAAGAAAATATTTGATCTCCATCAATAGATACAAACTTAAACGATATGATTACACTGACAGAGGAAGAATTCTGGATATGGATTGTAAAAAAACAAAATGGAATTGTAGAAAAAATAGAAACCCAACATAAAGAAGCCACAAGAACAATACAGGAAATGAATGAAAAATTCTCTAAAGAAATTGAAATACTATGGAAAAACCAAACAGAAATCTTGGAAATGAAGGAAGAATTCAAGGAACTTCAAAACACAGTGAAAATCCTCAAGAACAGAATGGATCATGCAGAGGAAAGAATCTCAGAGCTTGAAGATAATGCCCATGTGCTAAGCAAATTGGATGAAGAAAAAGAACACAGAAACAAGAGGCAAGACCAAAACATACAAGAAATGTGGGATTATGTAAAGAAGCCAAATATAACAATGATTGGCATCCCAGAGAGAGAAGAAGAAAATACACAAGGGTTGGAAAACTTATTCATGGAATGCTGGAAGAAAATATGCCTGGCCTGACCAGAAATCTAGATATCCAGATACAGGAAGCACACAGAACTCCTGGGAGACTCAATGTGAAAAGGCAATCACCATATCATGTAGTTTTTAGGCTGACCAGAGTAAACAAGAAAGAAGAAATTCTTTGAGCAGTGAGGCAAAAACAGCAGATAAGCTACAAAGGAAAACTGATCAGACTAACTGCAGACTTCTCAACTGAAACTTTACAAGCCAGAAGGGATTGGGTGCCTATCCTTAATTTTCTAAAACAGAATAATGGCCAACCTAGAATTCTCTACCTGGCAAAATTAAGTTTCATCTATGAGGGAGAAATAAAGGCCTTCCCAGACAAGCAATCACTGATGAAATTTGCAAAGATTATACCAGCCCTACAGGAAGTACTCAGACCTGAATTACACACTGAACAGCACAATAGACACTCTCCAAAGTAAAATCACTCAAGAGTTAAAGTTTAGAACCTGGACTCCATGATAGCTCAAAGAGTAAAACAAAACAATAGGAATTCGCCCAACAATATGAATGGAAATCTACCTCAAATATCAATCCTCTCAATAAATGTGAATGGCTTAAATTGTCCTCTGAAGAGACATAGACTGGCAAAGTGGATAAAAATCCACAAGCCTAGTATCTGCTATCTACAGGAAACACATCTAACCCACACAGATGCTTTCAGGCTCAAGGTCAAGGGATGGAAAACAATCATCCAGGCAAATGGAAGTCAAAAGAAAGCAGGGGTAGCTATACTTATTTCAGATAATATAAGCTTTAAAATAGCCAAGGTAAGAAAGAATAAAGACGGCCACGATATAATGGTGAAAGGAAGATCCAACAAGAAGAATTAACAATTCTTAATATTTATGCACCCAACTCAGGAGCATCCAGATATGTAATGCAGCCCTGCCTGATCTAAATAGCATGATAAATAATAACACCATAGTGGCCAGGAACTTCAACATCCCACTGAATGAACTGGACAGATCTTCCAAACAGAAAATAAGCAAAGAAATATCAGACTTAAACAGAGCTCTAGAACAAAAGGGTCTGACAGACCTCTACAGAACATTCCACTAAAATAAACCCAATATACATTCTTCTCATGAGCTCATGGAATTGTCTCCAAAATCGATCACATACTAGGCCACAAATCAGATCTCAACAAATTCAAAAAAATTAGAAATTATACCATGTATCTTTTCAGACCATAGTGATATAAATTTAGAGTTCAATTCCAAAGAAATACTCACCACTTCACAAAGTCATGGAAATTAAACAATCTATTAAATAACTATCGGGTCAAGGAGGAAATACAGAGGGAAATCAAAGATTTCTTCAAACTAAATGATAACGGGGACACAAGTTATCAAAATCTGTGGGATACAGCAAAAGCATTCCTGAAAGGGAACCTAACAGCATTAAATGCTCACATCCAAAAAACAGAAAGCTCAAAAATCAACAAACTAATAAACAGTCTCAAGGAACTGGAAAAGGAAGAGCAAATCAATTCCAAACCTAGCAGAAGAAAAGAAATAACAAAGATCAAAGCAGAAGTAAATGAAATTAAGAATAAAAGAGCTATACAGAAGATCAACAAAACCAAAAGCTGGTTTTTGAAAAGATAAACAAAATTGATAGCCCTCTTGCTAGATTGAGAAGAATTCAAAGGAAAAGGACTCTAATAAACTCAATTAGAAATGACAAAATAGAGTTCAGAACAGACACCACGGAAATACAAAATATTATCTTTGAATACTGTAATAATCTATATGCCCCAAAACTACATAATGTGGAGGAAATGGACAAATTCCTGGAAACATACAACCTCCCTAAGTTCACCCAAGAGGAAGTAGAATTCCTGAACAGATCGATATCAAGGACAGAAATTGGAGCAGTAACTAAAAACCTTCCAAAAAGGAAAAGTCCCAGACCAGACGGCTACACTTCTGAGTTCTACCAAACATTCGAAGAAAAACTCATACCTATACTACAGAAATTATTCCACAACATTGAGGAAGATGGTATCCTTCCCAACTCATTCTACAAAGCCAACATCACCTTGATACAAAAACCAGGAAAGAAAACAACAAAAATAGAAAACTACAGACCAATATCCCTCATGAATATCGATGCAAAAATCCTCAACAAAATGCTAGCAAATAGAATCCAAGAGCGTATGAATAAAATGATCCACCATGACCAGGTGGGCTTTATACTAGAGATGCAAGGCTGGTTCAACATATGCAAATCTATAAACACAATTCACCTCATAAATAAAAGCAAGAACTAAAACCATACGATTCTCTCAATTAATGCAGAAAAAGCATTTGACAAAATAAAGCACACTTTTATGATAAAAACTTTTAACAAAATAGGCATAGATGGGTCATACATTAATATTACTAAAGCCATATATGGCAAACCACATCCAACATCATATTGAATGGGGAAAAATTGAAACCATTCCCACTTAGAACTAGAACCAGACAAGGTTGCCCACTATCTCCCCTTCTATTCAACATAGTGCTGGAAGTCCTTGCTAGAGCAATTAGACAAGAAAGGGGAATTAAGGGCATCCAAATGGGGATAGAAGAGATCAAACTCAGTCTTTGCTGATGATATGATAGTATATCTAGAAAACCCCAAGGATTCAACCAAGAGACTCCTGGAATTGATACATGAATTCAGTAAAGTCTCAGGATACAAAATCAATACACACAAATCAGAGGCATTAATATACACCAATAACAGTCAAGCCAAAATTCAAATCAAAAGCACAATATTTTTTACAATAGCCTCTAATGGAAGAGATGAGAGACATATACAGAGAGAACTACGAAACACTAAGAAAAGAAATTGTAGAAGATGTAAACAGATGGAAAATTCTATCTTGCTCATGGATTGGCAGAATCAACATTGTTAAAATGTCCATAATACCTAAAGTGATATACAGAATTAATGCAATCCCTATCAAGTACCATCATCATTCTTTACAGATCCAGAAAAAGTAATTCTATGCTTTGTATGGAACCAGAGAAGACCTCGTATAGCCAAAGCAATCTTAAGCAAAAAGAACAAACTGGGATGTATCAGTCTACCAGATTTTAAGCTGTACAAGGCTATAGTAACTAAAAAAGCATGGTACTAGCACAGGAACAGAGATGTAGACCTTTGGAACAGGACTAGAATCCAGAGATGAAACCATCTGCATATGGTCATCTAATCTTTGACAAAGCAGACAAAAATATACACTGGGGAATAGAATCTCTTTTCAATAAATGGTGCTGGGAAAACTGGATAACTACATGCAAAAGATTGAAACTGGATCCCCATCTCTCACCTCCCACAAAAATCAATTCACGATGGATAGCAGACTTAAACCTAAGTCATCGAATCTTAAGAATCCTAGAGGAAAATATAGGGAAGACCTTTTCAGACATCAGCCTAGGCAAAGAATTTATGAAGAAGACCCCCAAAGCAATCAGAGTAGCAACAAAAACAAATGGGACCTGATCAAATTAAAATGCTTTTGTACAGACAAGGAAACTATAATTAAATCAAATAGACAGCATACACAATGGGAGAAAATATTTGCTCTCTATACATCAGATAAAGGGCTAATAACAAGAATCTATCTAAAACTCAAAAAAAAAATCAACAAGAAAAAATTTAAAAAAACCATCAATAAATGGGCGAAGGACATGAACACAAACTTTTCAAAAGAAGACAAAATAATGGCCAGCAAACATATAAAAAAATGCTCAACGTCTCTAATCATTAGGGAAATGCAAATCAAAACCACAATGAGATATCACCTAACTCCAGTAATATTGGCCTTTATCAAAAAATCCCAAAGCAACAAATGCTGGTGAGGATGTGGAGAGATAGGGACACTCTTTCACTGCTTGTGGGACTGCAACTTAGTGAAATCTCTGTGGAAAAGAATTTGGAGATACCCCAAAGAACTACAAGTAGACCTGCCATTTGATACAGCAATAGCACTATTAGGCATCTACCCAAAGGAACAAAAGACATTCTATAATTAAGACATCTGCACCTGAATGTTTATGGCAGCACAATTCACTATTGCAAGGATGTGGAAACAACCCAAGTGCCCGTGCATCCATGAATGGATTAATAAAATATGGTATATGTATACAATGGATACTACTCAATGACAAAAAATGACGGTGATCTAGCACCTCTTATATTTTCCTGGATAGAGCTTGAGCCCATCCTCTGAAGTGAGGTATCACAAGAATGGAAGAATAGGCACCACATGTACTCGGCATCAAATTGGCACTAACTGATCAACACTAAGGTGCTCACACGTTAGTAATATTCTTCAGGGATTGGAGGGGTGGAGGTGGGTAAACTCACAACTAATGGACGCAGTGAGCTTTTTAGGGGGGGAAAGGGCATGCCTCAAATCGTGGTTTGGGTGTGGCAAAGTCATAACATGTAACCAAAATGTTTGTAGCCCCATAATTTCCTGAAATAAATGTAAATAAATAAATAAATTACATAAGCATACTTCATTGTATTGTGCTTCTCTGTATTGTGCTCGTCAGATATTGGATTTTCTTTACAAATTGAAGGTTTGTGGCAACCCTAACTCAAACAAATCTACCAACACCATTTTTCCAACAGCATTTGCTCACTTCTTTGTGTCACATTTTGATAATTCTCACACTATTTTGCACTATTTCATTGTTATTATATCTGTTATTGTGATCTGTGATTAGTCATCTCATTATTATAATTCTTTTGTGGCTCCAAAATAAATTTTGTGCATATTCTGACTGCTCCACTGACAGTCCATTCCCTTGTCTCTCTCTCTCTCATCTCAGGCATCCTGTTCCCTGAGGCACAACAATATTGAAATTAGGCCAATTAATTACCTTACAATGGCCTCTAAGTGTTCAAGTGAAAGGAGGAGTCACATGTCTTTCACTTTAAATTTAAAGGTAGAAATGATTAAGCTTAGTGATACAGACATGTTGAACATTGAGATAAGTTGAAGGTTAGACCTCTTATGCCAAAACAGCCAAGGTGTGAATGCAAATTAAGATGCTACTTGAATGAACACACAAATGGTAAGACAGTGAGACCACCTTATTGCTGATACAGAGAAATTTTGAGTTGTCTGAATAGAATATCAACCCAGCTACAACATATACATAAGCCAAAGCCTAATCCAGAGCAAAGCCCTAACTTATTCAATTTTATGAAATCTGAGAGAGATGAGGAGTCTTCAGAAGAAAAGTTCAAAGCCAGCAGAAGTAGATTCATGAAGTTGAAGGAAAGAAGTTGCCCCCAGAACATAAAAATGCAATGTAACAAACAAGTGCTGATGTAGAAACTGCAACAAGTTATTCAGAATATCTAGCTAAAATAATTGATGAATGTGGCTACACTAAACAACTGATTTTCTTCTATCAGAAGAAGATGCCATCTAGTACTATCATAACTAGGGAGGAGAAGTCAATGCCTGCCTTCAAAGCTTCAAAGGACAGACTGACTCTCATTAGGGGCTAAGGCAGGGGGGCCTTTAAGTTGAAGCAAATGCTCATTTACCATTCCAAAAAACCTAAGGCCCTTAACAGTTATGCTGAATCTGCTCTGCCTATGCCTTATCAATGGAAGAACAAAACCTGGATAACAGCACATTTATTTACATCATGGTTGACTGAATATTTTAAGGCCACTGTTAAGAACTACTGCTTAGAAAAAAAAGATATTTTTTTCAAAATATTATCGCTGATTGATAATGCATCTAGTTATCCAAGAGCTCTGATGGAGATGCACAAGGAGATTATTATTTTT
Organism: Varecia variegata; assembly: GCA_028533085.1. Taxonomy (NCBI): domain Eukaryota; kingdom Metazoa; phylum Chordata; class Mammalia; order Primates; family Lemuridae; genus Varecia; species Varecia variegata. Next base: position 78,313,525 of record CM052457.1, read on the forward strand.
ATGCCTACTATCACAACATCCATTCTGCAACTCCTGAATGAAGGAGTAATTTAGACTTTCAAGTCTTATTATTTAAGAAATGTATTTTGTAAGGCCACAGCTGCCACAGGTAGTGATTCCTCTGATGGTCTAAGCAAAGTAAATTAAAAATCTTCTTGAAAGGGTTCACTATTCTAGACACCATTAAGAATATTCATTTATGGGAGGAGGTCAAAATATCAACATTAACAGGAGTTTGGAAGAAGTTGATTGCAACCCTCCTGGATGACTTTGAGGCGTTCAAGACATCAGTGGAGGAAGAAACTGCAGATGTTGTGGAAATAGCAAGAAAACTAGAAGTAGAGCTTGAAGATGTGACTGGATTGCTAAATCTCATGATAAAATTTGAACAGATGAGGAGTTGTTTTTTATAGATGAACAAAGAAAGTTGTTTATGAAGATGGAATCTGTACTTGGTGAAGATGCTGTAAACATTGTTAAATTGACAATTGTGGATCTAGAATGTTATATAAACTTAATTGATAGAGCAGTAACAGAGTTAGTGAGGATTGACTCCAATTTTGAAAGAAGTTCTACTGTGGGTAAAACACTATTAAACAACATCATATGCTACAGAGAAATCTTCCATGAAAGGAAGAGTCAATCAATGTGGCAAACTTCATTATTGTCTCATTTAAAAAAATTTCCACAGCCACCCCACCTGTCAGCAACCACCACCCTGATCAGTGAGCTGCCATCAACATTGAGGCAATATCCTCTACCAACAAAATGATTACCACCTGTGAAAATGCAGGTGATCATTAGCATTTTTAGCAATAAAGTATTTTTATGTAAGGTATACACATTATTTTTTAGACATAATACTATTGCACATTTAATAGAGTACAGTATGGTATAAATATAACTTTTATATGCACTGGGAAACCAAAAAAAATTTCTGACTTGATTTATTATGATATTCACTTTATTATGGTGGTCTGGAATTGAACCTGCCATATCTCCAAGCTATGCCTATAAGAGTGCCTGGCCAGAAGTACTTTATGAATATTACCTATTTTTATTAATTGTTAAGAGTTCCAAGGAGAGAAAAGTCTGATACTCCTCTTTTGGTTATATTTGTGGTACTCAACAAACTGGGGACTTTTCCAAATATTTCTTTCACCTCAAACTGAGTTTTGGCTCCTCTGAGTACAAGGAAAGGGCTAAGGCTCCTACACAATATCCTTGATTTTCCACTTACCTCTCTTCTGTCTCAGTACACTCAGTCCACTGACCCTGGGATGGACTGAGAAAAAGAAAATTAGATTTTCTCCATTTCTTTTTCCAGTATGAATGGAGACTTTGTCCCTTAAACATAGATCAAGTTCACCAATCTATCCTTTGCTATGTTAAATGAAGAGATAAAGGGATTTAAAAAATCCTTCTTTATGTCAAGCTGATGCCTTCTTTCTAGCCTATTGTCTTGCTGAGGACTAGAAATATCTGTTTGAGATGGCCTTCTTTTACCTTTGTTAACTAGCTGTGTAAAAAATCCTGTTATTGCATCCCCCTCTCCTCCAAAGCACATGGATGACTTGAGTTTTTTTTTTATTTCAAAATATTATAGGGATACAAACAGTTTGGTTACATATATTGCCTTTGCACCACCTAGCCGGAGCTACAAGTGTGCCCAACTCCCACATATCACGCACTTGAGTTGACTAAGGAGAATATCGTATAGTCGAAGCTATAGGAGAGAAATACATTTTTATATATATTGACGATATTAGTGCCATAACAGTAATTTATAGAAGTCTTTTCTCTTCCAGAGAGGGCACACCTGATATGATATTCTGATAGCAAGAGCTTTGAGATAAGTCAGAGGACTTCCAATGTATACGGCCTCTATTTCTAAATAACTAAGCTTAGATAAGCTAGCCAAATGTGCAGGACTGGGCTTTTGATGGATTCTGAATTTCCTTTGATGGTACATGGTTTTTATTATGTACATAAGATATGAATATTTTCATATATGTGAGGTGTAACTATAAAGTAACAAGACATATTTGCTTGTATGGCCTATGAAATGTGTCCCCTTATTTTATAGTGATGATTATGATTGAAAAATGGCCCAAAGTTTAGTAATATTGCCTCCATTTATTGAGCACTGACTATATGCCAGACATGGTGCTAAAGGTTTTGCATATATCATTGCCAAATTGCCCCCAGTGTTATTGGCAACAGAAATACAAATGATTAAAGAATTGTCATCTTCTGTTTACCATAAGGAGAATAAGTAGCAAATGCAGTAATCTTCCTTATTATTTAATTTAAAGGATATTTTAATACTTTATTTATTTTTGTTTATTTATTTCAGCTTATCATGGGGGTACAAAAGTTCAGGTTATATATATTGCCCATGTCCCGCCCATCCCCTCAAGTCAGAGCTTCAAGCATGTCCATTCCCCAGACAGTGTGCATCACACTCATCATGTAGCTATACCCCCATCCCCTCCCCCACTCCCATCCCCTCCCCCCAACCCCCCAACCCCCCAACCCTCCGAGTCAGAACATTCAAACGTGTCCATTCCCCAGACAGTGCACAATGCACTCATCATGTAGGTACACACCCATCCCCTCCCCCCACCCCCCACTTCAGTCCAAAACCCAATTGGTGTTATTCCCAAATTGCACTTAGGTGATGATCAGGGAAACCAATTTGCTGGTGAGTACATGTGGTGCTTGTTTTTCCATTCTTGAGATACTTCACTTAATAGAATGTGTTCCAACTCTCTCCAGGAGAACAAAAGGGATTCTATATCACCGTTATTTCTTACAGCTGAGTAATATTCCATGGTATACATATACCACATTATACTAATC
>CM052457.1:78322089-78337636 GCA_028533085.1 Varecia variegata
GAATCCTTGGGGTTTTCCAGATATAACATCATATCATCAGCAAAGAGTGAGAGTTTGATCTCTCTGTCCCCATTTGGACACCCTTGATTCTGCTCTCTTGCCTGAAAGCTCTCGCAAGGACATCCAATACTATGTTGAAAAGTAATGGGGACAGTGGGAAGCCTTGTCTGGTTCCAGTTTGAAGTGGGAATGCTTTCAATTTTTCCCCATTCAGTATGATATTGACTGTGGGTTTGTCATATATGGCTTGTATCATTTTTAGATAGACTCCATCTATGCCTATTTTGTTAAATGTTCTTATCATAAAAGGGTGTTGTATTTTGTCAAATGCTTTTTCTGCATCTATTGAGAGGATCATATGGTCTTTATTTTTGTTTCTATTTATGTGGTGAATTACTTTTATAGATTTGCATATGTTAAACCATCCCTGCATCTCTGAGATGAAGCCCACTTGGTCATGATGGATTGTGTTTTTGATAAGCATTCGGATTAGCTTTGCTAGGATTTTATTGAGAATTTTTGCTTCTATATTCATAAGGGATATTGGTCTGCAATTTTCTTTTTTTGTTGCATCCTTTCCTGGTTTTGGTCTCAATGTTATGTTGGCTTGGTAAAATGTGTTTGGGAGAATTCCATCCTTCTTGATGTTGGCGAATAGTTTCTGTAGGATGGGCACCAGTTCTTCTTGTAGGTGTGGTAAAATTCCAGTATGAATGCATCTGGTCCAGGGCTTTTCTTTTTGGGAAGGTTTTCTATTGCTCTTTTGATTTCAGTTCTTGATATTGGTCTATTCAGGAATTATATTTCTTCCTGATTGAGCCTGGGAAGGCTTTGTGTCTCTAAAAATTTGTCCATTTCCTCCACATTTTCCAGTTTGTGTGCATAAAGATTTTTGTAGAATTCATAGATGATATCATGTATCTGTGTGGCATCAGTTGTGATTTCTCCTTTCATGTTCCTGATGGAGGTGATTCGAGATTTTTCTTTTCTGCTCTTGGTTAGTCTGGACAGAGGTGTGTCTATTTTGTTTATCTTTTCAAAGAACCAACTTTTTGTTTTATTAATCTCCATTATTTCTTTGTTTATTTTCTGTTTGGAGGATCTGTCTTGTACTGTCAGAGGGGTGTTAAAGTCTCTGGCTATTATAGTGTTGTTATCTATCATTTGGTTCAGATCAAGCAGGGTTTGCTTTATGAATCTGGGTGCACCTAAGTTTTGTGCATATATACTAATTAGAGTTATGTCTTCTTGTTGAATTGTACCCTTCACCAGTATATAATAATCTTCTTTGTCTTTCATTACTTTTGTTGATTTAAAAACTAAGTTATCTGAAATTAAAACCACCATTCCAGTTTTCTTTTGGCTTCCGTTTGCTTGAAATAGGGATTTCCACCCTTTTATTGTCAGTCTAAATGCATCTTGGCAGGTTAGATGAGTTTCCTGAAGATAGCAGATACTTGGTTTGTATTTTTTTATCCATTGGGCCAGTCTATGTCTCTTGAGTGAGGAATTGAAGCCATTCACATTTATTGAGAGAACCGGTAAGTGTGTCAGGTTTCTGTTCATCTTGTTGGGTAGAACTTCATTGCTATGTTTTCTCTCTTGAGCCATTGTGGTAACTGGGTTTTGATCTTTAGCTCTTGAGTAGTTTTACATTCATGGGTCTTTCTTGTGCTGCTCTGTGTTTAAGTTTGTTTTGAGAACTTCTTGGAGGGCTCGTCTTGTCTTGGTGAATTCCCTGAGTCTTTGTTTAACTGTGAATGTCTAATTTCTCCTTCATACACAAAACTTAATTTTGCAAGGTAAAAGATTCTAGGCTGGTCATTCTTCTGTTTCAGAAGGGTGAGAATGAAGCCCCAGTCTCTCCTTGCTTGTAAGGTTTTGGTTGAGAAATCTGGCATTATTTGGATGGGCTTTCCTTTGTATGTTACTTGTTTCTTTCTCCTTACAACTCGAAGAAGGGCCTCTTTAGTGGATATTTTGGTCAGTGTGATGACTGCATGATGTGGTGTCTTCCTATTTGCTATGAATCTCCCAGGGGTTCTTTGAGCTTCTTGAACCTGTATATCTAGAGTTTTAGCAAGGCCTGGGAAATTTTCCTCAATTATATCTTCAAATAGCTTATCCTACCCTTGCTTATTGTCTTCTTCACCCTCAGGGATGCCGATAACTCTCATGTTAGGCTTCTTCACATAATCCCACATTTCTTGCAGACTCTGGTCTTTCTCTTATTTCTTTGCTCTATTTCTGTCACTGATTTATTTAATTGGAAAGTGTGATCTTCGATCTCTGAGATTATTTCTTTTGTTTGATCTACCCTGCTCTTGAGACTTTCCACTGTGTTTTTTACCTCCCTGAATAAATTCTTCATTTCCAGGAGTTCAGTTTGATTTTTCTTCAATAATTCTATTTCTTTAGTGAATTTTTCTTCCAAGTCCTGGATTTTTTTTTTTTTTTTGTAGTTTCTTTGTGTTGGTTACCCATTTTTTCTTGCATATTATTCAGCTTATTTATGATCCATGTTTGAAATTCTTCCTGTGACATGTTGCTATTTTGAATCTGGTTTGTGTCAATTGGTAGAGAGCTGGTATTCCCCTTTGGGGGCGAGATTTCCATTTGATTCTTTATACTCCCACAGTTCTTTCGCTGAGCCCTTCCCATCTGGATCTATCGTTAGATCTCTTCTTTCAGCTTTAGTCTGGATAGTGGCACACCTTGTGCTCTGTTCTTAGGCTGTGCAGCAGCCCAGGTGTGTTGCTTCGTTTGTCACTAGGGGGAGCCTGTTATGTAATGTTTAGGGTTTTTCTACCTCAGTTGGGGGGCTGCTCCTGGTGGGTCTAGCCCCAGAGAATTGATTTGACCTAAAACCGGTTTGACGAGTTAAGTCCCTGGGCTTTTGACTTTCCATTAGCAGCCAGGATTCACACTCTTTGCAGACATAAAGCATCTTTTTCTTGCCTCTTCCTCTCCAGAGGTGGTTTCTGCCTCTTTCCGCATGAAAGACACTGGCTAGGGGGAGGGGGCAGTGCCTTCGCTTGCCCAGTGCCCCAGCTGCTGCAGCTCCTGTGGGCGATGGTCTGCCCTGCCCCAATGTCCGCGAGGTCCATGCTCCACTCTCTCGCGACTGGGGAAGCACTTAGTGTCCACACACGGACGGAGCTCCTAGTGAGGGTCCATGGACTAGGGTAGGGAGCCACCCAGGGAGCCACCCGACACCTGTGGCTCCACAGTGGCTAGGCTGTGAACCCCTAAAATGGCGGCGGCCCACCCGTAGATCGCCAGCGCTGGGGGTGAATGTTTAGGGTCTGGCAGGTGACAGAGCCGGGGATTGATGGAGCCCAGCAGCCCACAGTAGTTTCCAGGCTAGAGACCTGCCCAGTGATAGAGACAGTTCGACTGTCTCCTAACTGCCTCCCGTTGCAGCCCAGATAAGACCCTCCCCCACCAAGCGCAGTCCCGGCACAGAGCTCTGGAGTCCAAGATGCTTCCCGCTAATGTGTCCTCTCCACAGAGTTCACACAAGAGCGTAGCTCCTAGCGAGGGTCCACGGAGTAGGGGAGGGAGCCGCCCAGCACCCTATAGCTCTGCAGCGGCTGACCTTGAAAATGGCAACCACCCACCTGCAGATTGCCAGCACTGGGGGTGAATGTTCAGGGTCTGGCAGGTGCCGGAGCCAGGGATTGACAGAGCCCAGCAGCCTGCAGTATTTCCAGGCTAGAGACCCGCTGAGTGATAGCTGTAGTTTGGCCGTCTCCTAACTGCCTTCTACTGCAGCCCAGATCAGACCCTCCCCCACCAATTGCAGTCCGGGCACAGAGCTCGGGAGTCCATGATGCCTCCTGCTAATGTCTCCTCTCCACCGCGCCCCACGTCTCCTGCGGTGATACTGCACCGACTTCAGGCAGTTCCCTAATTGAGTGGGTGGGGAGGTCAGTGGGGAAACAAGCTGCTTTCCTGTGGGGCTGAACCCACCTCACTTGCTGGTGAGGTGGGTACAGCTGTCCCACGCTCCACTCTCTATTGTCTGTCCCACACTCTCCAGATTTTTATGATCTTATTTCCCATTCACCTCAGTCTTTTCTTCCTTTCTGTGTCCCACGCTGATTCTCTGTGGATTCACACTGCTGTTCTTTCAGGGGAGCGATCCTCTAGCATTGTGGCAGGCTGAGATCCGTGCCTTCCTCTCTAGGAGCACGAATCCAGGAGGTCACCTGCCATCCTTCAGGATGATCCACTCTGCACTCTTACTATGGTGGCACAATGCTGATGACATAGCACATCTACCTCCACTCATTATCCCAAATATATTAGAAGAATCTCTGACTTTAGTACTTACTTTAACTTATCTAACATATTTCTTCCTTTAGGGTTGAGGCCTGGAGAGGAGAGTCTGAGACACACATATCTCATTACATGTTTCTCTGTCTTCCTCTTATCCCCACACTCTCTTGGGCTGGAAAGAATGGTCTTTTCTTTTACTTCATATTTCTATGTCATATTCTTTTTACTATAGGTCAACACATCCAGTTAACAATCAGGCATAAAGGTTGTCTTTTGCACACTGTATGTGTGTTTGTGTGAGGGATGCCACTCTGATCTGAGCCTCATTCATCAGTTTTTAAATTGTCCTTGAAATATCAAGTAGAATTGAAAGAATTTTGGACAATTATTTTTTTCTCAATAGTACATGAATCTTAAGCAATTCTCCTGGTACAAAGCCTCACCACAATGGTCTACCACCTGCAACAGATAGCTGTGGCTTTGGAAGGGGAAGACATACTTAGTAAGACAAGAAAACAAAGCACCTTCATATTTTTTTCTTCTCAAAATTTTATCTCCATTTTAGCTGTTTTAAGGTGTAACAGGTGAAATGATATGTTACAGTGCACCGAATATCCTTCAAGGTTAAAGGCACATCTATAGGATTCTAATTCAGTCTCATTTTTTCACATGTTGTTTTTACTACTTCACAGCTCATACAATCATCTGCAACATTTCTACTGTGATCTCTTGGTTCTTTCTTTCAAGTCTCTTGATTTGATATGTTGGTGATGATGAATTCTTCTGGGCTTGGTTCTGGTCTCAGACTTTTGTCTAATCCTTCTGTTAGGTTCATCATACTCAAATACATCATTTGACTCTGGCTCATTATATGGACCAGTCAACATTCATGAATTATAACAAAGACTAAGGCACGTATTCTCAGTATTTGCTCATTCATACATTCATTCATTCAGTAACACATTCATCCATTCATGCACATTCAATTTCATTCAACAAACACTTAATGATTATGTTCGTATGCACAGTAAGGGTAATGATGAGAGAAACCAATATGATATTGAATTAAACCCCAGAAATTGTCTCCTAAACCAGCTCCTCCCTCTGACTTTACCATTGCAATTAATTGCAACATCAACCTTCCCATAATGCTGGGAATCATTCATATTTGACTTTACTCTTTCCTTGTTACCTCACATATAATTCATCTGCTAAGCTTATTGTCTCTAGCTTCAAATTATGTAACTAATATAACCATTTCTTATCATCTCTACTGCTACCAGCCTATACCAAGCCACCGTCTTCCCTTTCTTTAATAATTGTAATAGTATTTCTTATAACACCCTGCATCTATACTTAGCTTTCTTCAATGTCTATTCTCAGCATAGCAGCCAGGTGGTCCTTTAAATACACACAAAAGTTCATGTCATTCCTCTGCTCAAACTTTTTCTCTGGCTCCTCATCTCAATCGAGTAATAACCCAAGTTTTTACAATAGCCTTTATTTTTTAATTTTATCTTTTAATTGTAAAATAATAATTGTACAAATTCATGGGCTACATAATGATGTTTTGATGCATATAGTGTATGGTGATCAGATCAGGATAATTAGAATATCCATCATCTCACACATTTATCATTTCTTTGTACTAGGAACATTCAATATACTCCTTCTATCTATTTGATACTATGTAATATATTATTGTTAAGTATAGTCATCCTACAATGCTATAGAACACTAGAACATATTAAAGCCCTTAGAGTTTTGCCACAAATTTTTCTCTGTCAACAATCCCCTACAGCTCTCCATCCCACTCACTTGACATCAGACACACTGGCTTCCTTTCTATTCATTAAACAAACCAGTAAAACCCTTGTCTTGGAACCTTTGTATTTGCTATTCCTTCTCTTAAAACACTCCCTCTTCATATCATAGATCTTAGTTGGATTTCTGTCACATTTTTAAGTCATTGCTCAAATATTTTCCACTCAAGAAGCCATTACCTGACCAACTTTGAAATGCACCCTCTCACACACATACCTGCCCACCCACAGACATACATATATACACACACACCTGACATTTCTACCCCATTTTCCTCCTTTATTTTTTACTTAAATTTTATCACTGTCCACAGACTATGTTTTACCTATTCTTTCTATCACCCAAAATAGTATCTGGCACAAAATGGTGGTCATTTTCTATGCTACTTAAATGAATGAATTCATGATTATATGGGTATAACTAACTTCATTTTTTTTCAAAAAATTAAATGTTTTTTTTTTTATTTCAGCATATCACAGGGGTACAGATGTTTAGGTTATGTATATTTCCTTTGCCCCACCTGATTCAGAGCTTCAAGCATGTCCATCCCCCAGACGGTGCACACCAACACCCATTAGGTGTGTATATACCCCCCCTCCTCCCCTCTTCCACCTGCCGGACACCCGATGAATGTTATTACTATATGTACACATAAGTGTTGGTCATTGAATACCAGTTTGATGGTGAGTACATGTGGAGATTGTTTTTCTATTCTTGTGATACTTCACTTAGTAGAATGGGCTCCAGCTCTATCCAGGATAATACAAGAGGTGCTATATCACCATTGTTTCTTATGGCTGAGTAGAACTCCATGGTATACATATATCACATTTTATTAATCCACTCATGGATTTACTGGCACTTGGGCTGCTTCCACATCTTTGCAATTGTGAATTGTGCTGCTATAAATATTCTAGTGCACGTGCCTTTTTTAGAGAATGTCTTTTTTTTCCTTTGAGTAGATGCCTAGTAATTGGATTGTTGGATCAAATGAGAGTTCTACTTGGAGCTCTTTGAGGTATCTCCATATTACTTTCCCCAGAGGTTGTACTAGTTTGCAGTCCCACTAGCAGTGTATAAGTGTTCCTACCTCTCCACATCCATGCCAACATTTATTGTTTTGGGACTTTTTCATAAAGGCTGTTCTCAGTGGAGATAAGTAATATCTCATTGTGGTTTTGATTTGCATTTCCCTGATGATTAGAGATGTTGAGCATTTTTTTTCCTATGTTTGTTGGCCATTAGTTATCTTCTTTTGCAAAGTTTCTGTTCATGTCCTTTGCCCACTTTTTGATAGGGTTGTTTGATTTTTTTTCTTGCCGATTTTCCTGAGTTCTATATAGAGTCTAGTTATCAGCCCTTTATCAGATGTGTAACATACAAATATTTTCTCCCATTCTTTAGGTTTGCTAAATGTTTGCTCTCATGATAGTTTCCTTGGCTGAGCAGAAGCTTTTTAATTTGATCAGGTCCCATTTATTTATTTTATTTTTGTTGCCTGTGATTGCCTTTGGGATCTAGAAAAAATAATTCTACACTTTGTATGGAACCAGAAAAGACTCCATATAGCAAAAGCAATCTTAAGCAAAAAGAACAAATTGGGAGGCATCAATTTGCCAGACTTCAAGCTATAATACAAGGATATAGTAACTAAAACAGCATGGAACTGGCACAAGAACGGAGACATAGACCAATGAAACAGAACTGAGAACCCAGATATAAGACCATCCTCATATAGCCACCTAATCTTTGACAAAGCAGACAAACACATACACTGGGTAAAAGAATCCTTATTCAATAAATGGTACTGTGAAAATTGTATAGCCACATGTAGAATACTGGAACAGGATCCACATCTTTCACTTCTCACAAAAATCAAGTCATGGTGGATAACATACTTAAAACCTAAGGCATTAAACTATAAGAATTCTAGAAGAAAATGTTGGAAAAGCTCTTGTAGATATTGGCCAAGGCAAAGAATTTCTGAAGAAGACCCCCCAAAATTAATTAATTTCAGAGTACCCAGTGTAAAGAGAAAGTATATAAAATGTATGGGAACATTTAGGAATAAGTTCTAGATCTACATGAAGAAACTAGAAATGCTTCCTGGTAATATAATAGGTAAGTTGATTAAAGGGATATAATCTTATGATCCTATGTAGAAGGCTAAATAGTAGAAAAAGTGATAAAATTTCTGAAATTAGTATACATATTCACAATAATGAAATTATATTCCCTGATACATCCCCAGCACCTAGAACAACTCTTTTCAGCTCATTAAATATTTGTTAATAAAGGAATTCTGCCCTCAAGAAATTTACATTCTAGTGAGGTGGATATAAGTGAACAGGCAAGGGATGCAAACAAAAAAAGAGCAAAACGTATGACGTATTCAATCTCTCTCTCTTCTGTGTCCCCAAAATGATTAATACCTTACTTTGTTGTCATGTGTGACAAGCTATGTGTATATGAATCATTTATATAGCTTTTCTCATCATGAAGCTTTAAACATAATAGAAATTCAATAAATGGATATTGCTTCATCTCCCATCATTTCTTAATGTACCTCTTATTGTGGCCATAATAGACAACTCCCTTCCCATCTTCCATGCAGTGTTGTACCTCTGATTATAATAGCCTTTTTTCTTTTTTTAATTTCCTAACTTGTCAAATTCTACTCATTTTAAGAGACCCAGTCTAAACCAACTCTTGGTTTTTGAAATATCCTCCCAACTCCTCAGGAAGAATTAATCACCTCTCCTCTTTTTTTCCATTAAATTTTGTTCACAATGCTTTCAATTATAAAAGTGAGGGAAACATCCTAGGTATGTGAGAGTCACAGGATATAAGGATCCTGGATCCTTGGCACTAAGGAATACCACACTTGCATACCACCCATGACAGTTTCATGGAGCAGAGCTACCATACCATCCCACACATTTAATTCAGAAAGAAATAAACATCTATATCATTTGTGATCTTTTCTACCCTCATCTAAATACACAACTTGAGATTTTAAAACATTAATCAAATCATATCTCATCCTATCTCAAAATACCCCAATGGCTTCCCCAGCACTTGAACCACTCCCAGTAAAATACAAACTCCTAAACAGTGTACAAAGCCCTGCATGATATGGACCATGCCAAGCTTCCCTACCTCCTTTTACCATTCTGCCCTCACTGACTCTACTCCAGCCATACTGGCCGCATTGTTTGTGCTCAACACACCAAGCTTATTCTCATCTTAGTTATGCACTTGCTATACTGTTTCCCATTAAAGCATGTCTCCCAGATATTCCATTGTTCATTCTTTCTCTTCATTTAGGATTCTGCTGAAATGTCACCTCCCCAGAGGCCTACCCTGATCATGCAATCCAAAATGTTCCTCTACCACTAAGCCTTTTATCCTTGTTTACTTTCTTCATGGCACTTATCACTATATGGAATTATATTACATATATGGCTATTTATTTTCTGTTTTCTTCGCCAGAATGCTAGCTCCATCAAGGCAAAGGCCAGGTCTGCTTTGTGTGTTGTAGCATCCCTAGTGCTTAGTATTGTGCCTGTCATATCATAGGTATTAAACATATTTGTTGAATTAATGAATGAATATGTGAACTTGGAGCAGCTCAGATTGTTCAAACATTCCTCCTTTGTTGACTAAACCTGCGTCACATTTATTTTTATCCTCAATGCAATAGCTTTTCCCATTTTTATTTTTATTTCATTTTATTTTATTTTTCTGTATTCTAATTATCCCAAAAATCATTTAAGGGAGAAAAACATAATTATTAACTCCATTTATAGATTAAGAAACTAATCTAACTTAATGTAAGTTTGACAAATTATCTCAAGTAAGACAACTAATAATAGTGGAAGCAGGAATTCACATCTAACTGGCTCTAATGGCCTTGTCCTTTTGCCCACACAACTCTATGCTTTTGGAGAACCTCTAAACATATCTATTCTTTTTCCACATAATGACTCTTGAAATATTTGAAAATAATAGGGGCCGGGCATGGTTGCTCATGCCTGTAATCCTAGCACTCTGGGAGGCCGAGGCGGGTGGATTGTTTGAGCTCAGGAGTTCGAGACCAGCTTGAGCAAGAGCGAGATCCCATCTCTACTAAAAATAGAAAGAAATTAGCCAAACAACTAAAAATGTATAGAAAAAATTAGCCAGGCATGGTGGCACTTGCCTGTAGTCCCAGCTACTTGGGAGGCTGAGACAGGAAGATTGCTCGAGCCCAGGAGTTTGAGGTTGCTGTGAGCTAGGCTGATGCCACGGCACTCTAGCCTGGGCAACAGAGTGAGACACTATCTAAAAAAAAAAAAATTGAAAATAATTATCTAATCACTCTTACTTATACTTATCCATAGTATATCTTTCCATTTACTTTAACTTTTTTTCTTAAAGTTTCCCAACTACACAGTATCCTTTCTGTTCTCTTCTAGAAGCACTCCAATATGTATATGTCTCTTAAAAGGCAGAGATAAGATGTGAACACAGTCTTCTAGCTGTGGTGCAACTAGTCAAAATAAAAGTGATATTATTTGTATAGTAATATGAGAACTGGTTTTCTGTTATTGTAATGGTTACTTGCATTGGATGCTAAATAGACAGCTGAAGAACACTACTGGATGTTGTGATTAATTTTGTGATCAAGCAAACTCTCTGATATTTTTCAGGCAAAGAGTTTCCTCTATTCCACCTTATTGCAATTGATTGAAAATCTATTTCACGCAAGCATACTAAAGGTAAAACTTTAATTTATGTTTCTAGAAATTTACCTTGTTTATTTTATTCAGCCTAGAATTCCAGGGTGTTAGGATCACTGGGGACCTTGATTTTGTCTTCACTGTATCCTCTAAATCATTATTGAATCATATGTGGAATAAGTGTCTTCTTAATATCATTTTCTCAGTCAAGATCTATAAACTCATTTCATTTCACTTACAAAACTCCACTTGTCAGTCTATTTTATCCCGGTGCCCAAGTCAGATTTGTAGTTCTATAATGTCTACCATTTTTCCCTTTGCCTAGTCAAAGCATTTACTTTTAGTACCATTTGTACCAACTAATAAAGACTATTTCTTTTCGTTATTCATTCTCAATGTAGGCATAACTTCACACTACTTAGCTTTTAACTTTTATTTTTGTCTTATATTCAATGCTGATCTCTAAGCAGGACTAGGACTATGTCTTATGATTGTGTGTGCACCCATGGCACAAACCACAGTTTTGGATAGGTGCCTTGCAGTTATCTTGTTTATTAACAATGCCTAAAGAGTGTCAATGGCCATTCCATATTAACCTGAAAGTTCTAAGAGATCTGGGAATATAAGTAAACTTTGGCTTGCAATTGTATTCTCAGTGCCAAATATGGTGCCTGGCAAATAGTATGTAGTCAGTATATATTTGGCAAATGAATGAATGGAGTTAGAATGAACACAATCGGTGAACACCCTAATCAAAATCATCTACTAAGAGCCAGAATTCATTTCAACACCCACCTAATCGTTGACCAAGCATTTACTAGTTGACTATATGCCAGGTACTGTTCTTGGCCCTGAGGTTATAGTGACAAAAAAGAGTAAGATCTTTGCCTTCAGACAATTTACTTTCTAGTGGAGAGAGAGAAAACAATAAACCAAGAATCAAATAAAATGATTCAGATAAAGATATATCCCCATGGAAGGCATAGAGCAGGATGATTATATTAATGGGACAGAAATTGACATGAGGACTATTCAACAACCAGTTTCCTTTGCTAACAAGGGTTTCTGTAAAATGATAGCAAGGGTCTTGAAGCCCACTTCCTGAACTTTAAAAAACAAATGCTATATAAATCCTTGACTCGAGGGAATTCTCACCAATCATCTGAGCTAACTGCCTACAGTGGGTTGAATAGTGTACTTCAAAAATATGGTCACTGGAACCTCAGAATGTGGCTTTGTTTGAAAATAGAGTCTTTGCAGGCAAATGTAATTAGTTAAGTTAAGGTGAGGTCCTACTGGATTAGGTTAGGCCCGAAATTAATGATTTGTGTCTATTAGAAGAGGGAAATTGTGACACAGACATACACAGAGGAGAATGCCACATAAAGACACTGAAAAACACAGGAGGAAGGCCATGTGACAACTAAGGCAGCGATTGGAGTGTTACAGCTACAAATGAAGGATTGTCAAGGAATATAGTCAATCATAAGACCTAGGAACAGATAAAGAATAATTCTTCCTTAGGACCTTTAGAGATAATAGAACCCTACCTACGTCTTGATTTCAAACTTCTAGCCTTCAAAACTATGAGAGAATAAATTTCTATTGCTTTAAGCCACTCAGTTTGTGATACTTTGTTATAGCTGCCCTAGGAAACCACTATGTTGCCACAACTCTGAAGTATCTTCCTTTGAAATATATACTTCATGCTAATTTCTAGACAGTCCTTTGGCTTAGAAAACTAGGGAGAGTGGTCGTCATTTGCATGTTTAAGTGTTTCTGCAGTAGATAGTTCTCTGGTGAAATCTATGTGTCTGGCCATTCACTAATGCAATTGAAGGACCTCTCAGGGATTAAAGTTGGAGAGTTCAAATAAACCTAGGTAAAATCTTAGAGCATAAAGCATCAAAGGACTTAAGAACATTATTTTGTCACTCATGATTTATACCTTCATGATCAAGAAGGGCTAAGAATTTTAGCATAAATTAGCACAACTGCATAATGCCTACTACAAAAGTCATCCCAAAATGCTCAGATATAAGGAGGAAGCAACATGATACCTTGGGTTTGGAACTGAAGAATACAGGCTTGAATTCTGAACCTCGGTTCCTCTATGTTCTCACTGTATGATCTCAGCCAAGACACTTAATGACTCTGAGCCTCAATTTTCTCAGCTACAGAATAGGAATAATGGCAACTTAACTTCAGAGATTTTATGAAGCATAGATAAAATGTAACAAAGTATGTATTGAAGTGTCTGGCAAATATTATGCCCTCAATAAACAGCAGCTATTATTGAACTAGGTTAAACAAAAATTGAAAAGTATAGAAATATCTATTTCACAAAGATAAAATAGATTTGGGAAATTACTTGGGCTGAAATGGCAAAGACAAAACTAATTACAATGAGTCTTCATTTAATTTTAACCACAAAATTAAACTTTTAAGAGTTTTTCCTTTGGTCTTTAAACTTTTTATAATATTAATTGATTAGATTTTTCCCAGTAGTTCTGTTGAATGCTTAATATACAACGTTTTATGTTCATTTGATCCAGTTTTGTTTTAAATCTAGTATATTCAACAAGCCTTTTGTGGTATTTTATTGCACATTTTCAATTCCCTAGCTTTGACATTAGTGAAAGAGAAAATTCCCCAATTTAGTGCTGAGCATTTATTGCACAGTTTGAGACTCAATCTACTGCTAAGCTAAAAGTGGCAATTAGTTCAAATGTATACTCTAATTTCAAATGTCAGTTTTCTCACCAACTTTGTCCAATGGTAGGGTGCAAGAGCAGTTTAGGGAAAGGTTAGTGGAAGAGACCTCAGATGTGTTAAGGATTTTCCACTGATATCACTGCTAACAGTAGTTCTCCAGTGTCTTTTTATGCTCCCCGATGACACTATGTCCCAGTGCATAAGTATCTTGGCATTTTACAAAAATGTTTGAAGTCGAAGTTTCTTTAGTTGCCACATTCGTTTTGCTATCTTCTGCCCACAGATGCTCTCCTCACACAATGTTCCCTTTGAAGTAAGGCAGCCAGAAGTCTTCAGGAGGGAGAGAGCAAGCAAATTGCAGCAGTTCTAACAGTTTATCTTGCTTACTGTGTGCTCATTTGGGAGCTTTTAGATCTCTCGGGCTGCAAAAGAAGTTCTGCATTCAAACACTCCACTAGAGACTTGGGAAGTAACTTAGTAATAATTGCCTTGAAACTGAAACTGAAATATTAGCACAATTAATATTATGCCAATGTCAAACATCAAGAGACAGTATAGTGTAGGGCATCTATTTTCAAAATGTGGTCTAGAGACCACTGGGGGTCCCTGAGATCTTTATAGGGAGTACACAAAGTAAAAACTTTTTCATAACACTAAAATCTTTCATGCCTTTTGCATTTTCTCTCTTTAACAAATACAAAGTGAAATGTTTTAAAGACAACATGATGTGTGATGTTGTAATAGACTGAATGCAGAAGCAGATATGAGGGTCCAACCTTCTATGAAGCCAGGCATTAAAGAGATTTGTAAAGTCATACCACTTTATTCACTAATTTATTTTTGGAAAATATAATTATTTTAATAAAAATGTTATTTATGCTTGTGTGTAATTGTTTTGTTATTGTTATTATTTATTTATTTTGGTGGATACATAATATTTGTATATTGTTATGGGGTGCATGTGGTATTTTATTACATGCATAGAATGTGTAATGATCAATTCAAGGTATTTGAAGTTTCCATCACTTTGAGTATTTATCATTTCTATGTGACATGAACATTTCAAGCCCTCTTTTCTAGCTACTTTGAAATATAAAATACATTATTGTTGACTATAGCCGCTCTACTCTGCTGAACAGAACTTATACCTTTTATCTAACTGTATGTTTGAACCCATTACCAAGTTTTATTCATCCTTCCTTCCCATCTATACCCTTCCCATCTCCTGCTATCAATCTACTCTCTACTTTCATGAAATCCACTTTTTTAGCTCCCACATATGAGTGAAAACATGCCATATTTGTCTTTATGTGCCTGACATATTTCACTTAATATCTAACCTCCAGTTCCATCCATGTTTATTATCAATATTTTTAATTAAATGTAGACTCATATAAAGTGAGTTGTAAGAAATAATACAGAAAGATCATGTGTATGCTTTACCCAGGTTATCCTATGGGTGACATTTGGCAAAACTGTAGTACCATATTACAGCCAGGATGCTGAAATTGACTTGATCAAGATTAAACAGAACAGTTCCATTGTCACATGGATGTTGCCCATTCATAGCTACACCCATTTCTCCTACCCCATCATAGCACCTAATACCACTAATCTGTTCTTAATTTTTGTAATTTTTTTGCTTAAATGAATTAATAAAATAATATTTTTATTTCTGTTTTGATTTTTCACATGTGAATGTTTGGTATGCATAACTCAAACTAACCAGAGATCTTTGGGACATTCAAAATATTTACAAGTGTAATGATATGCTGAGGTCAAAAAGTGTGAGAAATACTAGAGATAAGGTTAGGAGGAGCCCAGAATCTGGAGCCAGATTGCGTGGGCTTGACTCCTGGCTCCACCATGTTCTAGCTGTGAGTTGAGCATATACTTAGCTTCTACATGTACTGCTTTTCTTATCTTTAAAATGGAGATATAATTATTCCTACCTGATAAGATCATGAATATTCAATGAGTTCATGTATGTAAAGCACCTAGAACAA
>CM052457.1:78338136-78359666 GCA_028533085.1 Varecia variegata
TGGACATACTTGAAGATCTGACTCGGGGTTTTGGGGGGGAGGAGGGGATGGGTGTTTACCTACATGATGAGAGCGATGTGCACTGTTGGGGGAATGGACACCCTTGAGGCTCAGTCTCGGGGGGTTGAGAGGGGCATGGGCAATATAGTTAACCAGAACGGTTGTACCCCCATAATAAGCTATAATAAATAAATAAAAAAAGACCCTTTTATCATAAGAACGCTTAACAAAATTGGCATAGACAGGGCCTACCTAAAAATGATACAAACCATACATGAGAAACCCACAGCCAACATCATACTGAATGGGGAAAAATTGAAAGCATTCCCACTTAGAACTGGAACCAGACATGGTTGCCCACTCTCTTCACTTCTATTCAACATAGTGTTGGAATTCCTTGCAAGAGCTATCAGGCAAGAGAGCAGAATTAAGGGCGTCCAAATGGGGGCAGAAGAGATCAAGCTTTCACTCGTTGCTGATGATAAGGTATTATATCTAGAAAACCCCAATGATTCAACCAAGAGATTCCTGGAATTGATAAATGAATTCAGTAAACTCTCAGAATACAAAATAAAAACACACAAATCACACATACACCGATAACAGTCAAACTGAGAACCAAATCAAAGACTCAATACCCTTTACAATATCAACAAAGAAAATTAAGTACCTAGGAATATATTTAACTAAGAAGATAAAAGACCTCTACAGGGAGAACTATGAAACACTGAGGAAGGAAATCGCAGACCACGTAAACAAGTGGAAAACCATACCATGCTCGTGGATTGGAAGAATCAACATTGTTAAAATGTCTATACTACCCAAAGTGATTTACAGATTCAATGCAATTCCTATTAAATTACCAACATCATTTTTCACAGATATAGAAAAAATAATTTTACGCTTTGTATGGAACCAGAGAAGACCCCATTTAGCAAAAGCAATTTTAAGCAATAAAAACAAAATGGGAGGTATTAATTTGCCAGACTTCAAACTATACTACAAGACTGTGGTTATTAAAACTACTTGGTATTGGCACAAGTGCAGGGACACAGACCAGTGGAACAGAACAGAAAATCCAAATATGAAGCCATCCTCATATAGCCATCTAATCTTTGATAAAGCAGACATAAACATACTCTGGGGAAAAGATTCCTTATTCAATAAATAATGCTGGGAAAACTGGATAGCCACATGTAGGAGACTGAAACTGGACTCACACTTTTCACCTCTCACAAAAATGAAATCACGGTGCATAACAGACTTCTAGAAGAAAATGTTGGAAAAACTCTTATAGACATTGGCCTAGGCAAAGAATTCATGAACAAGACCCCATAGGCAATCACAGCAACAAGAAAAATGAATAAATGGGACCTGATCAAATTAAAAAGCTTCTTCACAGCCAAAGAAACTGTCACAAGAGCAAACAGACAACCTACAGAATGGGAGAAAATTTTTGCATGCTACACATCCCATAAAGGGCTGATAACTATAATCTATTTAGAACTCAGGAAAATGAGCAAGAAAAAATGAAACAACCCTATAAAAAAGTGGGCAAAGACATGAACAGAAACTTTTCAAAAGAAGACAGAATAACGGCCAGAAAAACCTAGGAAAAAAATGCTCCACATCTCTAATCATCAGGGAAATGCAAATCAAAATGGCAATGAGATATCACTTATCTCCAGTGAGAATGGCCTTTATCAAAAAGTCCCAAAACCATAAATATTGGCATGGATGCAGAGAAATAGGAACACTCATACACTGCAGGTGGAACTTCAAACTAGTGCAATATCTGTGGAAAGCAATATGGAGATATCTTGAAGAGATACTATGGAAGGAGACCTACAATTTGATACAGCAATCCCATTACTGGGCATATACCCCCCAAAACAAAAGACTTTCTATAAAAAAGACATCTGCACTCGAATGTTTATAGCAGCACAATTCACAATTGTAAAGATGTGGAAACAACCCAAGTGCCCATCAATACATGAGTGGGTTAATAAAATGTGGTATATTTATACCATGGAGTATTACTCAGCTATAAGAAACAATGTTGATATAGCAGCTCTTGTGTTTTCCTGGATAGAGCTGGAACCCATTCTATTAAGTGAAGTATCCAAAGAATGGAAAAAAACAAGCACCACATGTACTCACCATCAAATTGGTTTCACTGATCATCACCTAAGAGCACATATAGGAATAACATTTATCAGGCATCTGGCAGAAGGGATGGGGAGAGGATGGGTATATACATACATAATGAGTGTGATGTGCACTTTCTGGGGGATGGACAGACTTGAAGCTCTTACTCAGGAGGTGGGGGGCAAGGGCAATATACATAACCTAAACTTGTGTACCCCCATAATACACTGAAATAAAAAAAGTAGTCAAGTAAAAAAAAAGACTCTGAGCTCCTTTAGGAACAAAATTGTGACTTATCTATCTTCTGCATTCATCACAGCATCTGGCACACAGTAGACTTTTAATAAATTACAAATATAAGTGCAGCATGTTCATTTCCCTCCCTCTAAATCTCATAGTTCAGGGGCCCTGATAATAGAAGTTGCTATCCTATGAAAGATTATTACCAAATGGTGAAGGTTTATGTGCACTCTTCAAGCCAAGAAGATAAATCTATATAAATGCAATGCCGTATAGGTGGCTAAACCCTGTCTGGTGTTTATTATCAATGTTACTAGTAATATAACTGTTAGTAGTAATTGTGTTAGCCATAACAACTGCAAAATATATGCTTACTTCATTTTATGCATCTACTAGGTGCTGTACAAACATGGACTTCAATAATATTACATAATAATTAATGACATATTTTACTTCAGTCACATCATTTAATCTCCAGCAGGTAGGTGTCACTGATATTTCATTTTTAGTGTTTACAACCTATTGTTGTTGTGAAATTATCCACAATTTACAAGTGGGAAACTGAGGCTTAGATGTTTCGGATAACCTGCCTGAGGTTACAGCATGGAGCCAGAACCAGGTCCATCCAACTCCAGAGTCTCTTAACAACTCTGCATTATGAAGGCTGATAGACAGAGGGAAAGCCCAGGGGCTCCATTTTCCTGAGGGTTACAGGCTACATATTCTCCTTTCCCCCGCTCTAGAGTTTTCAGGTGGCTCCTCTTGGCCTCATAGGCAAAGAATAATTGGTTTAGTTATTAAAAGGAAATACAAATATTTATGAACCTTGGCATTTCTCTCTAGCTCCAAAAATAATCAGCAGGAAAGAATAAGAAAATAAACACTTTGTTGTCGTTAGAATGATATTTTTGCCAGGATGCCTATTGGGTAACTCAGATGAAGCTCCAAATATGTTCATTTGCTCTTTTCAAATGAAAAATTATTCATATTTACAGGAAAAATAAAACAAACATGCTTAGATGGTACAGTGTATGTCTATAGCCTCATCCTGGCATTCCCAGATGTCCTTAAAAAAAGGCTATGCAAACCTCTCCAATGTCTACAGTCAAATTTTGTAAAGTAACTTCTATAATCAGAATCACAATTACTATACAGCTTAGCTATAAATGCTGACATGACTAGGAAAGACTGCATCTTCAGGAATGCATCACACTGGAAATAATGGTGCCCCTTGCCCATAAGTTCTTTGTCATTACACCCATCTCCCACCATTTTCTCTCTCCTCCCTTGTCACCATGGTTGCCTTTCTAAACCACGAGTTAAAATATCACACCTTTTCCTAGAAAGCATTAATGCCTCCCCTCGTTGTTCTCGAGATTTATTGTGCTTCAGAATCACTTTGGAAACTTTATAATAAACAGATACATTTCCTAGAGACTCCAATTCTGAAGGCATGGATTAAAACCTAGGAATCTGCATTTTAATCCATACCCTGGTGAATTTTGATACTGGTGGTTTGAAAATTACACTTTGATAAATACTGATCTTTGGGATAAATGTCTTTAGCCTAGCTTTCAAGGTCTTGCTTGATTTGGCTCTGCATACCAATCATACAAAGGTATTTTTAAATCATTAATGTATATTGTATTTTATCAGAATTTAGAATTTATTTAGAATTTAGTATCCATACAGAATATTTTTTGGTATCTGGATGTGATTTGCTAATAAACTTCCTAACATCTCTCAGGTAGACCTCTTAATATCAGTCAAATCCATCCATCACTTCCTTCAAGAGTAATTACCTTTTTTTAGTCATTATCATCTTTGTCCTGTCCTATCCTCTTAATTGGTCTCCCAGCCTCTGATCTTATAACTTTTGAGCTGTCATTCATAATGCAGTCAAATGAGTCCTTCAAAAATACTAACACTTATTAGATATAATTTTTGTAAGCATTTACTAAGTGAAAGATACTGGTTTAAGAGTTTTATATTTCAGTTATATTCAATTCTCCTGACAACACTATAAGATATATACTATTACCGTCCTTATTTTACAGATGTGGAATGTAAAGCAATAGAAGGTAGTAGTCAGGATAAAAAGTTGATCATTTCAGTGCCTCAATTAAAATCCTTAATGGGACACTTGTACCTATAGGATAAAGTCTATGTTTCAAATATGACCTGAAACCTACCTTGCAAGCTTCAGCTTTCTTTCTTCTTCCTCAAACCCTATGCTCAGCTATAGCAATCTAACAGCTATTGCTGGAATGCATTGTACTTTTTAATACCACTAGAGTATTATGCATTATACATAACGTTTTATTCAGAAGCCTGCACAATATTTTTGGGTGAATTAGAAAAATGAGCACCCCCTGGTATGAAAAACTAGGAAAATGTTGACACACACTGGGCAGATACAGCTACAAAGGAGTACCTATTGTGAGGAGAGCACAGGCTACATTTCAATTTCTTCTGCTCCCAACTCAGCTGGGTGCTTTTGTATGATTGTGCCAGGACTCAATGCCACTTTCATTGCGTGTTCTGAATCCAGGAGCTGGTCTTTCTGGTGAACCATCTTTTAATACTACTTGACTGAAAAAAAGCAAGGTTCTTTCTTTCTTTTCATTTTTTTTTTGTAATTTCAAAATATTAAGGTGTAAAAATGTTTTTTGGTGCATGGATATACTGTACAATGTTGAAGTCAGGGATTTTAGTGTGCCTATCACCTGGATAGTGTTCATTGCACCTGATAGGTAGGTTTTTATCCCTCACCCCCTTCCATCCTCCCCATTTCTTAGTTTCCAATGTCTTTTATATCTCCTTGTGCCTGTGTGTACACATAATGTAGCTTCTATTTATTAGTTAAAACATGTAGAGTTTATTTTTTCCATTCTTGAGATACTTCGATACTTCACATAGGATAAGGGACTCCAGTTTCATCCAAGTTGTTGCAAAAGACATTATTTCATTCCTTTTATTACTGGGTAGTACTCCATGGTGTATGTGTGTGTGTGTATGTGTATAAATACATATGTATATTTATATATATATATATGTATGTATATATATATATATATATATCACATTTTAGTTACCCACTAATGAATTGATGGTCACTTAGGTTGATTCCAAATCTTTGAAATTGTGAATTGTTAAACATTTGGGTGCAAGTGTCTTTCTTATAAAATGATTTCTTTTCCTTTGGGTAGATACCCAGTAGTAATCACACAAGCTGCTAGACAAAAGCAACAACTAACTTGCAGAGGAAAATCTTTCAGACTACCAACAGACTTCTCAGCAGAGACCTTACAAACCAGAAGGGATTGGGGCCCCATTTTTAGTCTTCTTAAACAGAAAAACTGCCATCCAATAATTTTTTTATCATGCAAACGTTAAGTTTCATAAATGATGGAGAAACAAAGACTTTCCCAGACAAGCAAACACAGAGGGAATTTGTCACTACTAGATCGACCCTATAGGAAATGCTCAAAAGTGCACTATATATGGAGCAGAGCAATAGATACCAGTCAGTGTAAAATCTCCAGAAAGTTAAAGCTCACAGCTCTTATAAAATAGTACCACAAGAGGGAAAACAAAACAACAAGGTATCATTCAACATGATGAACAGAACAGATTCTCACATATAAATACTAACCCTGAATGTGAATGGTCCTAGTGCTCCATTTAAAAGACATAGACTGGCTGAATAGATAACAAATCACAACCAAAATATATACTGTCCCAGACAAGCACATATAATTTGCAAGGACTCACACAGTTCAAGGTAAAGTGATGGAAAAATATCCCATTGAAATGGAAACCAAAAGTGAGCAGATGAAGCTATTCTCATGTCAGATAAAATTGGCTCTAAATTGACAATGATTAAAAAAAAAAGACAAAGATGATCACTACATAATGATAAAGGAAGGAATTTAGCAAGAAGACATAACAGTCCTAAATATATATGCACCTAACACAGGAGCTCCGGATTCATAAAAAAAAAATTCTTCTAGATCTAAGCAAAAAAAGTAAATAGTAGCATGGGGTTTATTGAGGAGAGAAAGATAGGATTATAGAGCAAGTACAAGATAGAGATTTACAGAGTGAGAGCAAAATACGTTCACCACAGAATGACAGACATGCCCCTTGTCATACCCAAAAGGCCTTGGTTATGGTTTGGGTCTCATTTTATAGTGTCTGGATTGGGCCTTCCTCATGGTTCAGATGTCATCATGAACTAATTTGATAGACAGTTGGGAGTAATATGACCTGAGTCTTACTGTGCATGTGGATCTCCCATGAGCCTCTTTGAAAGCTCATTTGGGGGAGCGAACTGTAATGTAGATTTAAGCTAATGACATGATAATTAGCCTTAGGTTGTCCTAGGTCACCGTCTAGACCCTATTACACTTCTGCATTCTTTTGCAGTTGGTACACTAAGTACTGATTGGCAGATTCGTAGGGCATTCCTTCATCCCCCAGATGTAGCAATTGCTCGGGGCAGGATTAAGGTAGGGCATCACCAAGACAGGCTGTCTTTGTCCTTCTTCCCACGTGGGACAATTGCTTGAGGCAGCCCCAAGGCAAGGCACACACTTTTTCTCCCTAGGAGAGTCCCTTGCTATCTACCTAACATCAGAAAATTCCCTGATGTGAATTTACTGCAAATTGACATTGCAGTACATATCTTCTTAGATCACAGTGGAATAAAACTAAAAATCAATTCCAAGAGAAACACTGAAATCTTCACAAAGTCATGGAAGTTAAACAATCTGCTGCTGAACAATCCTTGGATCAATAATGTAATTAACATGGAAATCAAGAGATTGTTTGAAGTGAATGACAAATGAGACACAAGCTTTCAAAATCTATGGGATAAAGAAAAAGCAGTGCTGAGGGGAAAATTCATAGCCTTAAATGCTTACATCAAAAGGACAGAAAGATCACAAATTAACAACCTATTGTCACATCTCAAGTAACTAGAAAAAGAAGGACAAATCAAACTTAAAGTCAGCAAAAGGAAAGAAATAACAAAGCTCAGAGAAGAACTAAATGAAATAGAAACCAAAAAGACAATACGAAGGACGAACAAAATAAAAAGGTGATTCTTAGAAAATATAAACAAAATTGGTAGACCACTAGAAAGATTAACGAAAAATTGAAAAGAAATGACTCAAATAACTTCAATCAGAACTGGAAAAGGTGATATTACAACTGATACCATAGAAATACAAAATATCATTTTTGAATACTACAAAAACTTCTTTGCATACAAGCTAGCAAACCTAGATGAAATGAATAAACTCTTGGAAACACGCAACCTCCCAAGCCTGAATCAGGAAGAAATAGAACTGAACAGATTAAGAACGAGCAGTGAGATTGAGGCAGTAGTAAAAGGCCTCCCAACAACAACAGAAAAAGCTCCGAGCCAGACAGATTCACAGCTGAATTCTACCAGACCTACAAAACTGGAATGCTTCCTACAGGTACTATTCCATAATAGTGAGAAGGTAGGAATCCTCCCTAACTCATTCTACAAAGCCAGTCTCACTTTGATACAAAAGCCAGGAAAGAACACAACAGAAAAGGAAAAGAAAAGCTAAAGAAAAGAAAAGGCAAGACAAGACTACAGACCAATATCCCTTATGAACATAGATGCAAAAATCTTTAACAAAATACTAGCAAATCTGATTCAACAGCCTGCTTGCTTGCTTGCTTGCTTTCTTCTTTCTTGTTTCTTTCTTTCTTTCTTTCTTTCTTTCTTTCTTTCTTTCTTTCTTTCTTTCTTTCTTTCTTTCTTTCTTTCTTTCCTTCCTTTCTTTCTTTCTTTTTTTCCTTCCTTCCTTTCATTTTGCATTTCTACAAAATATTTACTGATGTTCACTATATACGAAGGGATACAGTAGCGAGCATAATAACCATAGTCTCATTCTTTATGGGTACAGAAGACTAGCAAAGAGGAATATCTTATCCTCCCAGAAGCCTTCCAGAGATTCCCCCATGCAAACAAATCATTCTACCTTTCCTGCTTTTATTTCATTAAGTGTATGTGACCATTATAATTTTCCTGAATCAGTGTCCCCAACTGTGAAATGATGGTAATGAAGAGCTATCATTATGCTAATATATGACTGTGCTGATTTTTCAACATCCTCTAAAGTAGCAGTCAGTGCAGAGATTCTGTAGTACTTACTATGCTAGAATGGCACTTAGGCACATACGTTATTCTAGACAGAGCACTAATTAGAATTATCTTGCTTTCTTGTCAGGTTTCAATTATGGGAGTGGGGGCAGGTGGGAAAGTGGGGCCATGAAGGAAATATGGAGAAAGTTTTCTATCTCATGGCCTCTATATTTATATGTTTTGTTGGGTTGCTATTTTTCCATAGAAGTATTTTTAGTATACTCTAGATTTGATGGAAAATAATGCCCGTGAACTTTGGAGAATTTAAATACAAACAACAGCAACCACTGCAGATTTAATGAGTAGATAATGAACTGTATCTTGACATATCTTTGAGGTTAATATTGTGTAATAATGAAAATTGGTAATTGGATCAACAATCTTCAATAGAATCTGCAAGCAAGAGGCTAAATATTATCAGAGCAACCTGAAAAATATTATATTTTATTATTTTAGCATTTAACAAATCTATAGTATACTGTGGTTTAAATACTTACATGATATGACACTGAAGAAAATAATCTAGGGAAAAGTGAAGTTATAAAATGTGATTATAAAAGGACTCAAATTTGAATTATACTATGAATGCCTCACTGACTATTTCTGCTCTCTCTTTCCTCCCTATGTTCTCTTTTTTATTCACTATACCCACAATTATAGTTTTGTCATTCTCCTAAAGAACAAGTGAAATGAAAGTCATTGCCTTATCTAGTCACTCACAGCTCTTCCATAAGTTTCTGTGGTATTTGAGTCACTACTTGAGAAATATAATACTGTATTGAATGTAATTTAAACTGTTGCTCCTTGAAAGGCATTTTAACTCTTAAAGACATTGGGGAACACCGTACTATTTGTTTCATCAAATACCTGTAGCAACCTTCTGGTTATGCCTTCCATACCCCAAATATATTCTCCCCTTCTTTCTGTATATATTGGAGCCCATGTAGTAACAACATTCTCCAGTCTCCCTTGACGGCTGTCATATATTTTTCTGGATTTCCTTTCTTTTCTATTCCCCTAGGCCAGAACACAGAAAATGTTTCTCAATCAGATGCAATTTTCCCCCCATTGGACCATTGCCCATTGGACATTTGGTAATATCTGGAGACATGTTTGGTTGTCATAACTTGGGCATGGTATGCTACTGGCATCTACTAGGTAGAGGCCAGGGATGTTGGTTAACATCCTACATTGCACAGGGAAACCTCCCTCTTAGTTCCATATGACAATGAATTACCTCAGCCCAAAATGTCAATATTGACAAGACTGAGAAACTCTGTTCTGGTGGATATTACATTAAAAAGTCTGGGGACATATGTATTTCTGACTAATCTTGTGGAACAGACCTGCTCCATCAGTCTTGGAGGGCCTTATAAATAAACATGAGAGAGAAATATACTTCTATTTTATTTAAGCCACTGTATTTTTATGTCTTTTTTTGTCCTGTGAAATAGGCAATAACATGCCTAATTTTACAGATTAGGATCTCAAATTCATTGAGATCAAATGATTTGTCCAAGATCACAAACAGCTAGTAGGTAACCAACATGATGTTTAAAAGCAGGTATGTCTTACTCCAAATGCTATTACCTTTACACTGTACCACACTGTCCCACTTTACCACTTGTTTCTGAGACTCTACCCCTGATGTACCAAATGAAACTCTCTAAGGGGTTGGATATGAGCATCTACCTACATGCCTAAAAACCTCAAAAATAATTTTGATGAGCAGCCAGAATCACTGTTATAAAATAAAATAGAATGAGGTACCATTTTAAAACAGTAATTCAATGAAAAAAAAAAGGCAATGGTGATTTTTTTCTCTATCTGCTAATAATTTCTCAATTTCTAGTTATTAGAGTTACTGGTATTTCAAATCTATATTTCCCTCTGCATTTTCTTCCCCTGTGTACACTTCCTTCCCCACTACAGTATTTGTTATTGTTGTTGTGTGGTGGTGGTGGTACAACTTCTCAGTTTCCTTTTTGGCTTTTGCATTTCTCTCTTATGAACTAGCATATTATGGCTAATGGCTAGGTGTGAGGATGCTACCAGAAATAGTAACCTGGGGTTAGGAGCCAGAGCAATCAGTGGCTGGTCCAATTCAAGAAAGATCTCTGCAGCAGACTGAAATCTTGGTCATGAAAGAAAGACTCAAGATAGAATCACAGAGCAGAAAGATTTTAACTAAGATCTTTAACAGTATTTAGCCAAATCTCCAGAGACATTACATCTTTAAAGAAGTCTGATATTGCTGGCTGTTCAGAAATTCTCTAGTCAGCTCTATCTAAAGGCTATGACAGTGCTGGCCCTAATCTCTACCACAGATGATGACATGTATTATATCAAAAACCCTTGGGGACTGTGATAATAAGTTCATGTCTTCCATCTGGGGTCCCAGAGGGGACTTTTTTTGGAACTCTGGTGAATCAGCAGTGTTTGAGGCTTTTCCTCATTAGAACAAACATAGGGGTCCTGGCATCAGAGACTTTTATAACTCTTCTTTCCATTGAGACTTGATGTAAGACAGATCATCACAAAGATATCAAGTTATAAGACTTATTTTTTAACATAAAAATATTGATGTCATTACTCTCTATATAATGATGTCTGTACCAAAATAAATGCCAATGTTGCAGATGTTTAAGTAAAAATAAATTCAACTGCACACTGGATTCAAGGCCAAGAGCTTAGGTATGTCATGTTAAGAGTAAAAGTCTAGAGAAAATACATCAGAAATCAGGTTGGCAGACAAGAGAACAAAGTATAGTAAGAAGTAAAAAATTAAGTCAATCAGAAATGTTAACATTTATAAGAGCTGAACAGGCAGAGAAATATGAAGATTTAACCATTCAATCAACTATTCATAAATGGGGAGAAAATGCCTAAAGACTAAATATTATGTATGAGGAAACAACCAAATACTCCAATCAAGAACATTTATTTATATAATTCTCACTTAGGAAGAAATCCATTCCCCTGTAGTTTTCCTGGACTCTGTAGAGAGAAAGTAGGTAATTGAGAACATCTTATTGAGGTTAAATGTTATGTTATTATATGGAAGAAATGGCTTTGTAAAGTTAATAATAATACAATTTATTTTTGTATTTAAATCAACATTTATTGAGCCCTTATTCTGGGCTAGACCCAATTCTAGTTAATGGAGAAAGAGATATGAATAAGTTGTCATGTTTCTTCATAATTTACTGTCTTTTATGAAGACAGAAAAGTTTGCCATCAACAAATGGACTACAATACAGTATATGAGTAATGACAGGGCAATAAATTTGTGCAGGTTTTTGTGGGAGACTAGAAAAAGGTAGAGAGATCAGAGAAGGCTTCCTAAGAGAGGTAGAACCTGAGCTGAGGATTATGCAGGTGGAGAAATGGATAGAGGCAAAGCATAATATATGCTAAGAGAAAAGTAAAAAAACAAAACAAAACACAAAAATGTGTGAGATTTGAGTGTTTGGGGGATTCATTCAGTGAATATTTATTGAGCACTGAAATTGTGCCAGGAATGGGTCTAGATATTAATAATACAGTTATGGTTGACACAGATAAGATCCCTAAACTCATGAATTTTGCAGTTCATTGAGAGAGACAAACAGATAAATGGAAATTTAATAGACCGTGATAAGCACTTTGAAAGGGGAATAACAGAAGACCAAGGGAACACAGAGGAGGACATTTATTGCAGAATGGGGCAGGGCTGGGGAGGAGTGAAGGCAGCAGAATGTTTGGCAAAGCATCTCTTAGGATACAGTTGAGTCTTGAAGGATGAGTATAAATTAACCAGGCAAAACATTTGGAGAAGTAACAACAATGGAAATAACAAAGACAAAGGCAATAAGATGAAGGAAAACCTGAAATTTTCAGGAACTGTATTTCTGGGAGTTGGGAGTTGAAAATATTGGTAAGAGAGTTGTTTGAGTGATTGATAATAGAGTCTAGGTTGTATAGAGGAAGTTTATCTATAGACTGAGAAAAAATGGAAATGAAAGAATGTTTCACTAAAGTCAAAGAACAAATATAGAGATAACAAAGGAGCACAAGAGCTGGAAGGATGGCATGGTTGGGATTAGTGTGGGGAGAAGATATTTGTATTACAAAAAGATGAAAGGTGGAGAAATTCTGGTTGAAGACAAAATTCTGACTGTGACAAGAGAGTGTAGAGGAGGTAAACGTCCCTGGAAATGAGATGAGTAGGAAATGTAAAGGTGTATGCATTGGATATATTTTACATATAGATGTTGAATCACACAAAATAGCATCAAGATTTGGGATAGGAAAAAAATCCAGATACCCAAATCTTTAGTCAATGTGCAGGAGTGGCCATGGAATCCATAGATGAGAGCAACAGAGAAGAATAGAAAGTAGGGTATCTGGATTGCATGAGATTTTCACAAGATGGTTGAAATGGCTTTGGGAGTTGAGGTAGATGCATACCTCACCTGCTGTCCTGGTGGCACATGGTGCTTTAGGATGGATGGATTCAAGGCAGTAGCTGTGTTTCAGTTAAGGCAGAAGATAAAGGAAAGGCACCATTAAGAGATTAAAAAAGCAATCTAACTTTCAGGAGCATGAAGAAAGGACTTCTGGGGGAAGGAAGCTAACATCAGTCATAGGAGGTGGAAGGGCACAGCAGGATGGGGAGAAAAGGATGGAATAGGTTGGAAGAATAAGGGATTGCCTTTTGAACTAAGTACACATTGGCAAAGATAAGAGTTCCGGTGGAGTTACTAGATTTGAGGTTGTGGAGGGAAGACTGGGTGCATCAATATCACAACAAGTGCAGACAGAGAGGCTCATTGCCCCAGCGCCAGTATATGGATCTGTTGAAGTTGGCTGACTGCAATCCTGTGCCATCCCCATTTCCCCTTTCGTTAGTCTCTCCTTCCTGCCTGACAATTCAGGCCAAGTTAATACAGAACTTTCTTTAATGCACTTCATTGCTTATGCAAGGGAACCTTGACTGACAGCCACTAGGCAGCTTCTCACAGCACTTGCTGCAAACCCTTTTAAGTGTAGATTCTAAGTAAAACTCACATGAAAAAACCCACAGCTCACACTGATTCACAGCTACTCAATCTTCCTCTAGGGGATGAGGTCAGAGTGACTTAAAACACATCTGTGTCTTTTCCACGTTTCTGTGTCTCATTGGGAGCTCTTTCTGTTACGGGGCATACAGCTTCTTTGCCGGGAAAGCCACAAAAATGCAAGAGTCCAAAATTGTGAGTGTATCCTGCATTTTTAAATTGCTACTATTCCCTGGTTAATTGTCTACATTCACATTTCTCAATTCCCTTATCTTTCATCATGAAACTTGGATACCTTTATATACAATTGATTTCTAATTTTCAGCCTGGATTTGCTAAACAAGATAGATGTTTATATGCATTCGTTTTTCATGTTTCACTTTGTAGTGATCCTAATAACACTTTACATTTATAGAATACTTTTCCAACTAAAATCTTAAAGCACTTAACAAGGAACTATTTACCAACCCCATAGCATCCTTTGAGATGCACATACGATGTATAACTGCTGCAAACTCAAACATACATTTTCACTTAGAATAACTTTTATTGAAAATAATATCTGAGGAGCTATCAGTTGAATTTTCTGGATTTATTTAAAGTAATTTAGCCTATTTCTAAGTCATCAGCATACCTTCCATGTCCACAATGAAGTTATTCATGAGTTTGGAGCTTGGTTTGGACCATGTCTTTAAATTAAAGAATCTTATCCTTTCAATATCCAATATTGATAACAGAATCAGGGAACATGTTCAAAACACAGACCTGGCATAGGATACAGACTTTATTTTATTTTTTTGTGGTTTTTTTAATTTATTTCAGCTTATTATGGGGGTACAAAAGTTCAGGTTATATATATTGCCCATGTCCCGCCCATCCCCCCGAGTCAGAGCTTCAAGCATATCCATTCCCCAGACAGTGCGCATGGCACTCATCATGTAGGTATACCCCCATCTCCTCCCCCCACCCCCATCCCCCCAAGTCAGAACATTCAAGCGTGTCCATTCCCCAGACAGTGCTCAATGCACTCATCATGTAGGTATACACTCATCCCCTCCCCCCCACATCTGTCCAACCCCCAATTGGTGTTATTCCCAAATGTGCACTTAGGTGATGATCAGGGAAACCAATTTGCTGGTGAGTACATGTGGTGCTTATTTTTCCATTCTTGAGATACTTCACATAATAATTTTGTTATTTTAGGAGATAGTACAAACAAAGAACGTTGTGGTATGGTAGAAAGCACATGGTCCCATGCGTCAAAAATTTGGCCAATTTAATTTAATTAAAAATATTGGTTTGGTATATATATCAATAAGATTAGCTTGACTTCAAGTATTAAACCCGAAGGGCCAGTGGTGTAAATTCTATAGACCTTTTTATTTGTTTGCAATGTCCATGAGGCAGGCAGTCCTGACTTGATTTGGCAACTCTGGTCCCTGAGGTCATTAGGAACTCAGTCTTGTCCATGCTTTATACATGGCCTTTCTGCATCTTGGTAGGTAAAGATGATGGCATCTGCATTTCAGGCAACAGGAGGGTTGGGGAATCATGAAGAACAAGGGCAAAGTAGGTGTCCCTGTTGTCTCTTATAGGAACTTCTTAGAGGCAAGCACAAAATATGAATTTTTTTTACATACTTTCTGTGGATCTTTATCACATTGTCACATCTAACTAACAGTGAGGTTGAAAAATTTATTCTCAATCTCACTGGCCATGTTCTCAGATGAAAATTCTATTACTACAGAAAAGAGAAAAAACAGATCTCAAGGGGAAACTAACAGTTCATTGCAATAATGATTATCTGCAAGTTTTTGTAATTAGATTACTGGCTTTTTCACTAAGTCACTGTTTGACCTTGAAAAAACCAATTTTATTTTTGTACTTTAATTTCCTTGTCTTCAAAATGAGGGTATTGTACTAAATGATCTTCAAGGTTTCTCCCCATTTCTAATAGTATGTAGATAAATGAATGAATGGCCAGCTGAATGAGTAAATGATAGCAGAGTGAGTTGGGATCTTTAAAAGAGTCTAATAGGCTTAAAAGTGTCACTAGATCCATGTTCTGGGACTCTAACTTTATCACAAAGGGTTTGAACAGATCACAAGGCTATGGATGCATTTTTTAATCAATACATATTTATTTGATTCTTTAACTATGCAATTGTATACATTTAGAAGTTTGCATAAACACAAATTTATAATTGAATAAATAGCTACTAAATAAACACCCATGTAGCCTTAATTAAGGACAAAAATATAGTGCATTGCCAGCACCTCAATAGTCTCTCATGTGTCCCTACTGGATCACAAACTTCTCCTTCCCCTGCAGGTTCTAAAGGTTAGAGATAATTTTATCATGATTATTGTGAGAAACTTCTTTATTTCTTTATAGTTCTATTTCCTATGCATGTATACCTAAATATAATGATTTAGTTTTTTTCTGCTTTTAAATCTCAAAAATGAAAACATTCTGTGCATATTTTTTGATATGGATTGGAATTTGAAATCATGTTTGTGAGATCTATACACAATGCTGTTTACAGCTTTACTCTGGTCATTTTGATTGCTAAGTGCTCTTCAATTGTATGATATATGCCACAATTTATTTATCCTTTCAACTGTTGATGACATTTGAATTGTCTCAAAATTTTTGTTCATATGAATAGTTGCTGCTTTGAATATACCTGTGCATGTCTCATGGTATGCTTATGTATGAATTTATCTAAAGTATAAATTCCTAACCTGGAGTCATTGGACACTCCAATTAGTTACTTGGTTATAGAGTCATTAAACTGCCAAACATTATCCAAAGTAGTTATGCCAGTTTACACTCCATTCATATGGGAATATGTGAGAATTCTCGTGGCTTCACATTATCTCCAACACTTGATATTGACAGACATCTTAATGTACATTTTGCTTTAATAAAAGTTAGGTTTATCAACTAGGACAGGTCTGAATTTAGAAGAGACATTAGTAATACAAGCAGTCATAAGGAATGTGGAGTCAAAGAAGTAGAAAGACCAGTGGCATTTCTACAATAGGGAATCTGAAACTTTAGTGTGTGTTAAATGATGTCATCAATATATTCATTCATTCATTTGTGTAAATCAAAAATTATTTAAGTACCTACTAAGTGGCAGGTATGAAGCCTGATATCATAAACCTGAGAGCCTTGATAAGGAGAAAGAAAATCAAAACAATCACATGAATTGGTGATAAAAACTTGAAAGAATGTGTTTCTATAAGAGCACATAAGAAAGGGACCAACTTATACTGGGAGGTGAGAGAAATTACTACAATCGAGAACTAAAGAATGAGGCAGGGTCAACAGGCAAAGATTGGAGTGGAGGGAGCTTTCTAGATAAGGCTAAATCATGGTTGGGATGTGGCAAAGTCATAACATGTAACCAAAATATTTGTACCTCCATAATTTCCTGAAATAAAAAAAGAACTTTTACAAGAGACTATTGTGCATTAAAGGCATTTAAAGACAGCTTGTGTGGCTAACTGCAGAGTGAGGGTGAAGGACAAATGAAAGTGTAGGAAGGGATCAGGAGATACAGATACCTGAAGATCATCTTAAGAAATTTAGTCTAAATAGTAACCTCATTTATGAACCCCGTTTTAATTTTTGGGGGGTCACATGATCAGATTTTCATTTTGCAAAGAACAATCTGCAGGAGTGGAGAAAAGAAGTAATAGTAGCTTAGTCTTGAACTGCGATGGTGGAAGATGGAAGATAGATAGATGTACACATACATACATAGACAGTCAGACAGGCAGGTAACTCAATCAACTTTGTAGCTATTTAGTGGTGAAATCTAAAGGATTTGTTGCTAGATTAGTTACATGGGGTTAGAGTGAAAATACCAAACTTGACATTTACATTTCCGGCTTTCACAATTGGATAAATGGAGGCAATATTCACAGAAATAAAGAACACTGGAAAATGGCAGGGAGTAGGAAGGGAAAATAATGTTTTATCTTGGACATATTGAGTTTAAAGTACCCTTGAGATATTTAATACTTGAGTAGGGCTATGACGCACACTGCCTGAATTTGAGTGCGGAGCAGCTCCTTATGTGACCCAGGGAAAATTATTTAACATTGTTGTGTCTTAGGGTCCTCATCTGTAAAACATGAATAATAATAGTAACCGCTTTTATTTAGTTATTGTGATGAAATATACAAAATACTTTGAGGACATCTGGTACTTTTTAGGTCCTCAATAAATGTTAGCTATTTGTATTTCTGCTTGCTATTATTATCTAAGAGGAGATGTGAATTAAGCAGCTGGAATTAGGGGTCTTGAGGTGAGAAGAACATTATAAGATAGATATTTATTTTTATTTTGTATTATAAAAATTTCCAAGCATCTACAAAAGTAGACAGAACATTATAATCAAGCAACATGTATGCATGCTACAGCTTCAACAATGATCATTTCATGCCCAATCTTGTTTCATCTATATCCCCCATACTACACCTCTATCCAGGACCATTCTAAAATATATACTAAATGTCATATCATTCAATCTATTAATTTACTTATATATATGGAGATAAACATTTGAGAGTCATCTGCACATAGGAGGTAATTGAAATGTAGGGAGTGGATGCTATTGCCTGAGGAAAAAGTACAGGATGAGAATACAATCAAGCCTCGAGATACTCCAACATTGAATGGCTGAACGGAAGAGAGTGGGAATACAAAGAAGCAAAGAAGCAGTGGTTAGAAAGCTAAGACAAAATCTGAGAGATTATGGTGTCATGGAAACCCAGGGGAGGCAGTATTTTAAAGAGAGTATTCAATGGTGTCAAATATTACCAAGACGTCAAGTAAGATGAGGATAGAAAAGTGTCCGTTGACTTCAGCAACAGGGATGTCATTGGTCTTTCATTAGAGTAATGGGGAAGAAAAGAAATTGTAGTGAGTTTGGGTGGGAATAGCAGGTGAGGAAATATACAATGGGTGTAGAGGATTATTTCAGATAAGGAATGAGATTAGTCTATAATTGGAGAAGGACATGGGTAGAAACAAAGGCTTTTGTACTTTTGATTCTTGATTATATTTAAGTGCTCATGGGAAAGGCCTAGTTGAGAGGGAGAAATTGATAACTGAGGAGAGAGAGGGGATAGCTAACAGTGGCAGGTTTCTGAGACCGGGGAAGAGATTCAGAGCATAGGTGGAATGATTAGCCTTGGAAAGGACAAAGGATCCCTCATTGAACATTTATTTAAAGTACAGATTCTTGGTTGAAGCCCAGGAATCAGCATTCTTAAAAATACACAAAGTATTTCAGATGCAAATGGTTCAAGGACTACCCTCTCATACACACTGACCAACAAGCTTAGACTAAAATGCTTGCTGTAAAGGCACCACTTTAACATCTCCAAGTTGTTGCAATTCTCTGAGAGCATTTTGATGTTTTTTTCTTAAAGTATATTTGGACATTTTTTTCATTATACAAGTAAACATGCTCAGTATAAAAAAGTTTATAGGAAAACACCTATAATCTCATCCTTCAAAATAGTCACTGATTACATTTGGGCAGATTCCCTTGAATCTTTTTTTTTTTTTTTGCCATTTTATCCCCTATTTAAGTTCATATAGCTTGTGTGATTTTGTATCCTATTTTTTTCACTCAGCATTAGAGTATTAGTGTCTTCATTTGTCACAGTATTAGAGCCATTAACATTTTCCATGTTATTACAAACTGTTTATAAATATTTTATTGGCTGCCTATTTCCACAGTCTGTTATTCCAATCACCCTTTTTTGTACTTACTTAATCAATACTGTTCCCCTGCATACACTCCCATTCAAAGGTATACTTACTATAAGTTATATATCATTCTGGCAGATTAGCTCTAAATTCACACCTTTTTATTTTATTCAAGAAAGAAATCATACTATATTTTCCTGGTTGATTCACCTTTCCCTTCTTCTGGATCATAATTCCATACCATTTCCTCTCTACTCATACCATCAGAACTTCCTCCTCCACCTCTGATTTCATGCTGAGAACATGATCTTTCTTTATATCTCACATAGAGAACTAAATCAGTCAGAAGAGAAGAAGAGAACTTCCTTAGACATGTTCCACCATATCTACCCATCTACCTATTGTCTATGAAGAAATTTTTGTTGTTCTATATATCTCACTGCTTGAGTACTAGATGCCAAATATTTCATGCCAGTGCACCATCAATATTTCACTTTCTAGGCAATCATTCACCTCAGTGCAGGAACATTGAAAATTTTTTCTTCCATCATAATACATAAACACACAAATATAATGCTTTTCTTGGTCCACTTGTGGTTATTGTCACATTTATTTTTTATCTTTTGCAACACAATTTCTTGTAAGAAGTAAATATCTATATTCACTGTCTCCAATTCTTCACCTCTCATTCTTTCTTACACCCACTATAGTCAGGTCTTTGCCCTCAGCACTCAACCAAAACTGCTGGCACCAAAAATAACCAGTGACCTCAACATTTCTAAAATCATTAATAATTTCTCAATTTCACCTTATTTGACCCATCAGCAGCATTTGATTCAGTTGATCACTCCCTTGTTTTTTGATATGCTGTCTTTACTTCTTCTCCAGGATGCTACTCACTCTTCACTGGATGTTCTTTCTTGGTCTCTGATGGTGGTGCTTCCACTTGTCTTTAGTCTTTTAGTGTAACATTGCCTCAGGGCTCAATTGTTGGTCTTTGATACTCATTCATTTGCATGGTGAGCTCATCTGGTCTCATGAATAAATTGGATACCTAATAGGAAGCTTGAACTTAACATGTTTCAGGAAAAAAAAAAAACATTTTGGTTTCTACCTCCTAAACCTGCTACTCCTATTGTTTTTTACATCTCAACAAATGGCAGGTCCATTCTTCCAGTAGCTAAGGACACATACATGGAGGCCTCCTTGACTTCTCTCTTCTTCTCATCCTGCCCCCACATCCTGTCCATTAGTAACTCCTGCTGGATCTGTCTTCAAGTACATCCAGAATCCTACCACTTCTCTCCATTTTCACTGTTACTGCTCTACTCCAAGCAACCATTACCTTTCAGTTGAATCACTGGATTACCTCATAAATGCTTGCAGCAATGTTATTAATATAATAGATTAGTGGGGGGAATACCTCTATGGACTTCATACCCAGTTTCTATGTTAATGTAAGTCAGTCTGTGTATATCAGATCACTTTTGAGTAAGAATCATATTTAGGGAACACTAAGTTGGAGGTTCCAATTATGCACTCAGGGTAGGCACTGCTACTGTAAGCACTGTTGCTTGAGTAAGCCAATAACAATGATGCAAACATTAAAACCCTGATTCATGCAGGCAGGGAATTCTAGCTGAGGGCATGGGTAGTATGAGTGAGAGCCTGTAATAAGTAACAAGAATAGGGCCTGAGTGACAGCTGCCATATTTGAGGGTAGGGAATACGTATGTTTTTGGAGAGCCACTCCCCTAGGGAATTGCTTTGCAGAAAGGAGTAAGAGTTCTGGGTTGGCATTGGTGGTGACTCATGAATAGAGCAAGGCAGGAATACAGAATCTTCCGTGTATAATTTGGAGAATGATAGGAAAGCTATAATGAGGCAAGAGCAGGGTCATTTACAGCCAGATGAGTAGGACTCCCTTTAAGGTTGCATGCACTTTCTTTACTGCTGACCACCTGGATCACACTCAGAGATCTGCCATCTGAAATCCTGACAATATCTTTAAATACACCCAAGTGGGAACAAAGACTGAAGGAAGGAAGTAATGTATTTGAGAGCAATTTATTTCTTTTATTTAGACTACTATCTCTTTTTTTTTATTTCAGCTTATTATGGGGGTACAAAAGTTCTGCATAGATATATTGCCCATGTCCCTCCCAATCCCCCGAGTCCGAGCCTCAAG
>CM052457.1:78360166-78382552 GCA_028533085.1 Varecia variegata
TATCATTCCCAAATGTGCACCCAGGTGTTGATCAGGGAAACCAATTTTCTGGTGAGTACATGTGGTGCTTATTTTTCCATTCTTGGGATACTTCACTTAATAGAATGGGTTCCAACTCTCCCCAGGAGAACCAAAGAGATGTTGTATCATCGTTATTTCTTATAGCTGAGTAATACTCCATGGTATAAAGGTACCACATTTTACTAATCCATTCATGAATTGATGGACATTTGGGTTGTTTCCACCTCTTAGCGATTGTGAATTGTGCTGCTATAAACATTCGGGTGTAAGTATCTTTATTATAGAATGACTTTTCTTGCTGATTTTCCAGAGTTCTATATAGATTCTAGTGATGAACTCTTTATAAGATGTGTAGCATGCAAATATTTTCTCCCATTCTGTAGGTGTCTGTTCACTCTAATGATATTTTCCTTGCCTGTGCAGAAGCTTCTTAATTTGATCAGGTCGTGTTTATTTATTTTTGTTGTTGCTGGGATTGCCTTTGGGTCCTTATTCATAAATTCTTTTCCTAGGCTGATGTCTGTAGGGGGTTTTCTAACATTTTCTTCTAGAATTCTTATGGTTTCATGCCTTAGGTTTAAGCTGTTATCCATATTGAGTTGATTTTTGTGAGTGGTGAGAGGTGTGAATCCTGTTTCCATCTTCTACATGTGGCTATCCAATTTTCCCAGAACCACTTGTGGAATAGGGATTCTTTTTTC
Source organism: Varecia variegata (assembly GCA_028533085.1). Classification (NCBI taxonomy): domain Eukaryota; kingdom Metazoa; phylum Chordata; class Mammalia; order Primates; family Lemuridae; genus Varecia; species Varecia variegata. The sequence continues at coordinate 78,360,889 of CM052457.1, forward strand.
CAGTGTATGTTTTTGTCTGCTTTGTCAAAGATCAGGTGGCTATAAAAGGATGGTTTTATATCTGGATTCTCTGTTCTACTCCATCCGTCTATGTCTCTGTTCTTGTGCCAGTACCAAGTTGTTTTGGTTACTATAGTCTTGTAGTATAGCTTGAAGTCTGGTAAATTGATGCCTCCCAATTTGTTCTTTTTGCTAAGGTTGCTTTGGCTATACAGGGTCTTTTCTGGTTCCATATGAAGTGTAGAATTATTTTTAGAATTATTTTTTTCTAGATCTGTGAAAAATGATGTTGGTATATTGATAGGGATTGCATTGAATATGTAGATCACTTTGGGTAGTATAAACATTTTAACAGTGTTGATTCTGCCAATCCATGAGCATGGTATGGTTTTCCATCTCTTTTTATCCTCTGCTATTTCCTTCCTTAGTGTTTTGTAGTTCTCCCTGTAGAGGTCTTTTACCGCCTTAAATTTATTCCTGGGTATTTTTTTTTTTTTTATGTGTGTGTGTGTGTGCTATCGTGAAAGGTATTGAGTCTTGATTTGGTGTAGTAGAACTACCATTTAACCCAGCAATCCTACTACTGGTTATATACTCAAAGGAAAAAAAGACATTCTGTAAAATAGATATTTGCACTCGAATGTTTATAGCAGCACGATTCACAATTGCAAAGATGTGGAAAGACCCAAGTGTCCATCAATACATGAGTGGATTAATGAAATGTGGTATATGTATATCACAGAGTACTACTCAGCCATAAAAAAAATAGTGAACTAATTCCTCTAGTATTATCCTGGATGGAACTGGATCCTATTCTTCTAAGTGAAATATCACAAGAATTGGAAAACAAACACCACATGTTCTCACCATTAAGTTGGTACTATTCAATCAAAGCTTATGTGCACATATGGAAACTTATGTGCTCATTGGGTGTTGGGCAGGTGCGGGGGGAGGAGAGTATAGATAAAGTCACACCTAATGGGGACAGGCATGCTTACAGTTGTGACTCTGGTGGTGCAAAGGCTGTTTATGTAACCAGAGTTTGTACCCCTGTAATACTCTGAAATAAAAATAATAATAATAGAAAAAGAACTTCCAGATCTCTACTTGTTTCCTGTTACACTTATCTCCTTCCTTGTCAAAGCAGATTTCTTTCTTTGAGTGTCTTACGAAAGTTCTCCTTTGTCAGCTGTACTTGAGTGGCTTCCATGCTGGGTGAGAGTTTGCAAGCAGTGTATTTTTCCAATGCCATCCACAATGTGATGGTGGTTTCTGACAAAGGAGTTTTCAAGGCTGCTAAGCAACCATTACTGATAGCTAAAAAATAGGCAGCAGCCATTGTATTTATGGGACTCTGAAAGTTTAAGAAGCTTTTACAAGCCAATACCTCTGTTAGATAATTACTATAAGATTCTGCTTTTGAAATGGATTAAAATATATTGCATGTGAATCTACAATCATTTTGTACAGCCAAAACTGTTCCTTGAATTAAAGACTTCGTTTCCATGGATATTTTTCTGTTTAACAATATTAATTGTATTCCATCTGGGTAGACACTTCCTTCATGTGTACTTATTTCCCTTAAATATATATATATATATATATATATATATATATATATATAATATGTGAACCATGCAAATATGGAGTGTGGATTTGAAACTTTCTTCTGAATGAACTATCTCTTAATTTCTTCAGATTTTTATCTTTCATTATTATCATTTCCTCATGAATCTATTAACCAATTCATTTCCTTATTTTTTCATTCTTTCATTCATTTAACATTAAAGGCTTAGGTTTACCACCATTTTTTCTCTCTCTTTTCAAATATATCTCTTTTTTTCTGTATTAACTACAAGATACATTTATTTTTTTTGCTTACCTCTGCTTTTTTTCTTTTAGTTTTTGAGTTATAACATGCATACAATGAAGTACACAAATTTCAAGTGCATAGCTCAATGAATTTTTAAAGGTATGTACCTATGTAACCACCATCAGCATCAAGTTGTGGAACTTTCTGGCACCCCAAAAGCCTTTCCCATGCCCTTCCCAGTCAATAGCCACATTCCACAGACATCTTCTAATCTGATTTCTATTATTGCAAACTAATTTTTCCTTTTCTTGAACTACACATAAGTAAATTCTTTTTTGTGTCTGTCTTTCACTTATCTGTATGTTTTGGCATTCCATTCATGTGTTGGATGTGACAGCACTTTGTCGTTTTTTATTGCTGTGTAGATATTCATTGTATGCATATATCACAATATGATTATCCATTCTGTATTATAATGAAGACAACTTCCATGAGCAGTCTTGAACATGTCTTCTTATAGATTCATACACTTGCTGATCTTGCGAATATACAAATATGTGAAACTCCTGGATAATAGCACAGCTGTATATTTATAAACTGTCAAATAGTTTTGAAAAGTGATTGTAACAATTCATACTGCAAGTGGCAATGCCTGAGAATTCCACTTGTTGCATATCACCAACATCACATAGTATAGTTCATCTTCAAAAAATTTTAACCAGGAGTTGGCTAACTTTTTCCATAACTGGACAGGTAGTAAGCATTTTAGGCTTTACGGAACATAAAGCCTGTTGCCACTACTCAACTCTGCCATGGTAGTACATAAGCAGCCATTGACAGTACATAAACAAGTAGGCTTGGCTGTGTTTGCTAACCGCTGGACTAAAATGTCTTATTGTAACACTTCTGTATTCTAGCCCATGGACAGAGGAAACGGAAAGTGGAACATGCTATGTTTTTCTTTAAGAGCATGCCCACAAGTTACAAATATCACATCAATCTGAATCTTTTTTTAATCTCATAAATGAACATTTTTTTAATTTCAGCATATTATGGCGGTACAAAAGTTTACATTACATATATTGCCCTTGCCCCCGGCTCCCTCGAATCAGAGCTTCAACCGTGTCCATTCCCTAGACGGCGCACATCACACTCATGATATATGTATACACCCATCCCCTACCCCCCCACATCTGCCCGACACCCGATTAATGTTATTCCTAAATGTGCTCTTAGGTGATGATCAGTGAAATCAATTTGATGGTAACTACATGTGGTGCTTATTTTTCCATTCTTGGGATACTTCACTTAGTAGAATGGGTTCCCGCTCCATCAAGGAAAATACAAGAGGTGCTATATAACCATTGTTTCTTGTAGCTGAGTAGTACTCCATGGTATACATATACCACATTTTATTAATCCACTCATGTATTGATGGGCACTTGGGTTGTTTCCACATCTTTGCAATTGTGAATTGTGCTGCTATAAACATTAGATTGCAGATGTCTTTTTATAGAATGTCTTTTGTTCTTTTGGGTAGAAGCCCAATAATGGGATTGCTGGATCAAATGGTAGGTCTACTTGTATCTCCATATTGCTTTCCACAGAGGTTGCACTAGTTTGCAGTCCCACCAGTAGTGTATGAGTATTCCTGTCTCTCTGCATCCACGCCAACATTTATTGTTATGGGACTTTTTGATTAAGACCATTCTCACTGGAGATAAGTGATATTTCATTGTGGTTTTGGTTTGCATTTCCCTGATGATTAGAGATGTTGAGCATTTTTTCATATGTTTGTTGGCCATTCTTCTGTCTTCTTTTGAAAAATTTCTGTTCATGTCCTTTGCCTAATTTTTGATAGGGTTGTTTGATTTTTTCTTGCTGATTTTCCTGAGTTCTAAATAGATTCTAGTTATCACTCCTGTATCAGATATGTAGAATGCAAAAATTTTTTCCCATTCTGTAGGTTGTCTGTTTTCTCTCATGTCAGTTTCTCTGGCTGTGCAGAAGCTTTTTAATTTAATCAGGTCCCATTTATTTTTGTTGTTGCTGTGATTGCCTTAGGAGTCTTCTTCATAAATTCTTTGCCTAGGCCAATGTCTATAAGAGCATTTCCTACATTTTATTCTAGAATTCTAATAGTTTCACACCTAAAGTTTAAGTCTGTTATCCACCTTGATTTTATTTTTGTGAGAGGTGAAAGCTGTGGGTCCTGTTTCAGTCTTCTACGTGTGGCTATCCAGTTTTGCCAGCACCATTTATTGAGTAAGGATTATTTTCTCCAGTGTATGCTTTTTCTGCTCTGTCAAAGATTAGATGGCTATATGAGGATGGTTTTATATCTGGGTTTTCTCTTCTGTTACACAGGTCTGTATCCCTGCACTTTGGACAATACTATGCAGTTTTATTAACCAAAGCCTTGTAGTATAGTTTGAAGACTGGTAAATTAATACCTCCCATTTTGTTCTTATTGCCTAAAATTCCTTTTGCTAAACAGCTTCTTCTCTGATTCCGTACAAAGTGTAAAATTATTTTTTCTATATCTGTGAAAAATGATGTTGGTAATTTAATAGGGATTGCATTGAATCTGTAGATCACTTTGGTAGTATAGACATTTTAATAATGTTGATTCTTTCGATTCACAGGCATGGTGTGGTTTCCCACCTGTTTACATTCTCTGCAATTTCCTTCCTCAGTGTTTCATACTTCTCCCTGTAGAGGTCTTTTACCTCCTTAGTTAAATATATTCCTAGGTAATTTGTTTTCTTTGTTGCTTTTGAGAAGGCTATTGAGTCTTTGATTTGGTTCTCAGTTTGACTGTTATTGGTATATATGAATGCCTTTGATTTGTGTGTATTGATTTTGCATCCTGAGAATTTACTGAATTCATTTATCAATTCTGGGAGTCTCTTGGTTGAATCCTTGGGGTTTTCTAGATATAATATCATATCATCAGCAAAGAGTGAGAGTTTGATCTCTTCTGTCCCCATTTGGACACCCTTGATTCTGCTCCCTTGCCTGATTGCTCTCGCAAGGACTTCCATCCAGCACTATGTTGAAGAGGAGTGGGGACAGTGGGCAACCTTGTCTGGTTTCAGTTCAAAGAGGGAATGCTTTCAATTTTTCCCCATTCAGTATGATGTTGGCTGTGGGTTTTTCATATATGGTTTGTATCATTTTTATGTAGGCCCCGTCTATGCCTATTTTGTTAAGTGTTCTTATCATAAAATGGTGTTGAATTTTGTCAAATGCTTTTTCTGCGTCTATTGAGAGGATCATATGGGCTTTGTTTTTGCTTCTATTTATGTGGTGAATTACATATATAGATTTGTGTATGTTGAGCCATCCCTGCATCTCTTGGATGAAGCCCACTTTGTCGTGATGGATTATTTTCTTGATAAGCACCTGGATTCTATTCACTAGGATTTTGTTGAGAATTTTTGCGTCTATATTCATGAGGGATATTGGTCTGTAGTTTTGCTTTTTTGTTGCGTCCTTTCCTGGTTTTGGTATCAGAGTTATGTTGTCTTCATAAAATGTGTTGGGGAGAATTCTGTCCTTCTCAATGTTTTGGAGTAACTTTTGTAGGATAGGCACCAGTTATTCTTTGTAGGTATGGTAAAATTTGGGTGTGAAACCATCTCGTCTGGGGCTTTTCTTTTTGGGAAGATTTTTTTTTTGCTGTTTGCATTTCAGTTCTTGATCTTGGTCTGTTCAGGAATTCTATTTATTCCTGGTTGATCCTAGGGTGGCTGTGTGTTTCTAAAAATTTGTCCCTTTCCTCCACATTTTCCAGTTTGTGTGCATAAAGGTTTTTGTAGAATTCATAGATGATACCTTGTATCTCTGTGGCATCAGTTATAATTTCACCTTTCATGTTCCTGATGGAGGTTATCAGAGATTTTTCTTTTCTGCTTTTCGTTAGTCTAGCCACAGGTGTGTCAATTTTGTTTATCTTTTCAAAGAACCAACTTCTTGTTTTATTAATCTCCCGTATAGGTTTCCTGTTGTCCATTTCATTTAGTTCTGATTTGATCTTATTAATTTCACTCCTTCTGTTGGGTTTGGAGTCAGTCTGTTCTTCTTTCTCTAGCTGTTTGAATCTATTCATTAGGTTGTCTATTTGTAAATTTTCTGTCTTTTGGATATAGGCATTTGTGGAGATAAACTTTCCTCTCAGGTCTGCTTTAGCTGTGTCTGACAGATTTTGATAACTTGTGTCTCCTTTGTCATTTTGTTCAAAGGATCTTTTCATTTACATCTGGATTTACTTTGTTTATAAAGTGATGATTCAGGAGAAGGTTGTTTAGCTTCCACTACTTTGAGTAGAAATGAGAATTTCTGCTAGAGTTTATTTCTACTTTTATTCCACTGTGATCTGGGAGGTATTTATCTTTTCATCTTTGCATTTATTTATTGACCTGGCTGTAGTACTCTGTGTATGTCCATCTCCATCAACTCTTTACCTCTCTAGTTTTTCATTTATGTAATATCATATCATATTCTCCTCTTTATTCATCCATCTCCTTATTATGGTGATTTACTGACACCTTTCCTAAACTTGCATACCCATCTCTTTCTGATTTTCTAGGTAAAAAACAAATTTATTTGTAGTACCTCACATCCCCCAAAATAACATGCTAACTCTGAGCTCCATGAAAGCAGAGAATGTAGATATATTTTGCTCACAGCTGTGTCTCCATTGCTTAGTACAGTGAGTAGCACTTAATTGTCACCAAATAAATATTCCTTAAATGAGTATATGAATATCTGCCATGTATTTATATCCTCATCTGCTTCTTACTCCTTTCCACCATTACTCCATCAGTTTCTTTCTCATCATCATTGTTTCTTCATTATCTGCTTTCACTCCAACAGGCTGTCAAGCTCTCCACTCATGATCCCAACTATTCATCTGTACATCTCTATCCCTAAAGTTCCCTATCTATATGTGAGTAGCTATCTAACATTTTATTATTATATTACAAGATATTGTCATCAGTTCATCCTTGCACCTATGCCTCTTTTATCTCCTCTGTCATTCATGAATCCATCATTCTCTATCATGCTTTTCTACCTAAATTATATTATGTGTCATTTCAATATAGAATGATAGGTATGTGTAGTTTTCAGTGGAAGGCCTAAATAAAGGAAGACAGAAAGTTTGCATCTTTATCAACTTGTTTTACATGAATTAAATTATATAGATTCAGCCAATAAAAAGAAAAAAGCAAGAAGAAAAAAATAGCAACTTAAGTAGTGCCTGTCACTCCATTTAATGAATGTAGTACATGAATGGAATATGAGATATCTATTCCTAAAGTCATTTTAATGAGATTACAATGTTTAAGACCAGGTATTATTCATATAACATGGTCTTAAAACACAGGTGAACTATTTTTTGTGTGGCTCGCCCAAAGAAACAGCAATCTATTCCAAATTTAAAGACAACAATAGCTAATTTGGATCTACTGAGAGTCAGTATAGTAGTGTTTTCTATCACAGCACTTTCCCAGGTGAATGTCAAGTTTAACTTTGGCTATTGATAATGTTAGCCTCTTTGGTTGCTTTTTGGAACTTAAACTCTATGTAACACATGAATTTACCATAGTCATTATTCATAAGCAGGATGGTATTGTAGGGAATAGGGATGCTTGAGCTTAGTCTTGATGGATGATTTGGAATGTTTCAAACAGAAAAGAAAGGCAAGAGAAGTCTAGAATGAGGGACAGTAAAATGCCCACCAAGGTCATCTAATTGAATTGCCCAAGCATGTGTGCATCTCTCCATCAACTCTTGAGCTCTGTAGTTATCCATCTAGTAGAGCATCTTCACCTATTCTCTTCCTCATTCAGCCAGTGTTTCATTTTGGAGTTTTACATGACATTCATATGATTGGTTTAATTGCTATCTGGTATAGTTAACATTATATATCCAAGTTAACATTTTTATTTTTTATAAAGTAATAAATTACCTTGCTTGCACAAGCTTCACTTATTATTTTAACTTATCAAAATAATCCATGAGTAATTTTTAGCACCCACATATAAATGAGAACATATTAAATTTGTCTTTCTGTACTAGGATTATTTCACCTAACATAATGACCTCTTGTTATATCCATGTTGTTGTGAATGACAGGAGGATTTAATTATTTTTATGGCTGAATAACGTTCCATTGTGTATATGTATATTTTATGTGTCCATTCACCCATTGATGGACACTTAAGTTTATTCCAAATCTTGGCGATTATGAAGAGTGCTGCAATAAATTGATCTCATGGAGACAGAGAGTAGAATGTTGGTTACCACACACTAGGAAGGATAGCAGGGAGAGCAGAATAAAGTGGGGATAGTTAATGGGTGCAAAATATAGTAATGTAGAATAAATAAAATCTAGTATTTGATAGCACAACAGGGTCTCTTTCTCTCCCTCTCTGCCAGTCTTGTGAGAACACCTCAAGAAGGCAGTCATCTACAAGCCAGAAAGGTAGCCCTTATCAGAAACTGCCAACATTTTGATCTAGAGCTTCTTGCCTCCCAAATGGTGATAAAATAAATTTTTGTTATTTAAGCTATCCAATCAATGGTAATTTGTTATAGCAGCTCACACTGACCAAGGTATTCTCGAAAAGCGGAATAGTAGAGGTTTTGGTAAAAGGAAATTGGGACGAGATTGGTATATAAATTTGACATATAGGCTAAACTGTAGGATAACTTATTTTATAGTGATAATTAGGAAAGAAATAGTTGGGAAGAGCCATTCTGTAATTATAACAAATCTCAAACACTGACCTTGAAAACCATCCTTTTAAAGGAGCCCAAATTTGATTGAATCAATCTGTAGAGCAATTTATGCCCAAGGACATTGTTGAAAATAATAGGATAATAAGTTGGTGATTGGTAGAGCTTAAAAGCTGGTGGTGGTTAAGGAAAGAGGTAGTTGAAAAGAGCCCTGCCTATACCATTGCCATTCCATGGACAACGTGGGCACACCTAGGGCTTTGTAACTGAAGAGCAATTTCAGAGACCTCACATTATTGGGGGAAAATGGACTGTAATCAAAACATTTGTACCCCAATATATTCTAAAACAGCAGCAACAAAAATCATCCAGTCACTAAACAAATTGATAAAGCAATAACAAAAACAAGCCCAAGAGAGAAGGGACCAGTGTCCATATTTCTTACAATATGTTATCTAGAATGTTCAGTTTTCAGCAAATATTACAAGATATGCAAAGAAACAGGAAAGCATAAGCCATATACTGGGTGAAAACAAAAACAAACCAGGAAAACAGAAACAGAAAGGCCTTCCAGAACAATCAGATGTCAGATTAAATAGAAAAAGACTTTCAAGTAGCCATTATAAATATGTTCACAGAACTAATGAAAACTTTAATTAAAGATGTAATAGAAAGTATGATGACAAAGTCACACTAAACTGAAAACATTAATAAAAAGATAGAAATTATAAAAATGAAATGAATGGAAATTCTGTAGTTGAAAAATACAATAACTGCAATAGGAAATGTATGAGAAGGGCTCAACAGTAGGTTTGAACTGGCAGAGGAAATAATTAGTGAACTTGAAGATAGATCAATAAAGAATGTGCAGTCTGAACAACAGGGAGAGGAAAAAATGGAGAAAAATAAATAGAGACTAAGAGAAATGTAGGACACCTTTAAGCACATGAATATACATTGTGATGGTTAGTTTTATGAGTAAATTTGGCTAGACTATAGTACTACATTATTAATTCAAACACAAATCTAAGTGTTGCTGTCAAGGTATTTTGTAAATGCAGTTAACATATACAATCAGTTGACCTTGAATAAAGGAGATTATTGGGTGGACATTATTCAATCAGTTGGTAGATGTTAGGAACAAAAACTGAGGTTACTTTAGAAAAAGAAATTCTGCTTCACAACAGCAGCAACAGCTCTTGCCTGAGAGTTTCCAGCCTACCATCCTACTCTAAGGTTTTGAACTTTCCAGCAGCATATTTTTCCCTGGAGAACCCAGAACAGGAGATTCAAAGAGGAGGAGAAAAATATTCCAATAAATTATTTGTAGAAATAATGGCCAAAATCTTTCCAAATGTGACTCCAAACAATAATCTACATATTACAAATCTTAAAGAACTCCAAATGAGATAAATACCAAGATCAGACACATCATAGCCAAACTTTTAAAAACAAAAGAAAAAAGAAAAAAAAACCTTTAAAGCAGCAAGAGAAAATTTACTAACTTGATAAAGGGCAACAACAATCAATTTTAATAGCTTATTTCTCATTAGAAATAATGGAGAACAAAAGGCAGTGAGTTGTCATAATCAAACTGACAACAACAACAACAAAAAAAACCCTTGTCAACTGAGAATCCTTCATTTAGTAAATCTATATTTCAAAGTCAAAGGAAAAATAAAGACATTCCCAGGTGAACAAAAATTTGAATGATTTGTTGTTGGTTGACATGCATTAAATAGCATACTAAAGACAGTTGTTCAGGTGGAAATTAAGTGACCCTAGACAGTAAATCAAATTCATATGTAAAATAAAAGGGCAACAACAAAGGTAATTATGTAGTTATGAAAGGCAGCATAAATGCACATTTCTACCCACTTTCTTCTCTTAAGTGACTAAAAAGTTATTGCACAAAGCAATATCTATATGATGTAATCCTAGGCCTTAGCAGAGAGAGACATAATATATTTGCCAATACAACAGAAAGGAGGTAGTAAGAACACAGCTGTATTGGGCTAAGGATGTTGTACTGGGCTAAGGATGTGGATTTGGGCTAAGTATGTAACTTTGGCAATCCAAATCCACAGGGAAAACGAAGAGATATAGAAACGATAAATAAGAAAGTTATAATAGTAAATGCTATATATAATACTTGTTCTTTTTTCTTCTCTCAGAATCTTTAAGAGAAATAAAATTATATAATAATATTAATGACAATGTAATGTTGGGCTTGCGACCTTTGTAGATGCAGTATGTATAACAATGATATTAAAAAGAGTGAGAAAGGGAATGGAGATATACAGGAGTATCATTTTTATACCTCACTAAAATTTAATCAGTATAAAAGCTGATTCTGATTATTAAAGATTGATTGCAAGCTCTAGAGCAACCAATAAAGAAATAACTAAAAAAGTAAAATGAATCATTAAAAACTTAAAATGCTGCATCAAAAAATAGTCACTTAATGCAAAGGAAGAATAGAGGAAGAAAAAAGACATACTATCTTGAAATAAAAAAAGACATAAGACCTACTAAAAAACCAAAATTACAGCTGCAGACATAATTTGAACCCTATCAATAATTACACTATATGTGAATGGTTTAAAAATACAATCAAAAGTCAGACACTATCCAACTGCATAAAAGAAACCATGAAATACAATTATATACTATCTATAGCAGATGTACTTTAGATTACAATATATAAGTAGATTGAATGTAAAAGGATTAAAAACGTGTATCATGCAAACATGCAAAGTTGAAATGGCTATACCAATATAAGACAAAATAAAACAAAAATGTTACTGGAAATAAATAGGGACATTTTATAATGACAAAAGAGTCAATCTATCAGAAAGATATAACAATTTTAAATATTTACATATCTAACAACAGAACAAAATACTGACAGAAATGAAGGAAAAAATAGATAATTCAACAATAATAGTTGGAGACTTAAATATCCCACTTTCATTAATGGATAGAACAACTAGGAAAAAATCAGTAAGGAAATAGAATATTTTAACAATACCATAAACCAACTATAGTTAATAGATATCTATTGAACACTCCATTCAACATTAGAATGTACATTCTTCTTAAGTACACATGGTACCTTCTCCAGGATAGACCATATACTATTCCATAAAACAAATCTTAATAAATTTAAATAGATAGAAATACATATTGTCTGACTAGGGTGGAATGAATTAGAAATCGATGACAAATAGAAATGTGAGACACTCATAAGTATGAGGAAATTAAACAGCACACTACTAAATAGCCCGTGGGTCAAAGAAGAAATGAAAAAAGAAATGAGAAATTGCTTGAGATGAATAAAAATGAAGAGACATACTGAAACTGATGGACTGTAGCTAAAATAGTGCTTAGAGGGAAATCTGTAGCTGCAAATGACTACATTAAAATATGATTTCAAATCAATATCCTAAGCTTCCACATTAAGATACTGAAAGAAAAGCAAGCTAAGCCTAAAGAAAACATAAGGAAGAAAATGAGAAAGATTAGAGGAGAAATTAATGAATCACAGAACAGAAAACCAATAGAGAAAATCAATGAATGTTTTATGCACACTGAGTGTGTCTATTCCTCATACTTTTATTACCCTAGTTGTCAGGTACAGATGTCACAACTTCTATTCCTTGTACTGGCATTTCTACATTCCACTGTCACCAGAAATTTTGCATAGCAGACAGATTATCTCATTGAATGTAGGTCCTCAACAATGTTTTCTATTATATGGCTATCCCTGCTTTGTGTCACCAGTCCTTTATCACTGTTAGTCTACTCAGGATGCTGTAACAAAATATCATATAGACTGGATGGCTTATACACAATAGAAATTTATTTTAACAGTTCTAGTGATTGGGAAGTACAAGATCAAAGTACTAGCAGATTTGGTGCCTGATGAAGACCCACTTCCTGGTTCATAAATGGCATCCTTTTTGCTTCCTCATGTGGCATAAATTGGCAAAGGAACTCCTGGGATCCCTTTCTTAAAAGCACAAATTGTATTCATTAGGGCTCCATTCTCATGACCTAATCACCTCCCAAAGGCCCCACATCCTAATGCCGTCACATTGGAGATCAGATTGGGGATTACATTGCAGCATATGAGTTTTGTGGGTAGGGGGCATAAACATTCAGTCTACAGCATCATCCTCCAGATATTTGCTAAAATCATGTTTTTGTGATTTCCTTCCCATTCTGTTTGTTGGTATGGGTTTTTCTCATTTAAAAAATTTATTTCTTATTAATTTATGGAGAGAATGTATAAATGCATATGGTTAGTTGGAGTTTTGAATTTGAAGTCCTTACTTGGGTAATGATACATTATATCACCACAGAATGGATAGTCATCAGTCTCATGAGCATAAGTCAGTAATTTCTATTTTAAGTAAGCATGAACATATTATTTGTATCAGGCATTTTTGTATTAGCTTACCAGTTGCTTTGGTTTCTGATATATCTATTAGTGGGGAAGAAATTTTATAAAATTCAATTATTAAATGAATTAAAGCCTGTGTGTGATTGAGAGATGTGGACAAGTTACTACATGTATACCACTTGTGTGCAGAATTTAAAGGTTAAACATTTCTCTCTCTTATTGAAATATCACATATTCTAAATTTAGAAATACTAAAGTAAAATGTTACTATTTCACTAATATTTATCATTTTAAAATAAACATTTTTGTACTTTTATATGAATGTGTCCACTTATGTCTTAGAGTATTTCAATAAAAACTAAATTCAAACAAGAATGAATATGCTTACTTCTAGGCTTTAATATTAACCTAGTTTTATTTTACAAGAACAAAATGATATCATATTGTGTTAGCATTGATTGCATCAACACAGTTATAATATTCCTGTGTCTACAGTTCAAAATTCACTTAATAAAGAATTTAAAGATACAAATGCTACTATGCTAAAAAAATACACTTAACTAACTGTAAGTCTTCTGTGCTTCAAATTGTGACAACAAAATGCTCCCATCTGCCATATCATCAGACTACAGTTGTTATGTATCAGTACCATCATCAAAATAATAATATCAAAGAAGAAGTAAACCAATGTTAGTTTAGTCATTGATTTTAAAATACACAGTATGAAAACTGGAAGAATAAAGACCCATAATTATAAGTAAACACTACTATATTGACAAAAAATTATATAATCAAAGCCACTGAACTTTGTTAAATTTTAGTAGACCAATATAAATAATTATGATATTAAATTTCAAAAATGACTAATATCTGGTATTTGATCATTTAAATTGTTTCTAATCATCATCAATATTGTTATCAACATCTCTATCTTTGCCTCTTTCATCTGACAGGAAACCTAGGGTCAAGAGACAAAATGCCTGATTTTAACTCCAGTTCTGCCACTAACTGATATGATCTTTATTTGACCATGTTTGCTAATTTATTTAACTTTACCTCTCTGAGGTTTGGGTTTCCTGTATATATAAAATGAAAATATAGTTAATATCCCCAGCTTAAAGAGATTTTGCATTGTTACATGAAATATAGGAAAGAACTTTGAAAAGTATCATTTTCCACATGGGAAAACTTTACAAAATAGTAGAGATTAGTGAGTTATACATATGCAGGGAGAGACTTATTTATAGGAAAGTACATCCTTCCAGTGTCATATATCTTGCTAAAATGAAATTTAAGAATTGAAAATATAATTCCTTATATTTATATGAATGGCTCATTAAGTAACTTTAAAGTCAAAATCATTAATCTTTTATTATTTCAAGATGATGCATAACCAAGGATATTATTTCAGAGCTTATTAGTATTACCTTTATCATTAAACACATTATTTCCAGGCAGGAAAGTGAGACTGAGGAGTTTAGAAGGAAAACATTTTTGTTTTCTATGTACTAGAAAGTAGAATGGTTTTATCTCCAGAGGATAAACTCTGGAGCCAGACAATACTAGGACTGAGTTCTACCTCTGCAACTTACCACTTACACTTGACCTGTTTGCTCATCTGTACAACAAAGATAGTAACTACTTACTACATAAAGCTATTGTGGGAATTACATAAAATATTGCATGGGAAGCACTTAGTACTATTCAATAAATGTGATTCATTTATACGGCGGTGACTAAAGTCAACAAAGAAAAAGGATACTAAACCATGTCACTGAGGCCAGCACTGTCTTACAAGTGAATAATCATGGATTCCAGTCTGAACATGTCTATTAAATAGTTGTGTGTTGTGTTCTGAATTGCATGTTACAAATAATTACATCTGAGGAAGCTTTGAAAAGTGTAGAATACACTATGTTAGTTAAAAAAGGTGCCTAGCCTTTGATCTGATCACACAAAGATTTACACTTTAACTGCACTTTGAGAAAATATAGTTACCAGGCAATACATTGTCAGGTACACAAAATTCAAGTTCCTAATTTTTGGAAATCTCTTCTACTCTTCCTCTGCCATCTTGCCTCTTCCGGCCTTTTGCCCCTTACTCATATCTTCTCTCCCTCTCAAATATCAATTTCCAGCTCAGGTTCTTCTGGATTTATTTTATTTTTTTAAACACACTTCAATTTACTAATTTTGACCTGCTCTGTGTGACTTTTATATTCTCTGCCATTCTGAATTCATGAAGCCACCACTTCCAGTTAGATATGCTCTGTTCACTCACTCCCTTAATCCTATCCCCAACCACAGAGCCCACATTAGCTGTGCTGGCCCTCAGCCTCTCTGATGGAACAAAATGAAGACAGAGCTTTGTTGCTTTCTCCTATAAAATAAGTTTTCATTGTATAGTAGATCAATGGTCCCCAAGCCTGGCTGTGTACCAGAAAACACACTTGGAAAAGTTTTAGGTTTGCTTTATTTGTTTGTTTGTACTTAACTATATATTGCCAGATTCCATTTCAAACTTACTGAAATGAAATCTCTATGCATGGGATCCAGGGATCTGTATTTTTAAGCATGGCCCCTAATATTTCTCATGCCACCATCATCCCATTGAATTGTGTTTGTGGAAACCAATGTAACTGACATTTATTATACTCCTCCACACCAATATGAAGGACATATGAGCATGGGATTTCTAGTTATCAACATTAAATTCCCAGTATAAAACATAGTGTCTGACATGTCTTAGTCCTTCAGTAAATATTATAATGAGAAAACGATTCAGTTAATTAATTTAGTGACTGTATCACTGTAAGGTAAGTGGAACGAACAGAGAACCAGAGAAGGCCTCAGTCTAAGACTGAAGGAAGGCCGGGTGAGGTGGCTCACGCCTGTAATTCTAGCACTCTGGGAGGCCGAGGCGGGCGGATCATTTGAGCTCAGGAGTTCGAGACTAGCCTGAGCAAGAGCGAGACCCCGTTTCTACTAAAAAAATAGAAAGAAATTATATGGACAGCTAAATATATATATATATATAGAAAAAATTAGCCGGGCATGGCAGCGCATGCCTGTAGTCCCAGCTACTCGGGAGGCTGAGGTAGAAGGATCGCTTAAGCCCAGGAGTTTGAGGTTGCTGTGAGCTAGGCTGATGCCACGGCACTCACTCTAGCCCGGGCAACAGAGTGAGACTCTGTCTCAAAAAAAAAAAAAAAAAGACTGAAGGAAGACAACTGAGTAACAACTACCCTGTTGTCAAGTAGAAGAATAATTTCTTAAGGCACTGTCAGGACTATTTGGTCGAAAGTGAATGGAAATCTAATTTTAGAAGGCTATAAGATTAGCTTGTTTCCTGGAGATTTTTCACATCATTTATTTATTTAAGAGGAAATCTCAGAAACCTACTATGATATCAGTAATCAACAAAGAGGATCATGGATGCACTAAGCATATACTGTGAATTTAGCCAGATGGTCATGAACAAATGGTTACTTTACATTTTTATATTAGCCCCACTATATGTAAGATGTGATAAACATATGTTTTTATTATGACCATTTCAGGCATTTTTCTTCTTGGGCTTTATGCTTGTTTTTTGTTGCTAATTTTTTACAAAATTCTCAGGACAGCCACTTATACCCACAAATCATGCATGACGCCTAATTTAAACCTTAAACAGACTCCATTTCTCATGTCACATAGTGGAATACTACTGTGTTCTCTGATGACTTCTGTGATTACTGTACAAAATTATTTTTAAACCCACACACATCTTCTAAACCAGAGCAAGCAGGGTTGATTGATTGTATACCAATCAGCTTCATCTCTTCTTTTTCTTACTATATTTAGAAATGGCAGTATAATATTGAAAAGCTTATTAATACCGTCATAGTTGGCTGCAAAGCACTGGCTATCAATGGCAGTTGTAACAAGTATAGTCACAAAGGTCTGCTCTTTTTTTTAATTTAATTGCTTAAGCTTTTATAAGATGGTGTTTTATAGTTTCTTCTTTTTCTTTTGCATACAAGAAAATAAAACCTTCCTTCTTGAACATTTTAAATCTAGTCATATTTCTTTCTCCTTGACAGGTGTTTTTGCAAGTATTCTCTATTAACCATGCAATAGAGTCAGATCTTCCAGTCTTCCTCACCACCTCCCTAGTATTCCCCTTTTCTATAGATCAGGTTTTACCACAACAAAATGTCCAGTATGAACTCATTTGTTCTCTCTCTTCCTACCTTGAAATTGACCTCTCCATTATTTTAAGTTGGTTTGATAATATTCTTTTCATGTGATCCTTCCAAAACATTCTTTATATATCTCCCAGACCCTAAATACCCATAAGAATCACTATTAAAATCAGGATGGTGTAGCTGGGCATGTGGACATGGCCTAGATTGGTTATAAGTGCCTTTAATAAAAAATCAATAATTGAAAATAATGGTTTTCAGGGAAAGGTGTTGACTTTGGTTTTGACTACAATAATATGAACATGCAAACAAATGCACCTATTGAATGTTATAGATTATTAAGTATTTATTTTCTAGCTTCATGATTTAGTACATCTTTGCATGTGTGTGTTTGTGTGTGTGTGTATGTGTGTGTATATAAAACTTTGTTTTGGAATTTGTGAGGTAGTAATTAAATAAGAGTGAGTTTGTCTAAAATAGTCATGCAGAAATTAAATTGCATTCTAGATTAAACTACGTATTTCCCTCCCTTGTCTCAGGCTTCAAAGTCTTGCATGTGCTCAAGTTCTTTTGCCCTAATTACATGTTTAGACATCTTTACCTGGTTCTTCAAATTCCATATGCTAGCAATTAAATTAAAGATACTTACATGCTCCCATTACTAACCAAAAAATCTTCCCTCTTATATCTGCCTAAGACGATGTATGTTGTCCTGAAGAAACACAAATGAAGAATGATCACCAGAAAATTGGTTTCCCTGATCATCACCTAAGTGCACATTTGGGAATAACACCAATTGTGTATTTGACAGAGGCGGGGGGGTGGGAGGAGGGGGATGGGTGTATACCTATATGATGAGTGCAATGTGCACTGTCTGGGGAATGGGCACGCTTGAAGTTCTGACTTGGGGGGGATGGGGGTGGGGGAGGGGATGGGTGTATACCTATAGGAAGAGTGCGATGTGCACTGTCTGGGGAATGGACACGCTTGAGGCTCAGACTCGGGGGATTGGGAGGGACATGGGCAATATATCTATGCAGAACTTTTGTACCCCCATAATAAGCTGAAATAAAAAAAAAATTAAAAAAAATGATCAAAGATACTGTCTCCTGCTTATGAGCGTGAGTAATTTGAAATAGAACTTCCTTATCCAAGAATATTCCAGACAGTGGATCTTAGAGATACCAGGTTTAATTGAAACAAAATTTAACTTATATTATGGTGTTCTAGGTTTACAATATTCTTTACACAAGCTCAGTTAGTACTGTCTTCATATAAAAGCAGACATCGCAAACATTCTGAAGAAAACCACCTTACTGAAATAAGTACACACAATTGCTACTGATCCTCATACTCATGCCCACCAAAGTTAATAAAAAATTGGAGATGACACTGTATTTTCACTCACGGTGCCCAACATCTGGCAGGAAAGTTAGATGTATACATAGATATTTGCAATGAAATGTGGTAAGAGCCCTAAGAGGGAGTAATAGCAAGTAACCCAGCCATAAAAGTCTGAGAAGGATTCATACAGGCACCATTACTCTATGATGAGTAGTCTTTATTAGGAATGTAAGAAAGCAAAGGCTATTCTGGCATTAGTGCACCTGATTTTTGAAGACATGGAATTGTGAAAGAACATGAAAAATCTGACAAATAAATAAAACCTCCTATGTGATTGAAGTACAGGATGTGTTTGTTTATGATGAGAGAGGGCAAGGGGAAGAGTAGCCAGAAATGCTACCAGAGACCAGTTTGGCCCAGTTTGTAAGGGACTTTGCATGCCACGCTACCACACTTGAAATTTGTTCTGTGGGCAATGGTGAGCCATTGACCTTTATTCAAGATTGCATTTACAGTCTAGACAGAATTCTCTGGCTAGAATTTGGAGGATATTTCAGAAGTAGGTTGAGGTTGGAGGCAAAGGAAAAATAGGAAACTTGAAGTGTTCTATTACACTTCAGGCAGAGAGTGGGAATAGAGAAAACAAGATGATTTGGAGTGATCTTTCCCCCTTACATCCCTTCTGTTCTTTCTTTGTGTCTCTTTTTTTCACAGTGTCTTCTTTCCAAGCATCTTGTTCATATGTTTGGCATTCACATACAGTCATTTCTGGACTATTTTACCAGGCAAATTTGTTGATGGCAATTGATGGTTGTCATGCCCACATCTAACTTAAGAAGCCAGCTTCTAATTGGAATGAAGGCCAGATTTGGCTAATTTCACTAATAATTTAGATACAGCTAAATAACTCCCACTTCTTTGCAGGTGGAAAGATGATTTTTTTGAATGTCAAATGATGAAGCTATGAAATGATTCTAATAAAACTTCCTTTACCATGAAAGTGAGCTGACAAACCTCACAGCTTCCTCCTTTGGATTATCTTCAAAAATCTTGGTGGAACTCCTAATTGTACTGAGGTTTATTCTGCAATATGATAAGATATTTTTTGCCAATAAAAGGATAGCATTTTGTCTGATCAAAATGATAAATAAAGTTAACTGCTCATGGATTTAAACAAACACCCCACCCCTTAAATGAGCTTAATACTTTTTGGGCATGTTTGCCTGAGTTAATGGCAAACAATATTTTGACAGTGTTATGGACTTCTTTATGTTTGCTGTGAGTTAGTACCCGAGAAAGGTATCAGTATTCCTTATTCACATTTAGAGATCTTGCCCTCCTCTCCTTTCTTGTTCTTCATGTACCCCTATGATTATTTTTTTCAATTACAGCTCTGTGTATGAATAAGGAGGGACTGAGTCCTTTCACACATGATCGGGCATGGATTTGGTCCTGTGAGAATCAGTAGTTGTTAAATCCAAATGCTAACATATTTCAAGAAAGAGAGAGAGTGGTACTTAAAACCAACACTAGAGAGAAAAATGCAGTTTATGTTCTTTGGGGTTTGTCCAGGAAACTGAGTTGGTATAATTATTGAATATCTTTATTACTTTCCATCTGCCAAAGTGTGTCAAGAGACTAATTTTTTCCCTTGCTTGATATTTTGGTCTATGTGCCATTGCCCATCAGACATTTTGAGTAGACATTTAAATGGAAAAAGTGTCATAATTCATAATATCTGCTTTACACACAGCTGCTTATCTGCTATTACTACTTTGAACAAAGTCTACTTGCTCTCTGACTTGGTTTACTTCCCTTTAAAGGTAGAACTAGCACATAGAGTTTTCACTGATATTATGAGACTGTGTTTATTCTTAATGTTATTTTCAAAACACACTGATAGAATCCATAAAAGAGGTATGATTAGACTCTTAGAAAAGACTAGAGGGCCTGATAGCATGATAGCTAATTCTTTATTCAACAAATATTTGTTGAGTGCCTGGTATTGTCACGAGTATAACTGTTTTCATTAAGTTGACAAAATGTCACATTTAGGAAGGAATGTTGAGGTACTCTCTTTTTCAAAAGGTTCAAAGGGATACCTTATTTTAAAATGTATTCTTTACTTTTATATACATATTACTTAAGTAACATTAAACAACATTAAACAAACAGGTGTTGGATCAGTTACAAAGACGATCTCAATGGGGAAAAAATAGAGCTGTCCAAAAAAATTACTGATAGACTTCCTAGTGATGTGTGCCTGCTATCAATTGATATGCTCATGCAGAAGCCCTTTTTGAACTCTGATGGGGTTAATTCCATAGTAGGTGGGAGGTTGGACTACATGGTGAATTTAGTGTAATTCTTTTTATGTCTAATTCTATTCTATTTATGTCTGTGAATGATCCACGTGACCAGTCCTTTTCATCATTTCATGACTGTTTTGGAGCAAGCCATAGCAATTTTATTTATTTCCCCCAAACAAAAAAAAATATAAAAATAAAATACATTAACAAGAAATAAACAGTTCATATAATTTTCAATTGAAGAAATAGAAGAGAGTGATTTCCATAAGCTGACAACAAAATTTCAGTTTAAAATCCCCATAAGATACCTTTCTGCTACCCAAAATATCCGTCATTTTAACTCCAGCTACTGGGTTTTCCTTTCCTAGACTTTTCTTTCATGTGGCTTCTAATCTTAATCTTACCTCTTTTCTCTCAAAGTCCCAGTACTGGCTCCTAGATCTTCCAAGATCTATCTCTCTCTCTCTCTCTCTCTCTTTCTTCTCCCCACCCCTTGGAAAACTGTTTATAGCCATAAAGCTATTTCAATACTCAATTTCTACATTTATCAATAATGACTTTATTCAAAGAAATATAGATCTGTTAGTCACCAGGGTTCATTTTTGGAAGACAGAAAAACATTTAAGAAAAATAAAATATGTGTTTCTCCTATAATCTCTAAATCATTTTGGACAATGTACAGCATATACTAGCCACTATATACATAGAAGCTCCTATTATTTGTTTTATTCATTATATTTTTTAGTTTATTCTTTATTTCAGCATATTACAGGGGTACAAATGTTTAGGTTACATATATTGCCTTTGCCCCACCTGAGTCAGAGATTCAAGTGTGTCCCTCCCCCAGACAGTGCACACCACA
>CM052457.1:78389779-78403488 GCA_028533085.1 Varecia variegata
GCCTCCCAAGTAGCTGGGACTACAGGCATGCGCCACCATGCCCGGCTAATTTTTTCTATATATATTTTAGTTGGCCAGCTAATTTCTTTCTATTTTTTAGTAGAGACGGGGTCTCGCTCATTGCTCAGGCTGGTCTCGAACTCCTGACCTTGAGCGATCCACCCGCCTCGGCCTCCCAGAGTGCTAGGATTACAGGCGTCCAAGTTTCTTATTTTTATATGGTCAAATATGTCAATCTTTTTTTGTACAGCTTCTACGTTTTGCATGAATTATAAATATTTTTATATTAGAATATTTGCATAGATTGTAATTTATGTTTGGCTTTTTAAGTCATCTAAAATATAATTTCATTTGTAGTGTAAAAACTTCATTTAATATTTTCCATGCTAATTTTCCCAATAGTGTAACTTTTATCCCATTGATTTTCTTTATTATAAAATAAATTTTTACATTCATAGGACTATTTTTAACATTCTTCTTACTCTGTTCATCTTTTTGCATATATATATATATGTACAATTTTAATTATTAGGCTTTTACAAATATATATATTGATATTTGGTAGGCAAAGAAACAACTTATGGTTTCTATTTTTCTAATATTTCTTAGAAAATTTACCCATTTTTTCAAGACAACTTAAGGATAAACTTGTCAGTTTCCACAAAAATAATTCCACTGGGAATTTGATTTGGATTGCATTGAATATATTTGAGTAGAATTTATGTTGTAGAATTATTGAGGTTTCAAAACAAAACAAAAATTGATTATTAAGAAAATCTTCTCTGAGATGGCGATTTGTGAGATGAAGTGAGCAAGTGAGGGTCATGTGATTTATGTGGAATATCTGCAAGAGGAGTATCCAACAACTACTCCAAATCTAAACTACTGTCTATTTTGAGTATTAACTATCGAAATAATGTATTTTACTCCAAATAAAAAGCCTCTTCAAAATAGCCTGTTTAGTCTTCAATATATGTGTGTACATATATATACTCATACATATGTATTAATATATGTATGTATAAATGTACATAAATATATATTTGTTTATATTTTGAAATATGCTCAAAAATAACTTTTGAAAAGGTAATCACATGGTCAGTCTTCAGAAGGTATTCATATTTCATAGACTTCATACTACAGATATATATTTAC
Organism: Varecia variegata; assembly: GCA_028533085.1. Lineage (NCBI taxonomy): Eukaryota > Metazoa > Chordata > Mammalia > Primates > Lemuridae > Varecia > Varecia variegata. The sequence continues at coordinate 78,390,935 of CM052457.1, forward strand.
TATTTGTAGCATCTAACAGCATACTCTAAAAAAAATGTCTTATATGAAATCTCTGAATAGGAGAAATAAGTACAAGGTCAGGGATAGCTTTTTCTCAATAATCTTAATATTGCTTCTTTAATCCCAGGGAATTCTTCCCAGATATGCTTCATGCAGGGAAGACTAAAAATTTGTGTCATACCAAGAAAATTACTATGTGGAAAAAAGGAAAATTTATGTGTACCAGTTATTGGATATGTGACTGAAAACTCTGTCTCTAGACAATGCTTTATACCAATTCAGGCTATTTTTCACTGGCATGTGTGCTGATATAGCCTTGTTTTCTCTGAAAAAGCTTTTAGAATGTGCAGGCAATGAATGATAGACTACCTCTATATAGCTGCCCCCAAATATTTTAATGGTATAAAAAATAACAGAATTGGAGATTTAGTATTTGGCACATACCTTGTTCTGATTAAATATACTAGGTCTTCCCCAAGTGAAAAACTCCTTTACATTAAGTTAAAATAAAGCCATCCAGGTTTTACCTGTTAGCTAAGGTCCCTGTGGTGGATGCTTGATTAATTGCTAATATCTAAAATCGAGTGAATGTGAAAGCAATTAAAATGTAAACTCTACAACTCCCTGTTCATCTCCGAGGGCTTGAGGCAATGGACTATTGTTGATGTGTAACAGTTTCTGAACAAGAGTTACCACATTTAGCAAATAAAAATACACGGTGCCCCATTAAAATTGAATTCAGATGAATAATGAATGATTTTTTGTATAAGTATTTCCCAAGTATTGCATAGAACAATCTTATGCTAAAAAACATACTTTTTAATCTGAAATTCAAATTTAAATGGGTATTCTTTATTTTATTTGGAAATCCTACTTATAACCACTGAGGTATGATATGCAAGGTTGAGCTAAGTCGAGTTTTGAAAAGCTGGGGTCAAAGTGGCTCATTTAGAGATATGTAATCTATACAGTCTAGGTAAGGGTATGACAATGGTGTGTTCATTGTGTGCCAAGCACTGTGCTGATTGTTTTACATGCATTATCTGATTTTGTCTTCACAAAAATCCTCCCACCTAGGTAATGTTATAAGGAAGGAGATTTAGTCAGTCAGTAAAGGTTGCAGAACTAGTGAATGGTGGAGCAGGATTTTGAACCCAGGGAATCTGTCTCCAGAGTCCATGCCCCTAATGCTACAAGCAGTACCTCCTACTTTGGTTCAAGGCTTTCACAAGGATAGTCTTACAGAGTCATTGAAAAGTTCCAAGTTCCAGTCCTTCGAATATGTTGAAGAAATTACATAACCTTAAATTTGGGAGAAGCCTGGGGTTTCTAATGAGACTATTTATAACTCTTCTTAATCAACTTCTGTACCTGGATTTGGAAATAATAAAGAGAATTAACATATTCCACTAAGTAAGTTCTATGTTTTTAGGTAACATGCTATACTGACAAATTATTGGGACGATTTAATACTCTTGATTTTTAAAATATTAATAGAATGACTAGCACTCATTTGTCAGATATTTTCTTAGCACCTATTTTGTGCAAAATCTCTGTGCTAAGGGATGTGGGAAGGTGGGAAGACAAATAAGTCATAGCTTTTCCTCTCAGGGAATTTACAATTTAATTAGAGAGGCAGACAAGTAAACAACTATCTCCTTAAATACCAGGAAATGTGAAATAAGGCCTTTAGGAGAAGTGCAAGGAGAGTACATTGAGAATACAGAGGAGGGTAGATGCTCTTTGAGTGAGAAAGGTAAAAGATGAGATAGAGGAGGGAGGGTAGGGACACAAGGAAAATAAAATGACAATAAAAAGGAAAAGAAAACTCAAAGAAACCAGGCATCTCTATGGCTATTTGCTATAGAGAAATTAGCAATTTATTATAGATATGAAGAGAGTTGATAATAATAGAGTAATATTGGTTTATAAGTAACATATTGTCCTGATACCATATTTTGAATCTAGATTATTTTTTTCTGATATCATCTTATATAAAATGTTTATTCAATTCTTTTATTCTTTAAACTACTAAACCGGGATTTTGTTAATCATTTTAAAGTCATGTGGTCACAGTGTGTAGACAGGTATAAGTTCCAGAGATATGACCAATAATGCAGGCTATGAAAACAAGTGACAGAACTCATACCAGTGTGGCTACCTAGGGCTGGGAGTTGAAGCAGGGATGAACTGCAATAGTCACCATCTCATTGTTAAGCGTCCCAGAGCTTTTACTTTTGAGATGACTTTGAGAATGAATGATTTCGTTGACATCATTTAGTTGCTACCTGTGTTCGCATACATTGTGCACATTGGAGTGAATGCTTTTTTATTTTTAATGGAAAATGTCAGACATATACAAAAGGAGAATAGTATAATGAACTAATTTCAACATGAAAAAAAAAAGAAAACAAGTGACAAGTAGAAGATATGGATTCTCTGAATTGCATATTTTTTAAAAAGTTGATATCCTATTTATGCTAAACTAAAAATAAGATTCATTCTGGATTTAAAACATGATGTACCTTAACAAATGAAATGGATGATGAATTTTGTATGTTTTTTCTATCATATTGTTAGGTTCATCTGTGTGGGTGCTTCCTGGTCCCTCAGTTCCCCAGTGTTAAGAATGAGTCCTAGTACTGAGTCAAACTGAAGACATAGTGATCACAAACACAGAACAACTTAATACAAACAGTTTATCACATGAAAGAAAGAATGAAAGTAAAGGAAGCTTACACAAACAGAAAATACATTCCAGAGTGGAACAGGTCAGTCCCCAGGAGTGGAGAAAGATGCTGGGGGCTGAGCACATGTTGTCTTTTATAAACCTACTAGTTTGTTCCACCTTTCTCCTGGCAGGATTGGTTGCCATTTCTCCACCTTTGGGGGTGATTGACAGGTTGTGGTTATATAACATATCACATGGCAGGTTACATAACAGGGTAGGTTATGTAACAATTTCCCTTTCTGCTCATGTGTCTTTCCCAGAATCCTTCATAAGCTCCACCTGTGTTATGCTAATTATATGGTAATGAACCCTAGGTCAGTTCAAGGTTACTAGGAACATTTTAGTATGTATGTTCCCACAAAGGAATAATTCCTAGCCACTATTTGGTTCCTAGCTACAATTCCGTTCCTTCTCTCTGCCCTTAGTCACCTTGCCACCTGTTTACTCTCCACCAGACCTAACAGTATCATGATTTATCTTATTTATAACACGTTATTGGATTTTGCTATGTAATGGCAATAGTTTTATTTTTGAGATGATAAATATGCTTAGGAACGTATATCTTCTTTAAGATTGCTTCTTTCCATTGTGGGACATTTTCTTTAGTATGCATGCTAAGAAAAATATTGATCTACTATTCTCAATTAAGAGAATCATTCTTGCTATAAACATGAGGGATTTTGCAACCATAGTCTAGCCAAATGACAGCTGTTATAATTTTTTTAAAGCTAAAATTTAATTTCCTAGTAAACTTGAACTAACCTAGGGCTCATTACCATCTAATTAGCATAACATGGGTGAAGCTTCCTGAAGGATTCTATGGAAGAACACACGTGCAGAAAGGGAAACTGTTATATAACCTACCCTGTCATGTAACCTGCCATGTAATCTGTTATATAACCACAATCTGTCAATCACACCCAAAGACAGGAAAGACGTTGGAAATGTTATAGAAGATTGTATAAACCTCTCTATTCCTAATTTCCTTCCTGTAAAAATGCGAACAATAATTTTGTATACTTCTTAGGATGGTTTTGAAGGTTAAATGAAATAGTACACATCAAGTACTTACTACTTCCTACAGTACTTAGGGCAAGACAAAAAGCATAAATAAATTTCCATCTGCTAAAATATCATGTTGGTAAGACCTTTTGTGTCATTTTTTTCACTGCTGTACCCCAAAACAAAAAGCATTCTTGAAGCACATACCAAATGATCAATACATAGTTTTGGAATGAATGGAATTAAGTTGTAGAGGTGTTAGAAATACCCTCTGTTTACCTTCATGGATAAGTGCTTATGAAAGATGATTATCTCTCTGACTTGTGGCCTCTTCACAAATCTGTCTACATTCATATTTTGTAGCCCATTTATTAAACACAAAACTGTATACCAAATAGTTGATCAATTCCAATACAAAAGGTGGCTGAGATAAGATTAAGTCTCCAGCATTATGGATGTTGAGTCATTCACTAATTTATCTATTCATTAATTCATTAAACTGATCATACATTTAGTTCCAGGCACTGGGAAGATGTTAGCAAAATAAAGAAGAATAATAAGGCACCACTTTGGTTATGGGAATTGACCCCAAAGTCACCAGCTGCCTGGAGCTTCATCCCCCTCATAATACTTTGAAATAAAGTAAAGTAAAATAAAATAAAATAAGGCACTACTTCTACTGTAGAGGACCTCTCATCTTGCATGTTGAGCCATAAGTAAAAACATAGTTGCACTATATGCTATAACTGCTACCTATAAAGGTAGAGACTGTGATGGTACAAGGGATAGAGGGACCAGAGTTGCTTGGAGCTATTGAGGTGGATTCTGATGCATGAGCAGGATCAGAACAAGTAATTGAAGGCAAAAAGAGCATGTGTACCATGGTTAACTTTAGGAATGTCAGATTCTAAAAGGCATATATGGTTTTCTCAACACAGAATCTTCAGTTAGTGAAATATCATAGCCTCTCACCTATCTTGCTCTGCAGTCTGTTAATATTATTTCACCCTGCTCTGTTTCTACACTCTGATGAAGAGAGCTGAATAAGTCATCCATGTTGGTGTGTCAGATAACTTACAAGGCTTTAAAGGTTACTTCTTTCAGTTTCATTAGTGTTTTAAAGGAAGACAATGATGATCACAGATGGAAGGAAGAAGATATCTGTGGGGCAGGGATTCATGGAATGGTTTTACCTGAAGTATAAATCTATAACTTCATGGCTTGCTCTCTTCCTTCACTAGATCTTGCATGGAGACCAATTTTTCTTTGGCATAAAAGTTGCTTTCCAAAAATAAAGATGGAGATAAATCAAGTGTCCAGGCTAAAATGTATGCTTCATTTGCAAATGGTATTATTTTGTAAACAAAATTTTAGTTTAAATCTGCTGGGGATGGATTCTTCCCTCTAAATGCTTAGAAACCTTTATCAAACACTCCTGAAGTCTAGTTCCCCACCTTTGACACTGCTGAACCACAATAAGGATAATTCCATACTGTGTCCATCAACTCAAGTACAATATATGTGACACTTTCAGGCAAACGATAACATAAATTTCCCATTTGCTAGTTGATAAAATAATACCTTCATCAGTGTTCTGAGTGCAAGATGATGTTGAAACACCTTACTTACACTGTGGGTCCTAGCTTGTCTGAAATCATGCTATTTATTTCATCAGGGAAAACATAATCTCACAACTGTAGAAATGGCCCTGCAAACAAAACAGTAGAGAGGGCTTTCAAATGATGAACAGAGACCCGCGGCAAAATGAAAGGAAGCACATTTTTCAACAAAGATGTATAAAACATGAAGTTTAATTCCAAATGCATGATACAAATGAACTCCAACCTAATCTTTCAGATATACTTTGGGCTCTACTTTTTACTCTTCCAATAAATATTGGTAGGATATAGTGCCAAATTCCATTATTCATGTTCTTTTGCCTTGTGAAAATTTCAAACTGTTAAGTCAAAGGTTTGGTAAGTAAAAGTTAAATCTTTCATATTGGAATGTGGCCCATACTTGAACAAAACTCAAATTGTAACAATAGAACTCAGAAGACAAGTAAGGAAGCAGAAATTGTTTTAGCTGAAGTCTTGAAAATCACCTCATAAATGCCATATGCTGGGAGTGTATACCAAACAATTAGCACATACTATGTCTAGGGTAATGGTTGATAATAGCACCATGGCTTCTGCCTTATTTTGTAACATAAATACAAATGTGTGCTGGCTCCAGAAAGAATGTACAAAATGGCAAATCTGTCCCAATGGCCAGGAGGTGATAACATATTAGAAAGCAGCTCAAGATCCCATGAACTTTGGCTGATTACAAGTTTAGTCATTGTTTTATGATCACAGGTGCTGTCCTTGGCCCCTGTTGCAACATAATGAACCTCCACAAAATTCAAATGAAAACCACCAACACCATTAAGAAGCATTTGACATACTTGAAACATCTTTTTATCTCTAAATTCCTGCTTCTGGGGACTTTTCTCATCAGTCTTTTTAAAATTATAAAGAATATTTCTTTCTTCTATTATGCAGGACTTTAGGTATATCAAATTAAATTTCTCTGTTAAAACAAAGTTTTACCTTACAACATTGTGCCCTTTTGACACACTGAAGAAATGGCACCACTAAGATCTCGCTTGTCTTGCCAAAGGTCACATTGAAAATTAGTTGCAGAGTCATAACTGGATCACAGGTTATCTAAATCCTACTCATCAGAAAACCATACTCATCATTACATTACAGAATTTTAGAGAACAGAACTTGGGGTATTAGGCATGGAAAGCAAAGGTAAAAGACAGAGTAGGACACAGTGATTATTTATGTACTAACAAGTCATTGATCTTTTAGAATGTGATTTTTTAACAAGGACTATATCACTCCTAATGGGATAAAAATTGGCTCTTTGGGGAAGAGGAATATTCTTACTATATTATGTATAAAGCACAGATAATTACAGCATAAAACCAGATATTTTTGTATACATCTGGTTTTAAAATTTCATGGGCAGGTTATTAGGGAAGAAAAAAAAAACCTCCAAAAATCCCACTTAGGAGGGTGATAATAAAAAAACAAACAAAAAAGATTTAAAAATACCATTTTAGAACATTTTCTAGGTCTAGACCAGAAAAAAAATACAAAGTGCGAATGAGAGGCATGTAGCCAAAAGAAATGAAGTAAGCCCAACTTTCTTCATACTGCCACAAGTGAGCAGTTATTCAAAGACAATTCCATCAGAATCAGGAATAACTTGGAGTTTTATTTGGATATTTTGGTAGGTAGACTTCTAAATGACCTCCAAAACATCCACCTCCTCCTGTATAATTCCCTCTCCTGGAATGAGGATATAATCCATGAATATGATAAGGTATCACTCTGGTAGTATGATATGACATATAGTGAAGTGAAGAGATTTTGCAAATATAATTAAGGCCCCTAATCAGTTGACTTTGTGATAATAGAAAGAGCTATTTCATGGGTGGACCTGATCTAATCAGGTGAGGCCTCTAAAAGAAGGCTTTAGGTCTTCCTGGAGCTCAGAGACTGTAAACAGCAGAGAAGTGCTCCTGCTGGCCTTGAGGAAGAAAACTGTCATGAGTTCTCCAGCTGCAAGGAAATGAATTCTGCCAACAACCTAAATGAGTTTGGAAACTAAACTGTAAGATTCAAATGGAAAAGCAGCCCTGCCTGAAATCTTGATTTCAGCCTTGTGAGACTATGAGCAGAGTACTCAGTAAACCATGCTCAGACCCTTGAGCCATAGAAATTGTGAGATAATAAATGTTTGCTTGTTTAAGCCCCTAAATTAGTGCTAATTTGTTACACAGCAGTTGAAAACTAATATAGTTATTTAAAAAGGATTAAGGGAGAGGAGTTCTTGGTGTTTTATTCTCTCCACATCCTTCCCAGAAATCTCAAACATTATTAAGCATCTTGTATTTTTATCTTGCCAGAAAAGATTATGCTATTTCCTTTCATTTTCCTTCTAAATTTAACATTTTTGGTCCTCAAATCAGGGAAAATAAATTTTATGCCAAAAATCTTCTGAGATTTCCTATCTGTACTTGAAACTAGTAAAATTGTTCTTAGAGAAACCAGAGTGATCATACTGCTAATTTCAATGGTTTGTCAATTTTCTTAACTTTTACTCTCAGGGTGCCTCACCTATTATATTTCCAAGATTGAATGAGGATCATTGGAATCCAGTTAACTCTACAGCCTACACTTCTACCCTTCAACCCATTCAGAATCATGTTTAATCTGTATCACTCTTGACTCCATCCAAAGAAACCTATGTCTTGCCATCTCCTTGGACTATCTGGGACCAATCAAGTAATGCCTTATATTCTCTCACCCCTAATCATTTCCCAAAATATAAGCCATGTACCTCAGCTAATTCTGCTCATATCCTTCCTTTCTAGTGTCCCAACCTCTCTGTATTTCTTTTATTGCCCACATTTCTCATGATGTTCTCTTTGACTCTCCTGCTTTAACTTAAACCTGACTGTGTTCCAAGGGTGGTGCTTTCCAAGAAAATATGTCTAGTAGAGTCTATTCATTCTTCCAATCCTCAGTTACCTCAGGTTTAGGAGGTGGAATCAGTGTCTGTCTTAGTCTGTTTAGGCTACTATAAAAAAATACCATAAACTGGGCAATTTATCAACAATGGAAAGTTATTTCTCGCACTACCTGAGATTGGAAAAACCAAGATCAAGGTGCCAGCAGACTGAGTGTCTGGTGAGAGCCCACTTTCTGGTTTATAGATGGCACCTTCACACAGTGAAAGGGGTGACCTAGCTCTCTGGGGTCTCTTAAATAAGGGCAATAATCCCACTTATGAGGGCTTTGCCTTCATGACATAAACACCTACCAAAGGCACCAGCTCATAAAATCATCACCTTGGGGGTTAGGATTATGAAATGAATTTTGGGGAAACATAAATATTTAGGCCACAGTATTCTGCACCAGGTCCCCAAAATTCACGTCTTTTTCACCGGTAAAATGCATTCATCCCATCCCAATAGACCAAATGTCTTAACCCATTCCAGTATCAATTCAAATGTCTAAGTCCAAAGTTTCATTGTAATATCATCTAAATCAGAGATGGGTGAGACTCAAGGTATAATTCATCCTGAGGGAAATTTCTTTTCAGCAGTGAACCTGTGAAATCAAACAAATTATGTGCTCATGAAATATACTGGTGGGACAATAAGCACAGGACAGACATTTCCATTCCAAAAGCAAGAAATAGGAACTTTAGTGAAAGGTTCAAAGTAGTTCCAAAACCCAAAAGGGCAAACAACAATAAATATTAAAGCTTTAGAATAATCTTTAATTTAGTGTCCCACACTGGGGCAGGATCTTGGTACTCAAAGCTCTGGAAGGCTTTGCCTTCATGGCTTTGCTGGACACAGCACATTCTGCAACTCTCATGGTTTGTAGCTGGATGTCTGCATCTCTCCCAGCCTGGAATTGCATGCTGGTAGATCTACCAGTCTAGGGCCTAGGGATAGTACCACCTAGGGACAGGTGGGGAGCACTAACTTCATAGCTCCACTGGGTATTTCCCTAGTGGTGGTTCTCTGTGGTGCCTCTCCAGGCCCACTACCATGGCAATTCTTTGCCTGGGCCTACAGCTCTTCAGGGCAACTTTGAATTCTAGGTGGAGGCAGCCATACCTCCACAGCTTTGCTGGGTGCAATACAGGGCACATTGGGGCCCAACAGAGCTCCACCTAAGGCAGCCAAGGAGCATGGCAATAGAGTGTGGGGAGAAGAGCCTGCAATGTGAGGCAGTGCAGGGCAGGGGGAGCCCCTCCTTTGATATAATATTGTTCCCCAGTCCCTGACACTCTAGTATTGTGATAGGAGATGCAGCCTCAGTGATCTGGGAAGAATGTGAATGGTTCCAGTATAAAGAAAAGACAAATTTATAAGGTGATGGATATCCCAAGTACACGGATTTGACCTTTACAAATTACATAAATATGCTAAATTATCACATGTACCCTGAAACTATGCACATCTATTATGTACCCATTAAATAAATAAATAAATAAAATCACAGGTCCTAAAAAATATAATTAATTAAAAACAGAAATGTCTCTAGAGTCATTCTTCTATTGTCTTGGACAATATGTCCTGACTTCTGTTTAGATGGCTGATTCATATGAATCTCCTTATCAAATGATGGCTTAGCCATACCTTCATTCTCTCCTGAACAGGTTTTCTCATTTTTTTCCAATATGGATAGGCTGAGAATTTTCTAAATTGTTAATTTCTGCTTCCCTTTTGATTAACAATTTTGTCTTTTTAAATTTGTTTAGTAAATTTTTTTTTTAATTTATTTGGGATATTATGGGGTACAAACATTTTGGTTACATGTAATGCTGTTTGTCCCGCCCAAGCCAGGGCTACAAGTGTGTCCCTCCCACATACAGTGTCTTTAAGTCATTTCTCTATATTCACATTTTATAATAAGCATTCAAAAGAAGCCAAGCCATACCTTCAACATTGTTTAAAAATTTTCTCATCCAAATATCCAATTTCATCACTCACAAGTTTTGCCTTCTACAAAACAGTGGGACACAAACACAATTTTGCCCAGTTCTTTGCCACTTTATAACAATGATGACCTTTACTCCATTGTTCAATAACATGTTCCTCACTTTCATATGAGGCCTCATCAGAATGGCCTTTACCATACATATGTGTACAGAATCCCCCCTTAACAAAGGGGTATACATTCCAAGACTTCCAGTGAATGTCTGAAACCACAGATAGCACCAAACTCTATAATATTAATACTATTTCCCCCATATGTACATAACTATGATAAAGTTTAATTTATACATTAGGGACAGTAAGATGTTAACAATAATAACTAACAATGAAAAGAACAATTAATAATACAAGATTATACTGTAATAAATCTTATGTAATGTGGTCTTTCTGTCAAAATATTGTGTTATACTGTACTCACCTATTTTCAGACTACAGTTGACTGCAGATAACTGAAACCTCAGAAAGCAAAACCACAGATAAGGGGGGAATACTGTACCAACATTCTGCTTACAACCACTTTGGTATTCTCTGAGAAGGTTAGGGCTTTCTCTATAGCTTTTCTCCTGTCCTCTGAACTCTCACCAGAATAACCATTAACAGAATGTTCATGCAATGTAGGGTTTTCCTAGCATGCAAGTTCAAAACTCTTTGAGCCTCTACCAATTACCCAGTTTCAAAGACACTTGCACATTTTAGGTATTTGTTACAGCAACATCCCACTTCTCAGTATCAATTTCCTATCTTGGTCCACTCAGGCTGCTATTAATATTAAAAAATGTCATAAACTGGTTCACTTATAAGCAACAAAATTTTATTTCTCACAGTTCTGGAATTGGGAATATCAAGGTTCTGGCAGATTCAATGTCTTATGAGGGCCAGCTTTCTGTTTCATAGATGGTGCCTTTTAGCTCTGTCCTTACATGGTAGCTAGCTCTCTGGGTCTCTTTTATAAGGACACTACTCCCATTGATGAATGCTCCACTTTCATGACCTAATCACCTCCCAAATTTCCCACCTCCTAATACCATCACTTTGGGGATTAGGATTTTAATATATGAATTTTGAGGGAGACACAAATATTCAGACCATAGCAGCATCAATCTTGCTCTTTATTCCATTACCTCTCTAAGCTGGTGAAACCTTCTGAACCTATGAAATTAATGTAGTTGCACAACCTAGACTTCTCCTTTGTTGCTGCCTCCTACAAACCTCCTGTACATTCCCCATATTCATTGAAGAATTTTAAACCTAGCCAAAATAATCAGTTCCAAAATGTCTCACCTCTACCCCAAATTTTATCACCACACATATGAGCCAATTAACTCCCTGGTCTCCAAATAGCACTGTATGGAAATATTAGCTCAAGTCAAGCATTATCAGGTGGAAATCTTCAATAGATAACTTACATACCTAGAGGAAAAATTTATTGTCACACTCCACTGGTTTGAAAATTTTGATTACTCAAACTTATGTGTGCCAAGGTATCAATTTTAAGTACCTAATTCATGGAATAAATTAGGTGGACGCAGTGCAGTGGGTGACTATTAGAAACTCCTAAGAAAGTTTGACTTGGTAGAGTTTTAGCACATTGGATGAGTGGAAGAACCAGAAGGAGATTTTTGGGTTTTCTTTTTTGTGGTTTTTTTTTTTTTTTTGCTTTTTGTTTTTATTTCAGCTTATTATGGGGGTACAAAAGTTCTGGTTAGATATATTTCCCATGTCCCTCCGATTCCCCCGAATCTGAGCTTCAAGCGTGTCCATTCCCCAGACAGTGCACATCGCACTCATCATGTAGGTATACACTCACCGCGTCCCCCCAGCCCCCACCTCTGTCGAGTACACAATTGGTGTTATTCCCAAATGTGCACTTAGGTGATGATCAGGGAAACCAATTTTCTGGCGAGTACATGTGGTGCTTATTTTTCCATTCTTGGGATACTTCACTTAAATCAATGGGTTCCAACTCTATCCAGGAGAACCAAAGAGATGTCGAATCACCATTATTTCTTATAGCTGAGTAATACTCCATGGTATACAAATACCACATTTTACTAATCCATTCATGAATTGATGGACATTTGGGTTGTTTCCACATCTTTGCAATTGTGAATTGTGCTGCTAGAAACATTCGAGTGCAGGTGTCTTTATTATAGAATGACTTTTGTTCTTCTGAGTAGATGCCCAATAATGGGATTGCTGGATCGTATGGAAGGTCTACTTGAATCTGTTTAAGGAATCTCCATATTGCTT
>CM052457.1:78403988-78421787 GCA_028533085.1 Varecia variegata
TATTGAGTCCTTAATTTGGTTCTCTGTTTGACTGTTGTTGGCATATATGAATGCCTCTGATTTGTGTGTATTGATTTTGTATCCTGAGACTTTACTGAATTCATTGGTCAGTTCCAGGAGTCGCTTGGTTGAATTCTTGAGGTTTTCCAGATATAACATCATATCATACTTAGATATCGAAATAAAATAAGTAAGATTAAGTTCAGAATAATTAGAACGAAGTAAGTCAAAACCTTCCAGGGGTTCTTTTAAAAAGTGTGAGATGTTAAAGTGACTGTTCCTCCATGCCTCTGGATAGACTTCAGTTTATTTCACCAAACATTTGCTGAGAATATAATTTCTGTTAATGTATTAAATACGTACTCTGTGCCAGACATCAGTCTAGGTACTGAGGATAGAGCAGTGAACAAATTACACAAACACCCGTGCCCTCATGTAGTATCTGGGTGGGTGAGATAAAGGGAAACAGACAATAAACAACACAACTAATAGATAAGTTAACCATATTTCATTGCCTATAAGATGCCATTGATTGTAAGGCACATCATGGTTTTATGTACCACTAAGAGAGAAACAAAAAACCACTGGTAAACAAATACGACAGGTTATTGGCTAAAAAATGCATTCTCATTTCAGACATGTTAAAATGTGTAAAAAAGCATTACATCTTGTGATCTATTAACTATAGTAAAAAATTAGTAGGTCATCCGTAATAGGAAAAGAAATATAATAAAAGTTAAGGGGAAAGCAGAGTCTTGTTTAGGTGGTTGTGTTACAGCATTAAATAGGTTAGTCAGAGTACTAATTTCCTAGAGCTGCTGTAACAAGTTACCACAAACTGGTGGCTTAAAACAACAAAAATTTATTATATCACAGTTCTGAAGGCCAGAAGTCCTGAATCAAGATGTCAGAACAGCTGCACTCTCTCTCAAAGCTCTAGGGAAGAATCCCTCCTTGCCTCTTCTTAGCTTCTGGTGGCTCCCCACAATCCTTGGTGGTTTTTATTTATTTATTTTATTTTTTTGCCTTGCAGTAGCATCACTGCAATCTCGGTCTCTGTCCTCACATGGCCTCTTCTATACGTGTCTCTGTGTGTCCTCTCCTCTTCTTATAAGATCATCAATCATTGGGTTTAGAGCCCTCTCATTCAGTGTGGCCTCATCTGAATTTATTATAGCAGCAAGACTGTATTATTAAGTATTATACAAGCGACAAGAAGGTTTTGACTTCTTTCTTTCTCATAATTCTGAACTTATTTATTTATTTTGATATTTAAGTATGTTAATAATAACAATAACCTGAAATTATTTAGAAATTTGAAAGTTTAAACCTCTCTCATCATTATGACCTTTGATAAAAATTTGCCTAATTCACAGGGCCATGGAACTCATTATTTTATAATGTCACATTCTGAGATTCCTGGTAGACATGAATTTTACAGGGACACTGTTTATTCCACTAAAACTTTTTTATGTTGAGAGAGAATTAATCTAATAAGTAGACAAAAGCATAGTTAAGAAAGAAGAAAAGAGCTCGAGTTATGTCGCATATTTGATACTAAGTGATTCTCAGGCCTAGTTGAATCTCTACTGTCTCCAAGGATGGAATGTCCAAAATCTTAAATTTAAAGCTAACAAATTCTTATTTTTACTGAAGCCAATATGAAACAAAACCATGTTGATATTAAGAAACTTGCAAATTGTTCCATGTGGCTAAAATATGAATTATGAGACAGGAAATGGCAATTAACCGGGAGAGATAAGCACAGGCCAATTTGTGACAAGCCTCCTGTGCCATGTTAAGAATGTTACATTTTATCTTTTTTTTAATTTAAAAATATTAAGGGGTATAAATGTTTTAGGTTACATAGATCACTTATTTTATTTCAGAATAGTACAGAGGTACAAATGTTTAGGTTACATATATTGTCTTTGCCTCCACCTGAGTCAGAGCTTCAAGCGTGTCCATCCCGCACCCATTAGGTGTGAATTTACCCATCCACTCCTCCTCCCTCCCACCTGCCGGATACCCAATAAATGTTATTCCTATATGTGCACTTAAGTGTTTATCAGTTAATACCAATTTGATGGTGAGTACACGTAGTGCTTGTTTTTCCATTCTTGTGTTGTTACTTCACTTAGTAGAATGGGCTCCAGCTCTATCCAGGATAATAGAAAAGGTGCTAGATCACCATTGTATTTTGTGGCTGAATAGAACTCCATGGTATACATATACCACATTTTATTAATTCCACTAATGTATTGATGGGCACTTGGGTTGCTTCCACATCTTTGCAATTATGAATTGTGCTGCTTTAAACATTCGGGTGCAGGTGTCTTTTTTATAGAATGACTTTTGTTCTTTTGGGTAGATGCCCAATAATGGGATTGCTGGATCGAATGGTAGGTCTACTTGAATCTGTTTAAGGTATCTCCATATTGCTTTCCACAGAGGTTGCACTAGTTTGCAGTCCCACCAGCAGCGTATGAGTGTTCCTGTCTCTCTGCATCCACGTCAACATGTATTGTTTTGGGACTTTTTGATGAAGGTCATTCTCATTGGAGATAAGTGATATCTCACTGTGGTTTTGATTTGCATTTCCCTGATGATTAGAGATGTTGAGCATTTTTTTCATGTTTGTTGGTCATTAGTCTATCTTCTTTTGAAAAGTTCCTGTTCATGTCCTTTGCCCACTTTTTGATACGGTTGTTTGATTTTTTTCTTGCTGATTTTCCTAACTTTTTAATAAAGGTCATTCTCACTTGAGTTAGGTGATATCTCATTGTAGTATTGATTTGCATTTCCCTAATGACTGGAAATGTTGATCACTTTTTAATATGTTCTTGCCATTATTCTGTCTTCTGGGGAAGAGGGGATGGCTATACTCACACCTAAATGGGTGTGGGGCACACCATCTGGGGATGGACATGCTTGAAGCTCTGACTAGGGTGGGGCAAAAGCAATATAGGTAACCAGAACATTTGTACCCCCGTAATATGATGAAATAAAAAAAATCAATTGAAAAGTTTTAAACGAAGAAGTGATATGTTAATGTATTTTAATTTTTTAAGAAAAAGAATGACAGTGAAATGGAGAATGAGTTCTACAATAATCCAGGAACTATGGAACTGAAAACAGCAGAAGATTTTTGATACCATATCAGGGAGGGAGTTGGAAACCATATGTAGAAGTATGACCTTTATTCTGGGGTCGGTGGAGAAACACTGACTACATACATTTGATTAATTGCCCTAACCTATTCTCTTCAAAGTAAAGACTTTAATACCGCATTTAATTCTTAGATACTTCAGAAAATTAAGTTTAAATTAGAACTGCTGTCAGAGCCATGATCCAATGAACACTTGAAAATAATATTCTGAAGACAGTTCACATGCTAAGGAGAACTAGTCAGAATTGTCCCCATTATGATTTTGTAAGGCTGAGAGATTATTCAGGGTGGACTGAAAGCAAGGCAACCATATGCTTTCAGGCAGCAGATCGAGACAAATGGCTGGCTGCTGTCAATATTAAATGGCAAATCAGCTTAATTCACAACTAAGAAAGCATAACACTATAAAGGAAAGAGAATATCCACTACTTGGCTTCATTTTTGCATGCTGCAAAATGAAAGACATGACAGCACTTAGGCATCAGAGGGTTTGATTAGTATGAGGAATTCTTGTAATTTTACAAGATGAATAGCACTGGGTTTTATCATTACTGCTTCCATACCTAGTTTTATGTAATTTTTGATTTTGAATATCCAGCCATTGGCCCAGAAGGGGAGTTAATCTTATAATTAACACTTTAGCTTCTCTTTCTTATTGAGAATGTATCTATAGAATGACATATTAAGGTCTGGGAGCTTTGTTGCACATGTGACAAGATGAACTCTCTATTCCCTCTTGCTCACTGATCCCAAGAAGAGGAGAAAAGATAAGAGTAGAAGGAAAAAAGTTATATGAAGTCTCAACTTTTAATTCTAACATTTGGCCCTGCTTTGGGATGCTTACCTGATCTTTCAGAAAATTAAATGCTTAAACATTCATCTGAGTTACCATCTATAGAGTCTGGGAAAGCCCCATGTTACATTACTGAGGAAAGGGGCAGCAACTGATGCCTAGTCACTTAGTGAGACTCTTCTAAATATACAGGGCTTGTGGTCAACAAGTTGGATTTGTCTGCAAAAGAGTGGATGACCCCCGGATCATAAGGATCATAGAAGAGCATAAGGCTAATGTCCTGCTATGCCCAAGAGAAAAGAACTTTAGATTGCATAATTCAATGGTATACACAAATATAATATAAATATAGAGAAGTCTCTTATAATCACTTTTTCACTTTTTTCTCTAACAATTCAAAATTTTCCAAGTGGACATCAATAAACTATAAAATTCTAGAGGTGTAATAAGAACAAAACAATTTAAAGAACAAGTTATCTACATGCCAGAAAAACGGGGCTAAGGTACAAGCACTATAGCCTGCTCTTTCATGGTCAGCCTCCTTGCACAAGCTGTGCCTATAAAGAATGCCTTTTTAAGTGTGCTTGATATCTCAGTGGCAAACTCTCTTTAACATTTCACTTGTAAAAATCATGTTATGTGTGTTTTGTGCTTGTAGTGTATGTGTGTGTGGGAGGAGTTGACACAGGGAAGAACAGAATCTGCATATATATATATATATATATATATGCGTGTGTGTGTGTGTAGATATTAATTGAATGATTGCATTTCTTTTTTTTCCTAGTACTTCAGTGTTATTCTGATATAAGCCAAGTTCACTTCTATATGATGCATTTTTTTTTCAAAAGAAAAATAAAGGAAAAGATAAACTTTACTTTTAGTTGAGGGTTAAATTGATCATTTACTTAGAAAACAGTACCTTTGTGTTAGTCATATTAGAGCATTATTAAAATTCACTATTGAATTCTTTTCTTCTTTCATTTATTTTCCTTTTGATATGAGGGTCTCACAACTGAACATAGCCCAGTTTTAGAACTGTGTAATATTCAAGCATTTTTATGTGGTGGTTTAATAGAAGGGGCTTTTTATACCTTAATGAATACCTTCAGCTTCCTTCCTGAATGGCTTCTGCTAACTACATATGCCATCTATTTGTTCCTTTTGATTTTTGAGAAAATTGCCCAGGTTTGGTTTCCTAGGAAATAGTTCTCTCTCATGGAGGAATGAATTTGGACTGATTAGCTGCTTTACTTATTTGCCTTATCATTTTGTCAGAGGATTGAACAGTCTGTTGTGAAAAGAGATGTGGTGGTATGGAAGAACTGTATTCATTTATATGATAGACATCAGTGAGACATGAAAGCCAGGGCACTGAAATAAGAACGATACATAAATGGGTTTTAGGACTGACTTGTCAACTTACTGATTGTGTAAACTTAAGCAAGTCACTTAAATTTCCTTGAACATTAGTTTCTTATCTGGAAAACGGAATGGAAAGGAGGATTCCTGCCCCACCTGCCTCATAGAGTTGTTAATGAGAAAATGGATGTAACAGTGCTATAGTAACAGGAAAACTATTCATTAATATTAACTAATCTGATAGTATATTAGACCCTGAGCATACAACAGTAAGTACTTCCCATTTTGAAGCTCATGCAACTAATAGTCTAGTGAGGCAGTCAGTCTTATAAACATAGACATTAACACCCAACACCATGGGTGCTGTCATAGAAGTAGTAGAAGACACAAAGGGGTAGGGAGAGGGAAAAGTAAAGAAGGCACTATGGAGGCATTAACCATTTAGCTAAGTCTTGATACTTAAGTTAATGTGAGTGTTTACCAGGCAGATTCGATGGGGTAGAATATTCTAAGAAGAAGGGATAAAATGAGGAAAGGTAGAAAACAGCATAGTATGGGAGGGACAATAAAAAACTGTCTGGTGTTACTAGAGCACAAAATCTGAGACAATGAGGTTCCAGAAGTAAATGGGGGCCAGACCATTGTGGCTATTCAAGCCACAGTAAGGAACTTGGACTTTATTTGGCGGAAAATGGGGAGCCTTCCTTTAAGATTCTCTTCCAAATGTTCACATTTGCAATCACTTATTTATTTATTGCCCTATTGTGGGGCACTTATTTTAGAATGCACTGTAATCAACTATATTCTTGTTTGTCTGCTGACTGGACTGTGAGCCCCTCTTATCTGCAGCACCTTACAGTATATGGAATGTGGTAGGAGCTCAGAGAATTCTGATTTAATAAATGAATTAAGTACAGATTTTAACTGGAGGAGTGACATGGCTCAGATTTTCATGTTATATTCATCACCTTGGGAATCCTGGGGCAGAATAATTAGTAGATGTGAAAGAAATAATGATGGTTCCATGATTTTGTATCTTCCTACTAAAATTTTGTTGTTAATAGTCAAGTTTCATTGCATTACACAAACCTTATAAGTTACAAACCATAAATGAGATACCAATGTGTTCACTGAATGTGCAAATAGAGCGGTCAATATCATGGAAAAAGGAAGTAATGGTAAATTAAGTAAAGTGATGGCATACCTATTTAGTAAAACCTATTTGTTTGATCTACCATTCCTGAAATTCTTTATTAAAGATCTTAGACTTCCTGGAGCTTTTGTTACAAATCACTGGTATAGCAAAGAATATATATTTTTAGAGGTGTGCTTGTTAGAGCTGTGGAAATAGTATTGCTTAGAGGTGGTACAGAACTTTATTTAGCTTCTTATTTTGAAACTTGATCTCCTCATGATATTGAATGTACTATCACTTTTTTTATCCATGACTATTTTGATGATAGATTTTTCATATATCTATATTCACTAGTTACTCAGAAAACACAACAAAGCATCTCATCTATAACTTCTCTAGAGTGAGGAGTAGGCTACATGGATATAATTTCTGGGTTTAGGAAACCACTAGTTTTATGGGAGTCAGCCCAATTCATTTTTTTCATTAACTATTTCAGCAATGAAGCTGTCTTAATTACAAAAACCTCTACATATCAATTGTAAATATTATGACTTTTAATTGAGGAATGGAAAAATGAGGATTTTATTTTTACTTCATAGTCATCTACCCTTTTGCTAAAAATATATATTTCCTTAAAATTACCAGATTATAAATTCTGTGCTCAGAGAGAAATTGAAAAAGAAGAATCTAGTTTGACACTTGGGCATTAGGCAATTGGAGATTACATTAAGAAGAAAGGAGAAACACTTTGACATGAATTTTATTGAATCTTTTGTCTCATAAGTGGATTCTGTTTCTACATCATATCAGTTTTCAAAATCTCTCTTTGTCTTAAATTTATAACTGGTTTAATCTGAGTAAATCTAAATGCAGTCCAGAGGCCAAGAGAGAGAAGAAACTGTGCTATTAATATAAGAAACTGATCAAAACTTTCTGACAATTCAGTGTAAGAGTGTGGCCAAAGGAAGTTGCTAAAGACTAAAAAGCACAGATAGTCTCAATTAGGTTAATGATCACTAGCACATATATCACAGGATGGCCCATAGTCCTTTGTCATTGAAACTTGATGTCATTATTCTGCTGACAGCATAAAAGGCACAATGTACATTTAACTTTTTCTCTGTTGCCTAATTGTCTCAGTTTTTCATAATGAAGACAGATGACAAATGTTTATCTTGGGGCATCCCAAGTCTGATACCATAATGTAGAAACTTGGCATCATGGGCTTCAGTTTATGCCATGCCTATAACATATTCTCTTGCTAATATTAAAAGTGATGACAATCTGAGGGATACATTATCTACTAAAAACTTCCCATATTCAAGTCTCCCTGTATTCATTCTGATAATGTTCTTAAATTAAAACACCTACTATTTTCTCTTGGTTTCACAGATCTAAGTATATGTCTTGATCTCAAATATCTACATGTGCAGATTTGATTTGATTCCTTTGTGCTTCCTACAGGATGGAGAAACTTGAATGATTACTCCAAATTCTTTAAGTATTCATGAAAAAATTGGCTGAATCGAAGAATTCTCTGTTATTTTATCTTGAAATATTTGCATGCCATGGAATTTCCCAATTCTAAACAAAAACAGTCCCATTCATTCAGAGAAAATACTGGTTTTA
This sequence comes from Varecia variegata, assembly GCA_028533085.1. NCBI lineage: Eukaryota > Metazoa > Chordata > Mammalia > Primates > Lemuridae > Varecia > Varecia variegata. Next base: position 78,412,074 of record CM052457.1, read on the forward strand.
CTTTAGTCATGTTGCTCCATGTGACAGGATTGTAGTGGAACAGCATGCTTTAAATGGAAACAGTAGCATATCTGGAGTCAAACCGAGAATGTTCAAACACTAGATTTACCAGTAATTATCTTTGTGACCTTAGGCAAGAAAATTAACTAGTGCACTTAGTTGTGATAGAGAAAATGATTATCTCCTTCACATATGCTGTAAAGATTAGTGATAATATATGAAACGACCTGGCACACTGACTAACACAAAATAGGTTCTTGATATGCAGAGGCTATTATTGTTAATGTGACACTTATCATACCAACACTATATTTATTTACATATTGATAACCATTTTTACAAATGATAACCATTTATAAAGAGGAAAATTATTTTTTTCTTCCACATGTAAATATGCCTTTTATTAGTCTGCCATCATTGATGTCACTTTATGTAATATATTCTGGCAACATTTACCCAGTGTTATTATACAGGTTGTTTACTGCCCATAACTGGCTTTTGAAAGCAGAAGGAGTGAATTTAGAGGTCTTCGTTACAAGACTGTTTATAAATAGTAGAAATAAGTATTCAGAAAGCAATGTGGTGTTGACTTTCCTGATACTTTACCTTCATTATCATGACTTTTTCTGTTTCACTCTGTTTTTAGAGGCCAGATTGAGGCAAGATACTTCTACCTGAAATTAATTCAATCTTGTCTTTTTCTATAGGAACATCTAAAACTCCTGACTGCCTCTGATAATTCAGGACTAATCATTAAGGGATTGGTCAGACCAGACACTCTCCCATTATAATTTCATATTTGATTCCATTAAAATGGTTGTCATTTCCCTAGGACATTCTAATTAGCCAGGGCACTATTAGTGCTGATAATAAAGCAGTCTAACAAGAAGTAAATTATGCTAGCAACTCTAGAAACCACAACTGTTGTGATTCAGACCATCAGAAAAATATCACCATATAATTATTTCTCAGCTCCCCAAGTTCCCATATATATGCATATGTATGTGTTTATGTGTATATATAATAGATAAAATTATTGAATAGAAGATTACTGCCCCAAGAAATTTTATTACCTGATATATTGTTTAATAATAAAAAAGTCACTTCCCTAAAATAAACTCCCACTATTCATTTAGCAGTGAGCCTGGGACAGAATAGGGTTATTGTGTAAAACTGTGGTATGTACAAATTTATATTTGTATACTTACTAACAACACAGGAATTTTATTTTAACTAACTTCTGATAGAGTTAGTTAGAATGAAGGAAAACAAAAGATGAAGAGAAAAGAGAGATAAAGCATGATGTTCCATAATAAATATTTGTGATAGAAAAATTAAATCTCAGCTGTAGAGTAGCATTTATGCATCATTCATCAGTGAGAAGACTGTATAATGGGTAAGAGTATCACCAAGAACAGGAAATTATAAAGAATGTAGAAATAAAGAAGCTATAACATTAAAATACACTGAATATTTGAATAGATGATCAGTTGATTTCTCTAGAAAAGAAGGAATTTCTGATAAGGCTGTTACTAATAATGGATGGCAAATGCATATTATTTGTTAAGTCTCCATTATTATTCACTTAAAGTATTATGATTCCATAGTTCTTCTTTGTATTTAGTGTGTAAACCTCATTATTTTATTTTGATAAATCTGACTTCCAAATTTTTGTTCCATCATTATAATATTCACTGAAGTTTCAGAGTCCCAGGAATAATTTTTAAGTAGGTATAGGGTCTTTACTCTTTGTGCTACACAATAGGAGTCAAGCATGAGAAAATTCCCTCCCACTGAATATATCCACAGTGAGAAAATTTCCCAAAATGAAGATTTGCACAATCACTAGATGATGATACCAAACACAGTCTACCCATTTCACTGTTCCTTCCCTCAATCTCTCCAAAGTAATGTCCTCCCCAACATGATGCAACTCTACATCATACAACCCAAAACACATTCATCCCCTCTCTGAGAGAAGACTCAAATTATCCTCAATTGTTTATTTCATTTTCAAGTCAGGATCTCTGGGTGTTTTCCCTTCCATCCCTAGTATTCTTATGCCATAAGAACTGCCTTCACAGTTTTCTTCAACTTATGGACTAATTTTTAAAGATAATTACCACCAGTAAACCCATCTCAATAGTAGGAAAAATTGAGATGAATAAGACATGAAGATGAAAGATAAGGGAATATATGGTATACTTAATATGGTAAATTTATATTGTACATAAATACTAAAAATGGAGCTATGTTTCCCAGGATTATCCTCCCCCAACAGATCCCAGTTAGTATGGGCTATAAGAGACATCTTGCATGTGATTTAAAGGAAGAAATGCAACATAAATCATATTGTTTTCTGTTCAAAAGGTTGAAGCTGAGGCAAAAGCACTGATGCAGTTCATGAATGAATTTTGGCTACTGACTTCATTTATTTGCAGTAGAAGGTAGGCCTACAGGTCCTCCAGAGCTGCTGGATCTAGCCTTCAGCTTCTCCAACTCCTAGTTCAAGTTTGTGTTTAGTTCCATGGTTCTGGGCACCAGATTCTCCTGCAAGACAGCCTCATCACGTAAGTTGCAGGCAGTAAGTGAGTGACCAACATGGGTTTCAATCCATCCTGAGGAGTTCCAGCTCATTCCTGAAGGTTTCAGTTTTCTCTTGCTCTCCCTCACTTTACTTCCCACATGTTCTTTCTGATCACCTACCTGCCTGCTGAATTCAAGCTCCAGAACCAATCTCAGAAGAAAAAACACTTATAGACTGTTTAACATAATAAATCTTTTATTATATATATATATACCTATATGTATATATGTACACTCACTAATACACCTATATATACATATATGTATGCATATATGTGTATTTATAATGCCTTATATTAAGTACAAATCAGTGGTGAGAAATGAATGTTTTCATTCAAACAATATTTTTAGCTACAGAGAAAACCCAAGATAAATTACATGCATAAGTATACAGGTAGAAAAAATACAGAATTATTTATGATAGCAAAAAGAAATTAAAAACAACCTATATGATATGCAAAAAGAAAATGGACAACTATAGCGATGATAAAGTCATTCATTGGAATACTATACACAAGTTAAAATTAAGCATGGATGGTGTTACTAATCTAGGGCAAAAATAAAAAAAATGAATAAATAAGTTGAGTTGCAGAAGGAAACAGATTATATGCTCCTATTTATATAAAACTTAGAAACATGAAAATCACTATTATATATTGTTTGTTGATATGTACATATGTAATAAATATATGAAGGCATGGATGGGGATAAACAAACAAATTCAGGATGGTAGGTTTTTTCAGGAAGGGGTGTAGACAGTAAGGATGATAAGAGCATGAAAGATTGCCTAGGGACCTTAAACTGTACTGGTGATGTTTTTATTTCCTAATGTGGGTAGTGGGTACATAGGTTTTTATTATATTTTTATGGATACCATTTTGTATATTTGAAATAGTTTATAAAAGTTAAAGCCTTCTCTGCATTTGGGGCCTTTCTATGAGGTTCATATGGACTGCAAATATTCTCATACTCTGACAGTGTTCTGAAATGATTTTATGCACACCTCTTCCCCAGATCATCCTGTCACATGTCCCCAAATCTTGTTCTTCCCAAGTCCCTAACCATTTGACCAGAGAAGACATTAGCCACAGTCTGTGACTTGATATGGATTCATACAATGTATCATGTCTCATTTCTTTTTCACTCCATGTCATGATTCCAGGACCCACGTATTCTGGTGTGGGAGAAGCAACAGTTTAAATTTGTTTCTGATTTACAGTATATACACAACATTCTGTAGGACAGCACTCCAAACTCAAAAAGTTATCTCCTTGCTGATTTCTTGAGTCTTCAATTTACCAGTTTATCATTTAATAAGGGCAGCTGTTTCCATGCTATATGCCAGTGAATTCCATAGACAATAGTACATGTTTCACTTTTTTAGAAAGAGTTATCCATTGTTTTAGAGAGCATAATAGAACATTAATTTCCCAGTTTACAGACAGGCAGGGTAACCAAATGTGAATACAGAATAAATTCCATTCATATGGGAGTATCACGGCTCCTCAATGATGGACAGAATCCAGGAAGACTAATCTTGTTCCAGGTAGCTGGTTTGTTTGCAGTACCAAAAAAGATACAGTGCTGGACTCTGCTGTTGGCAGTTTGAGCACTCGTGAGTTGAAGTAACCAGATCATCTTGGTGAGGAGAAGTCCATGTGATTTAGCCCATAAATTACCTTCATCCAAGGCATTATGTTCTCTTTATTCATAAGCCCAATGAGCAAGCAGGAGATAGATACGGATACTGTTAACATATGCAGAATGTGCCATTTTGTCCACCTGATTATTGAGACTCCACGTCACTGGATGACCTTTGGTGAGCCTTTACAGGGGACAGAGATTTCATCTTCAACCTAGGTGCCCTCTCTGAGAGGTCCATTTGCATATCTCTTCCAGAGAACTCCTTGTCACCAATGTTCCAATCATATTCTTTTGTTTTTTTTTATTTCAGCTTATGATGGGGGTACAAAAGTTCTGGTTAGATACATTGCCCATGTCCCTCCCATTCCCCCAAGTCCGAGCCTCAAGCGTGTCCATTCCCCAGACAGTGCACATCGCACTCTTCTTGTAGGTATACACCCATCCCCTCCCCCACCCCCATCCCCCCAAGTCAGAACTTCAAACGTGCCCATTCCCCCAGACAGTGCACATTGCACTCATCATGTAGGTGTACACCCATCCCCTCCCCCCACCCCCCACCTCTGTCCAATACACAATTGGTGTTATTCCCAAATGTGCACTTAGGTGATGATCAGGGAAACCAATTTTCTGGTGAGTACATGTGGCACTTATTTTTCCATTCTTGGGATGCTTAACTTAATAGAATGGGCTCCAACTCTATCCAGGAGAACCAAAGAGGTGTTGTATCACCATTATTTCTATTCTTTTCAAATTCCTGATCATCCGTCAATGACCAAGAATTTATATTTTAACTTTCTCTTCTTCTAGGAAAACTGGACAACCATATGTATGTTTAAGTTTCTATCCACTGGGAGGATTTTATTCACCTGTTTCATTTAGGGCCACCCTTGAGTGGGAGGGGTATAGCACCATCCCAGTCCCCTTTTGACTAGTGCCAGTATATAGTGTGGCTCCATCTTTAACAGCTGCAAATATTACCTCCTCTCATAGCTGACTGGCCATTAGGAACTAACCAGGAGGACAGAGGTGTGGGTTAAGGAAGTTATTAGCCATCTAGCAGGAATAGTCACATTGGAATATAAATTATCTGCCCATAAAAGTTATTTTTACCTGCTGAATCTTCTTAAGACTGGTCCTATAAATCACACTTCCACCTGATGGTAAGTTATTTATTGCTGGGTCTGATTTTTATCACTTTGGGTTTGAATAGCACATGGTTTATGGAAGGAAAATCAGATTACATAGTCATATAATGGCCTGTGGTCAAACTTTTAATCTCCACAAAACCCCATGTAATATGGCAGGACCTTTTCATGAATGAATAGTTGCTTAGTGAAGGAGTCATGACCCTGCTGAAAACTCAACAGGCCCCCACTCTAATTCTGTTGGGACTTGCCCCAATTTCCAGTCAGCATCCACATCTGCCATAGATACTTCTGACCATTGTATCTGAGGGATTGGCTCTCTTATTTAGTCAAGCAAGTGGTGTTTTCTCAAATTGGTTATTTGAGAAACAAATTAAGAATTTCTTTTGGCATTTTGGACACAGAGCCTAAGCTGTTTTTGAAAACATGTGTGTATGACTATGTCACAGTGATGAAATGGTGCATAGTCAGGCAGTATACATTGGTAGTATTGTATAATGCCAAAACACTATTTGCTAAAGCTATTTCAGTGCAAACAAAAGTTAAACATAGCCTCCTTGTGGATAACATGTGAATAGCTGATACTGGCTTTTATTGAAGGTGACACAGAGAGGGAGCTGGGGTGGGAACGCAGGTGAAAGAAGCAAACAGCAAACTTTTAATATATATTTTTACTTTACAAATTTCCACAGAATCTTCTCTTGTCTAATTTCTTTTTACTGACTTGAAGAGAAAAAGCGGAATGGTGTTCTCCTTTTCAGACTTCTAATAGAGAATATATGTGATCAGCCCTTCATTAAGAAAGAAAGAGAAAAAAAAGTTATCTCATGAACTGAAGCAGAGAATAGTTAAATTAGAATAGCAATGAAGCCAGGTGATTAACAGAAATTAACACATTTTCATGAGAAATAAAAGAAGTTTGGAAGTAGAAAACTCATTGGTGTATGTTCCTACTGTGGTATATTTACTTGATGCCAGACTGTTCCTGATTGTGGCTACATCATTTTCTGTACATCAGTTTACAAATGAATTTCTCCAATACAGAGATGAACAGCTCATTGACTTTTATTTCATTTTATTTTATTTCTATTTTTACTTGAATGTAAGACCTTATGCCATATTTCTACAAACGTATGTAGCAAAATAATACCAAATCCTAAAAACCTACTATCAGCAGAAACAGCAATGGGCTAGATAGATGCTTCATGCTGGTTCCATTCCTGAGTCATCAAACATGGAGGTGTGTCAAGGAGCAGCTGGCTACCACCCCAAAATGGACTCACTTTCCAATATAAGGTCTTCAGCTTGCTTTGTTCTCCCAACTGGAAAAATGGTGGTTCTGCACTATGGTTTGGCTCTGCTTTGTCTGACTTTTTACATTGACAGAAACATACAAAAGACGTGAAGGAAAGGCCCCACGTTAATAATGATTGGCTTCATTAGTGCTCAGGGAGAACTTCTTTTGCTTTTAAAGACTGTCAGCACGGTAATTCTTTTATTAAAGGCATTTGTCTTAGTGAACAAGTCACAGGATAATTACTGTGGAGCCGTTTGCATGTGTAACATATGCTACTATGGAAAAAAGAATTGTAAATGAATGGGTTAAGTCTTCCATCTGACTTCACATTATGGGAATACAAACTTTGCAATTATTGGGATAAACACTGTGTTCACTAGGCAAAGAGACAGTGCAAGTTAGAGGTGGCTGCATTTGGACATACACAAGCTCTCCCAATGACAGCATTCATGAGGTTTTCTAATAACAACTATTCACACTATAATTTGGATTCTCATTGCTTCTCCTTTTTTTACCTTCTGTCACCTGCCCTTTGTCTTCTTCTTCTTCTTTTTTTTTCCATTAAATTTCCTCAACCATCTGATGTCTTTCTTCTTGGCATTTACAGTCAATTTAATTCCTCCCCCTACAGTGCATAGACTCCTAAGTCTGCAGGCTTAAATGTTAAATACTGGTAAAGAAGCAGCTTAAAGTGATGGAAAGAATATGGACTTTGCAGACACACTAGCCAGAGTTTTATTCCCGACTCTGCCACTTACTAGCCAGATGATCCTGGTTGGGGTGTCGGGAGTTGTTTTTTAAATTCACTGAGCCTCACTACTTTCATCTTTGTATTAGAGCTAATGACACCTGTCTTAGCTCTCATCATCACACCTCTGTTCGTATGCTCAGTCAGATCTCTCTTTGTGGAATGCCCTTTCTCTATAACTGCACTTAGACAAGCCCTACTCACCCAACATTTAAGTCTCATCAAAACAAGACCTCCTCAAGAAGACATCCTGGAGCCCACACTTTGGGATGCGTGTGCTGCTTCTGTACTTCCACAGCACCATTTCTGGTATTTCTACCTCAACACTTACTATAGACTATCAGAATTACATATGCATATGTGAGCCTCTAACGGGGACAAGGGCTCCCTGAAGATAAAAGCCATGTTATCTCACTGTTGGTACCCCAGCATCCTCTGCAATGCCTGATCCTAAGGAGCTGCTTAATAAGTAAATGTTTGTAAAACAGAATTATTCTTTGTATTATGGTTTGCCTTGAAATTAAAATTGCATGTTTCATATAAAACACCTAGTGTACCTGGCACTTAGTTGGTTGTTACTTCTGCTTAATCTAATTTAAAAATCATTATGGCAATGGAAAGATATTATTTAGTAGTCTATTTTTGTTTCTTAGTTTAATGTTAGTTGCAGAGTAGATGGCCTTGAGACTTAAATAGAGTTCTGCTGCCCCAGGGTAAATAAGCAAAGGCCACTGCTGAGCACTCCTGCCTGATGCTTAGTGAGTACAAATTAATTATCTACTGTTGATTGAAAGGATAAAATGCCATCTCCCTGTGAAGCTCTGTTTTGTTCTTCTTGGTATACTTTCACACTTCCTTCTTTGAGGTCTCATATAACTTTTATTCTCATATTTTCATTACAGTGCTTTCAGACTATATATGTCCATTTTCTCTACCAAACTCTGAGGTATTTCTAAACAAGTACTATTTCACATGTCTCATTCATTATCAGTACCTAGCACAGTGTCTGATACAGTAGATATTCATAATCATATCTAGCACTAGGCTTTATCAATGTTAACTGGAGTACTATTAAAAAAATCTCCTTCTGTTTTTTTAAATTTTTTAAGACATGCTTTATGTCCTAGGATATGGTCAATCTTAGAGAATGTCCCATGAGCTGATGAGAAGAAAGTATATTCAGTGAATTTTGGGTAGAATGTCCTGTAGATGTCAGTCAGGCCCATTTGTTCTAGCATTCTATTTAAGTCCATTATTTCTTTGTTTATTTTCTGTTTGGAGGATCTATCCTGTGCTGTTAGCGGCATGTTAAAGTCTCCAGCTATTATAGTATTGTTATCTATCATTTGGTTCAGATCAAGTAGGGTTTGCTTTATGAATCTGGGTGCACCTATGTTGGGTGCATATATATTAAGTATAGTTATGTCTTCTTGTTGAATTGTACCCTTCACCAGTATATAATAACCTTCTTTGTCTTTCATTACTTTTGTTGATTTAAAAACTAAGTTATCGGAGATTAAGACTGCCACACCTGCTTTCTTTTGGCTTCCATTAGCTTGAAATATCATTTTCCACCCTTTTTTTTTCAGTCTAAATGCATCCTTGCAGGTTAGATGAGTTTCCTGAAGACAGCAGATACTTGGCTTGTGTTTTCTTTTATCCATTGGGCCAGTCTATGTCTCTTGAGTGGGGAATTCAAGCCATTCACATTTAATGAGAAAATTTTTCTCTCTTAAGCCATTGTGATAACTGGGTTTTGATCTTTATCTCTTCACTAGTTTTACATTCATGGGTCTTTCTTGTGCTGGACCGTGTGTAACTCTGTTTTGAGTACTTCTTGGAGAGCTAGTCTTGTCTTGGTGAATTCTCTGAGTTTTTGTTTATCTGAGAATGTCTTAATTTCTCCATCGTATACAAAACTTAGGTTGGCTGGGTACAAGATTCTAGGCTGGGCATTATTCTGTTTCAGAAGAGTGAGAATGGGGCCCCAAACTCTTCTTGCTTGTAAGGTTTCAGTTGAGAAATGTGGCGTAATTCGGATGGGTTTTCCAAAATGTGTTACTTGTTTCTTTCTCCTTACAGCTCGAAGAAGGGCCTCTTTAGTGGATGTTTTGGTCAGTCTGATGACTACATGACATGGTGTCTTCCTGTTTGGTATGAATATCCCAGGTATCCTTTGAGCTTCTTCAAACTGTATATCTAGGGTTTTGGCAAGGCCTGGGAAATTTTCCTCAATTATATCTTCAAATAGCTTATCCAACCCTTGCTTATTGTCTTCTTCACCCTCAGGGATG
>CM052457.1:78422287-78451066 GCA_028533085.1 Varecia variegata
GGGGCGGGGATGGGTGTATACCTACAGGAGGAGTGCGATGTGCACTGTCTGGGGAATGGACACGTTTGAGGCTCGGACTCGGGGGATTGGGAGGGACATGGGCAATATATCTATGCAGAACTTTTGTACCCCCATAATAAGCTGAAATAAAAAAAATGAAAAAAAACACAAAAGAAAAATAAAAAAAAATAAAATAAAAATAAATTCAGCTTAGGAGTCAAGAGGAATTATATAAGGCTGATGGTTAAACCTCTTAAACTTAAGAGGTTAAGTATATTATTTAGAACTATAAAAGCAACCAAGAATAAAACTGTAACAATAACTATCAAAAAAAAAAACAAAAACAAAATAATCCTCTTAAAGAAGCTCAGTGGGCTGAAAAAAGAATAGAAACAAAACTTAGAACAATCAGGAAAATAATATGTGAACAAACTGAGAGGTTTAACAAAGATATAGAAACAACAAAAAAGAACCAAACAGTCATTCTAGAGCTGACAAATACAATGATTTACCTGAAAAAGTCAATAGAAATCTTCAATAGTAGACTTTGTCAAGTAGAAAAATCAATCAGTCAACTTGGAGACAGATCATTTGAAATTATCCAGTCAGAGGAACAAAAAGAAAAAAATGGATGTAAAAGAGTGAAGAAAGCCTATGGAACTTATAGGACACCATCAAGCAAACCAAATACAAACTATGGGATTCTCAGAAGGAGCAGAGAAAAAGAAAGGGACAAAAGCTTACTTCAAGGATAATGACATTCTGTGCAATAGATCACTAAAGCTTATTCCTCCTGTCTAAATGAAAACTTGTATCTGCCTCCAGCCTCTGTTAACCATCATTCTACTGTCTACTTCTATAAGTTCAAAATTTTTTAGATTCTATATATAAGTGAGATCATGCATTACTTGTCTTTTTGTGCCTGGCTTACTTCGCTTACCATAATGTTGACTATAATAAATAATAATGCATACCATGAAATACTACTCAGCCATTAAAAAGGATGGACTAATGCCTTTTGTAGCAATTTGGGAGGCATGGGAGATCATTATTCTAAGTGAAGTATCTCAAGAATGGATAAACAAACACATGTACTGTCTAATAAATTGGAGCTAACTAATGGGCACACACGTGCACAGAGGGAATTAAAAGTCATTGGAAATCAAGAAGAGAGATGGGGAAGAGAGGAGGGGCAAAAACCCATTTAACAGGTACAATGAACACTTTTCGGGTTATGGGCACTTATACAGCTCAGACCAGCCGTGTATCAAAAACATTTGTACCCCCCATAATATTTTGAAATAAAATAATTAAAAGGGAAAATATCAATGCATTGCATATTTCAGAATTGATACAAATATATTTAAAATGTTTTCACAATAAAAAAATACTAAGTATGTGAGGTGGTGGCTGTGTTAATTAGCCTGATTTAATCAATACACATTATAAATACATATCAAAACATCACATTGTGTCCTGTAAATATATACAATTACTATTTGTCAATTAAAAATAAATTTTAAAAAATTAAATTAAATTTGTAAAAAAAAATGACTGAACACTTCCCTAATATGGGAAGGGAAATGAACATAGACTTCTATCATTCCAAAAGAACACTGACACAATTGAACATAAGAACCTCTTCACCAAGACACATTATAAACACAATGTCAAGAGTCAATGAAAGCAACAATAAAAAAGTAACTCATAAAAAACAATAGATTATCAGCAGATTTCTCAGCAGAAAACTTGGCCATCAGGTGAGACGATATACTAAAATTATGAGGAAAAATCCTGTAAACAAATAATAATTTACCCTGCAAAGCTGTCCTTCATAAATGAAAGCAAGATAAAGAATTTCCCAGAAAAAAAATTTCAGAGTTTTTCACCATTAGAACTACTTTATAAGAAATGCTAAAGTTCTTCAAATTGAAATATCAGATTGCTAAATAACAATATGAAAACATATGAAAGTATAAAACTCACTGGTAATACTAATATAAAGTGAAGTTCAAAATATTTTCATACTATAATGGAGGTACATAAATCACTTTTACTTCTAGTATAAAAGATAAAAGGCAAAAGTATTAAAAATAACTATAAATACAAAAATATTATTAGCTACTCAATATAAAAAAGATGCTAATCATAACATAAATAGCACAAAATATGGAGAGGGTAGAAGTAAAAGTGTTTAGTTTTTGTGTGCTATTGAAATTAAGTTGTCATAGACTTAAATTAGACTATCATAAGGTGTTTTACATAACCCTCATGATCAGCACAAAGGAAAAAAAAAAAAACTGTTGTAGTACACAAAATACAAAGAGAAAGAAATGAAAACATACCACTACAACAGCTACTATGGAAAATAGTATGGATATTTCTCAAAATCTAAAAATAGAACTACCATATAATCCAGCATTCCTACTACTGGGTATTTATTTGAAGGAAAGAAAATCAGTGTATTAAAGGGATACTTGCCCCCATTTGTCTATTGCAGCACTATTCATAATAGCAAAGATATGAAGCCGACCTAAGTATCTATCAATGGACAAATGGGCAAAGAAAATGTGGTACATAATACAAAATGAAATATTTTTTGACCATAAAGAACAATTAAACTATGTCATTTGCAGCAATATGGATAGAACTGGAAGTCATTATGTTAATTGAAATAAGCCAGACACAGAGAGACAAATATCACATGTTCTCACTCAAATGTGGGAACTAAAAAAGTTGATCTCATGGAGGTAAGGATTAAAATAATAGAAATCAGTGGCTGGGAAGGGCAGGGATGCTGAAGAGTGGTTGGTTAATGGGTACAAGCATGCAGTTAGATAGAAAAAAAAATTCTAATGTTCGATAGCAGAGTAGGGTGACTACAGTTAGCAACAATGTTTTGTATATTTCCAAATAGCTAAAAGACAGGACTTGAAATGTTCTCAACACATAGAAATTATAAATACTTGTGGGACACCCTGAGTACTCTGACTACTTAATCATTATACATTCTATGCATAACAAAATATCATATGTATCCCATACATAAGGACAAATGTGTGTGTGTGTATATACACACACTCACATATATACATGAGTTATATATGCAGAAGAAAAACAATGAAATAAGAAAAAAGTAGGGTCAAAAGTGAGTCACAAGAAATTCAGAGCCGAGTGTGTGTTAAGAATGCAAATGTAGACCCCAGTATGATAATTATGGGAGACCTCAACACTCTACTTTCAGGATTGAGCAGATTATCCAGACAGAATATCAATAAAAAAACACTGGACTTAATCTGCACTATAGACCAAATGGACATAATAGATATTTGCAGAACGTTTCATCCAACAACTTCAGAATACACATTCTCTTCAGTTCATGGATCATTCTCAAGGATAGACCATACGTTAGGCCACAAAATGTCTTACGAAATTCAAAAATATTGAAATCATGTCAATTATTTTCTCTGATATCAATGGAATAATACTAGAAACCAATAACAAGAGGAACATGTGAAACTATACAAAGATATGGATATTAAACAATATGCTCTTCAATGACAATATGCTCTTGAAGTGGGTCAATGAAAAGACAAAATCTGGGGATGGGCACACTTGTAGCTCTGACTCAGGCATTGCAAAGGCAATATATGCAAGCTCAACATTTGTACCCCCATAATATTTTGAAATAAAACAGGAAAAAAATTCTTGAAACAAATGAAAATTAAAACACAACATATCAAAACCTATGGGATACAGACAAAAGGAGTACTAAGAGGAAAGTTTATTGTAATACTTGCCTTAATAAAAAAGTAGAAAATCTTCAAATAAACAACCTAATGGTGTATCTCAAAGAACTAGAAAGACAAGAGCAAACCAAACCCAAAATTAGTAGCAGAAAAGAAATAATAAAGATCAGAGTAGATAACAGACTTAACCAAAAGGAATGAAACAATAAGAATTCTAGAGAAAACGTTGGAAAAACTCTTATAGACATTGGCCTAGACAAAGAATTTATGAAGAAGACCCCAAAGGCAATCACAGCAACAACAAAAATAAATAAATGGGACCTGATCAAATTAAAATGCTTCTGCACAGCCAAGGAAGCTGTCATGAGATCAAACAGACAACCTACAAAATGGGAGAAAATATTTGCATGTTACATAACCGATAAAGGGCTGATAAGTAGCATCTATATAGAACTCAGGAAAATCAGCAAGGAAAAAAATCAAACAACCCTATCAAGAAGTGGGCAAAGGACATGAACAGAAACTTTTCAAAAGAAGATAGACTAAAGGCTAACAAACATATGAAAAAATGCTCAACATCTCTAATAATCAGGGAATACAAATCAAAACCACAATGAGATATCACTTATCTCCAAAGAGAATGGCCTTTATCAAAAAGTCCCAATACAATAAATGTTGGCGTGGATGTAGAGAGATAGGATCACTCATACACTGCTGGTGGGAATGCAAACTAGTGCAACCTCTGTGGAAAGTAATATGGTTATACAAAGAGCTCCAAGTAGTAATACCATTCGATCCAGCAATCCCATTACTGGGCATCTACCCAAAGGAACAAAAGACATTCTATAAAAAAGACATCTGCACTAGAATGTTTCTACCAGCACAATTCACAATCGCAAAGATGTGTAAACAACCCAAGTAGTCATCAATACATGAGAGAATTAATAAAATGTGGTAAATGCATACCGTGGATTTCTACTCAGCCACAAAAAACAATGGTGATCTAGCACCTCTTGTATTATCCTGGATAGAACTGGAGCCCATTCTACTAAGTGACGTATCCCAAGAAAGGAAAAACAAGCACCACATATACTCACCATCAAATTGGTTTTAACTGATCAATGCTTCAGTGTACATATAGTAATAACATTCATCGGGTGTGGGGCAGGTGGGGGGGAGGGGATGGGTATATACATACCTAATGGGTGCAGTGGGCACCGTCTGGGGGATGGACATGCTTGAAGCTTTGACTCTGGTGGGGCAAGGCCAATGTATGTAACCTAAACATTTGTACCGCCATAATATGATTAAATAAAAAAAAATAATTATGGATTTTTAGAAACCTTTGCTGTTTTGTAAATGTGAAATAAAAAATATATACCTTTTGGTATTTAAGGAGTGCAAAATTTGGAAGTAGATGTACTTGGGTGGGGCAAAAGCAATATATGTAACCTAAACATTTGTGCCCCTGAAATATGCTTAAATAACAAAAAAAAAAAATTATAAACAACTAAAAAGATCAGAATAGAAATAAATGAATCAAAAAAGACCATACAAAAGATCAATGAAACAAAAAGTTGCTGAATCCATTGGTTGATTATTGGTTCTCATTGTACTTGACCTCTCAGCAGCATTTGACACAGTTTTTCATTATCTTTCTTTAAAAACTTTTTTCCACAAGTCTTCTGGAACACTATACTGTTCTGTTTTTCCCTCCTATTTAATTGGCTTTTTCTTCTTATTCTTCTTTGCTAGGTCCCTCTCTGTTTGACCTCTAAATGCTGTGGACCCCAACATCTTTTTTCTCTGTATAAACTCTCCCCTTGGGTAATCTTCCCCAGTCCCTTGGCTTTAAATGTCATCTATATGCTAATGAGATTTATATGTCTAGCCCTGAATTGCTACAATTAGCTGTTTTCTTGGCTGTCTAGGAGTCATCTAAATTTAAATATGGCTAAACCCAAGGTTTGATTACTGTCCTTTCCCTCACTCAAATCTGTTCCTTTCCAAGTCTTTCTTAAACTGATGTTTGGCACCAGAATCCATTGACTCATTTGCTCAAGTCAAAACTCTCAATTATCCTTAATTTATATCTTTTCCTTAATCATTTATCTTCATCCAATTAATCAATGAGTTTTTTTTACTAGATTTTAAAAATATATCCCAAAGCTCTCCTATTTTCTCCTTCTTGTCACATTGAACTTGTTCATTACAAGGACTTACTAATTTCTATACAACCCCTTCCCCCAGTGCAAAATTAGCATATTGATGTGCTCTCAAATTAGTTTCCTCCCTCTTTCCTCTAATTTAGACACACAGGCTTTCTTTTTGTCCTGGAAACACATCGGACATATTCCAACTTGGAGACCTCTGCACTTTCTATCTTTTGCCTAAATATTTGTTCCTAGAGATAGCTGGTCCTTGTTTCCTACAGTTCCTTACTCAAGTAAAATCAACTTATCAGTGGCATGTCCTTTGGCCACTATCTATAATTGCAATCCCCAGGCCTCTTGGCAGCCCCTTTCCTTCTTCCTTCCTTTATATTTCTCCTTAGCACATGACTTCTATGCAATGCTACATATTTTACTTATTTAATTTAGTATTGTCTCTTTCCTCTTGCTATAATATAAACCTATAGGCAATGTGGAATTCTCTCTCTCTCTCTCTTTCTCTCTCTCTACTTAATAGTGCTTGAAATAGTACCCAGCATGTAGTAGATGTCCAATAAATATTGGTAAATGAATTAAGTGATTTAGCAGTAAAATTAGTCAGCCTAAGGAATAATCAAAACCTTTAGTCCATCTTTCTTTACTAACGCTATAAACATTTCAGTTAACAAAATCCTAACTATTACTTTATAATTTAAGAG
Source organism: Varecia variegata (assembly GCA_028533085.1). Lineage (NCBI taxonomy): Eukaryota > Metazoa > Chordata > Mammalia > Primates > Lemuridae > Varecia > Varecia variegata. Next base: position 78,428,906 of record CM052457.1, read on the forward strand.
TACTATATTATCATTGCTGAAAAGGCCTTTAGGTACCCCCTGATCAATCCATTTATATTACATATGATGACATTTAAACAAAGTTTTATGCTTATAGTAGAAAAGCCGGGGCTAGACTCCAGGTCTCCTGATTTCTAGTCCAGTTCTACGCCTACCTTTGTACTTTCTTTTTTTCTTTTTTTTTTCTTTTTAATGATTATGAGTAGTCAAATAAGTTAGTTATGGTGTGAGGAATTTCCCTTATCCCCGAACTTTTGCAACTCTTCAAACAATTCTTAGTAGCCATTTATAAACAGGATAAAATATGATAAAGTTCATGTTCTCTTTAACATTGAAGGGACAGATTTATTCAGTTCTGTGATAAACTTTCATGTATGCAATACCATTATTTGAATAGTGAAGAATAAAATCTATAGGTTTCTAAACAATTCAGTTGACATAATGTGTTTAATGCCAATATAAGAGCTATTATTTTTTCATTTAATTTAATTTATGCTACTTAACATTAAATTATATTTCTAGCCTATATTTTCTCACAATATAATGATAACTGACAAAACTTCCATTCAGCTAGTGTTTGTGGGAAATCTATTGTGTGTTCTCTTTATAATATCACAAAATTCAGACTGTGTGTTAATAGTTACATTAGTAGCTTAGTAAGTATTGATAAACAACAAAATTCAAGATTTCAAAAAGCTATTCCTGTTTCAATAATAGTTTATAAAAATATACAATAGGCCCCCTTTGTCTGTGGGGGATAAGTTCTAAGACCCTCAGCAGATGCCTGACACCACAGATAGTATATATACTATACTATATATACTGTACTATATCTTTTTTCCTTTATACATACCTGCAATAAAATTTAATTTATAAATTAGGTACAGTAAGAAATTAACAATAATAGCTAATAATAAAACAGAACAATTACAATGATATATTGTAACAAAAGTTATGTGAATGTGATCTCTCTCTCTCTTTCTCTCTCTCTCTCTCTCTCTCTCTATATATATATATATATCTTACTGCACTTTACTTAGCTATTTTCAGACCATGGTGGACCTTGGATTACTGAAATTGCCAAAAGCAAAACTGTGAATAAAGGAGGATTGTTGTATTTATTTATTACAAAACATGTACAATTACTTGAAGCATTAGAATATATCTGTGATACATTTATTCAATTCACAAATAAGTGTTAATGATTTTACACACACACACACACACACACATAATGCATACTCTTTAGGGAAGTTTTCTGATCTATAGGTTTGGTAAGTATTTTGTGTGTGGGGGGGGTAATATGTGAAATAGTCATATAACAATGGCTGTCAATGCTACGAACTCAATGTGTGTTCCCTTAAAATCCATATGTTGAAGCCCTAATCCCCAATATTATGGTATTTAGAGATGGGACCTTTGGGAGGTAACTACATTTAGATGAGGTCATGAGAGCAGAAGCCCCATAGTCGGATTAGGGCCTTTAGAAGAAGAGAGACACTAGTGTTGTAGAGCCAGGTGCTGTGTGCTTTACATGCATTATTTAATTTAGTACTTGTAAAAATTTATGAAGTAAATACTATTATTATTATCATTTTACAAATGATGAAAGTAATGAATAAAAAGATAAAATAACTGGCTCAATGTCAGATGTAAGATTTGAGGTCAAGTATGCCAAACTCCAGAGCATAGTCTCTTTACCATCATACTATACTTTTAATGCAGGAAAATCAAAGTAGGCCAATATTTTAAGATATACAATATAAATCATCTATGGAAAAGAGAAATATCAATGATTAGCTTAGTACCTTCTAGAACATTAATATCAACCTGACAGCAACTTTCTCAGAATTGCACTGCATTCTGAGACTCTTCCTATGTAATCATTCCTTCCTTCCCTCTGTCTTTCACAAGTGTTAGATCAATATCATGGTCTGAAGTTGCTACCCACCTTTTCCAGATCTTTCCACTTTTTTCCCACATAAGTGTTTTTCCCAGTAAAACCATTGCATGTCTAATCCAATCTGGACAACTTTCTCAGAGGACACAAACACACAATGGTATAAGCCCCCAATAAATACTACTTTTCTACTCTACTGTCAATTTTTGGTCTTTTTGCCAACCCAGGCTCCATTTCTCCCTGATTTGTCCCTGTTTCTTATATCTTCTTTCTCAAACAAATATGTTCCTATTTTATTACAGAGCAGATCTATCTGCTCACATTGCTATACATATCGAAAGACATGTACCAAAGTCCAAGTTTTCATGTGGATTTATCAAATCACCCCACAGACAAAGAGGATTTTTTGCAGGGGGTGATTGCCATACAGATTGTATCCATTGTATTGTATACATATTTAGGGATAGACTTAACAAGATACTGCAGAAGCTATCTTGAGAAAATTACAGACACTTGCAGAGAAACATAAAAGAAGTTTTGATTAAAAAAAGGTAAACCATATTACTGAATAAGAAGATTTTATATCATAAAGATGTCAATACTTTATCACATTAAACTACAAAATCTAAATCTTACAAGTCATGTTTCCATAGTTTGTGATTTTTTTTTTATTTTTGTCATTATTGCTGTTAACAACTTATTTCCTATTGATCATATGGAAAAATAGACAGCCAATAATGGCCAGGGAAATTTTAGCCAAAGAAGAAGAATGAGGGGATGTTTACCCTAAGAGACATCATTCTGTTCTTTGAGGTAATTCACTGTAGACAGCATTCAAGTTAACTGTCAGTAAGGCCCTGCCTCCCTCCATGCATTTATTCATAAAGGATTGTGGAGCAGGACAATTCCTGTAGCCACAGACTGGTGACTAGGATCCAAAGCTGAGGGAAGAGTCTTCAAACAACACATAATTTAAAGAAACCCAGGTATTCATGGGGTCCTGAAACTCTGTTATAAGTTGAATTTTTTCCTCCTAAAATTCATATATTGAAGTCTTAACCATTAGTACTTGGGAATATGACCTTATTTGGAAATAGAGTCTTTGAAGATGTAATTTGTTAAGATAATGTAGGATAGGTCTTAATCCAGTATTACTGCTGTCCTTATAAAAGGGGGAAATGTGAACATGGATATGCACACAGAGAGAACAAGATGTGAACATGAAGGCAGCAATTGGAGTGATCCAGCCACAAGAAAGGAAATGTCAAAGATTGCCAGCAAACCACCAGAATCCAAGAAGAGAGGCATGGAACAGATTCTTCCACACAACCCTCATAAGGAACCTACCCTGCTGATACCTTGATTTTGGACTTCTAGCCTCCAGAACTGTGAGACAAAAAAATTCTGTTGTTTAATCCACTCAGTCTGTGGTACATTGTTATAGGAGCTCTAGTGAACTAATACACATCTCTTGAAGAGCTTATTAAGAAGCAACTGAACAGGCCACAACTCCCAGTGTATATAAGCAGAAGACTAGAGAAAAAGGTGCAGAATGCTGGGAAGCATGTATCAATGGCTTTATGGAGAATTACCCTGTCGTAGAGAGGAAAGAGATACTTTTTCATTCAGACGGTAAGTGGCTCCAGGAAATTTACTTGTAGAGACTGGAGGTGTCTTTAATTGAGGAAGACAGACATCAAATTGCCTTGTCAGATTTCTTCTTATTCCAGTGGTTCTTAAAGGGTAGTCCATGGACCAACACCATTATTATCCCCTGAGAACCTGTTAGACATGCAAATTACTGGCCCCCACCCCAGACCTACTGAATCAGAAACCCTAAAAATGGGCTCAGCCATCTGTATTTTAACAAACCCTCTTGGTGATTCTGATAAACACTAAAGTTTATGGACTACTGAAATGTACATTGGCTTGCTGATTAGCCCCCTTGTGCCTATTTCAATAGAAGAAAAGAGAACTGGAGAAAAATGGCTGAGCAGAGAGGCGACAGCAACAACAGAGCAGGTACTCTTGGTGTTAGACATAACACAGATGCATTCCTTTATTGTAGATGGAGTAGACACCATAGAAAAGTTTTAGCCATCCTGCTGCTACTGTAGCCAGAAGGGCTGGCCATGAAATGAGGAAAACTTTAGCAGCAGCATGCTATCAGGTATGTCCTGAGTGTAAAGGATAAGTGGATATTACAAAGGTCTGGCTAGTGTGAATTCTTCATAAATGTTGGCTTAAATATAAATTTACAGTTCTTGGTATAGCGTTCCTTAAAATAACTTCTCTCGCAGAAAATGGGTTAACTTAACCCCAGGGCTTGCTGTGATGCTGAGCTGACAGGTGAATGCTAAGTGGTCCTCACTGTGGAAATTGGTGGGCTAAAGGGGCTGGGAGTTTGACAGATCCTGACAGATGGCAGGTTGTTGCTATCATCTGTGTTTAAGAAAGACAATTTTTTATTATAGTAACAATGTGTGAATTTGGAAAGTTTTAGAGATGTGCTGGTTTCATACTGTATTCCCAATTTTGTTACAACTTGTCTAGCTTTGACTAACATAGATTTTTGTTTTTTTTGCTTTTTGAAGATTATAACATCAATTAAAATTCTTATTTTCTTTTCATTTGGAGGTGAGAGAAGCATGTTATGATGTGAATATTCAGAAGCTTTGCACACATGTGACATTTGTCAATTTATACCCAAAGCTGAAATGTAAGATGCAGAAAATAGTTATTGAATGCTTATAAGTTCATGAGATCATAAAACCAATAATTTAGCCTAGAAGCCAAACCCTGGATAAACAGGAATTCTTTAAAATGGTAGGGCTTTATATTGGCTACCTTTCATATAGGTAATGAATGATAGGCCACGGGTTATATAGATAAACAAATTAGTTTCATTGGCTTAGAGATATAAGGGACAAAAGAAATAATCTAAACATGCCCTTATCTAATGTAAGAGTTTCCTCTAAAATTTTGCTGCAAGTGACCAACCAGCCATGGATTGGATGCCTTTGGTTATAAGAAACTCATTGCTTCCTGAGACAGACTGTGCCACTTTAAACAATGCTAATTGCTCTGAAAGTTGGTCATTATATTTAACTGAATGTTATTTCTCTGTAACTTCCATCCATTGGCATATTGGTGAAGAACTGGGAGAATAAATACTGAATAAATTGCATTGATATTGGTCTTGAGCCAACCCCCTAAGGCTACACCAAATTGACATTACCTAGATTTAGGACATTAGTCATAATGAATGTTATATTGAAATATGTATTCATTAATGTCTAAAGTGAGACAAAATAAATTACTTAGGGGACTGAACTTATTAATGTACCTAGAAAATTAAGTAAAATATAGATAATAAAGACCTTTGTAATAGTAATGTGCTACACAGATTTAATGGTTTATTATCAAAGCACTGACACTGTCTGCCCTTGACATGAAAATTTCACCATGTAAAATGGAAAAGAATAATGAAGATGGAATTTCCTGAGCCCACTTTTCTCTGAGATATTCGTGTTTCATTTCAGTTTTGTTTATCTCTTTACTCAACTGTGCCATAAAAGGAATCAAGGGAATTTATATAGACACTGGCACAAGTGGGAGTTGATACAATGTGCTGGAAATTCAAGGTAGTCAATTGGTAGTGTTTAGGTGAGTATTAGGTGAGTGAAGCCACTGCTGCACTTAAAATCATTCAACATTGGTTGAATGGAGAAATTGAGGAAAAAGAATTTTATGTTATGACGTGATATTGCTGATGAATTGAGCCACTTTGTGACAAAATGAACATTTATCCCTAAGAAATCAACATATATTCCTAGTATGAGAAACCTAATCATCCAAAGTATTTTCCCCACAAGGATAATTCATTAACACATGAACTTGAACTCATCTATCAACATTGGAATACTGGGAGGGATGGTTTGTTTTCCTAGAGAATTGGTTTGTCCAGAGTTTCTATAATAACTTCTAGAGAAAGAGAGATACTATCTAGGAGAAGAGGGTATATCAAAGACAGTCACAAGGGTAATATTTTCAACACAAGGGTCCTACTTCAGTTTACATGGTTGCACACCTATGCTTACACAACTTCATACCTTTGCATAGGGGCTTAATTAACTTCTACTTAATGACCCAACCACTAGCTTAGCTACCTTCAGGTCTTGATAGTCTCTAAGTGTCTTCCCTTATTGAAACTGAAAATATGTTCATAGAAAATTGGGTAGAAAATGAAAGAGGGAAACTATTTGGAACTAAACCTTAAAGGCCCAGTAAACATGCCTAGTAGTAAGAGATGTAATAGATTCATGACACTCTGACCAATGCAAATCACATTATAATCACCTATGGAAAAATCTATGAAAGGAGTGGAGAAAAAGGTGGCAGTATGTGGTAGTTTTTCCCCCAAAGTTGTTTCCTTGCGTGGGAAAAGGAGGTAAAAATTCCTCTTCCTCAATAGGTCTTTCTGAGTATCAAGAAGTCAAAAATTTCCATGACATAGACAAGCTACCAGATTTTATATTATACATCTGACATAATTAAGTAAGGAAAGAGTTTTGTATGTGGGTGCATAACTATTAAATCCTATATTTTCTACTGTTATTACAAGTAAAGTATGTTGAATTTAAATGTGAATATTTTAGAAAGATTTGCACAGTCGTATACCTGAAGAATTACTTGTTTGTACAGAGAGGGCAGGAAGTCACCATGGTGCTCATCCAGGCCATCTCCTCATTTTACGGAGAGAAAATTGAATCTTAGAGTGTCCCCCACTCAACTCAGGGGACTAGGCAGGCACTAGTGCAAGCTAGCCATTTGGTCCTCAAAGATTCATTGGGACAGGAGCTCTTCCCCAAGGCAGTCTAATTTAGAAACAAAAAGTAAGGATAGTCTGAGAAAAGTCCTTGAGAAAAAGTTCATAATACTAAAAGTGACCTAATTACAAACAGCATGCTTAGCAGTAAAAAGTAGAATTATTTAAGAGAAATTGTTCCTAGTTTATAGACCCAGTGGGTCAGAATTAAAATGGGAGCAGGTTGGAAGGAGGAGCTGTTCTTCCACAAATCATGGGTCACACTTCTTGGCCTGTGGTGAATGATGCTTAGATTGGGGTTAGGTTAAAAGAACAATGGGAACAGAAATAGATGTACCATATTGTGGTTTGCCAAAATTACAAATGGGATACCAGAGCACAGATGTGATTCCCAGTCCAAAGCACTCTCTTTTAATCCATTCACACACATTAACAGAAATGCTTAATGTGCATTAGATGACACAGCAATGGATTTCATAAAATTTCCTCTCATTTCCCCCCTCCCCTTTTTTTTCATTTACAGCTAAGGATAAGAAAATTACAACTGGACCTACTAATTGATGCAGGTGAAAGCTTTAGCACCTGCCACATTTCACAAGTGCAGGACTGGACTTTTCCTTATGTACAGAGCTACAGACTCATTCTACAGACTGGTCACACTTTTCACGAGAATGTTTCAGAGACTCACTTGGAAATCTGATTCATCCTTGCATTAGCTACTCTTAGAAATGAAATTCTTTTGGGGTTTCCTCAGTGTTTATGAGAGGCATTGAATCTTGCACATTTGAAAACATATTTGAAATTTTACTGAGAGGCAGAAGATGAATTCACACAAAGAAAAGTGGATTTTTGGTAGAAAATCTCTATGCTGATAATAAGTGTCAATGACAATGTGTTGTATAACATAAAATGTAAATGGACTAGATATTCAGAGATAAGAATTCAATCAACAGTTCCTCTATTTCTTGAGGAGAAATGCCTTTTGGTATATAGTTGTTCTCTTGTTTCTGTTGAACTTGAGAAATGGAATGTGGATTTGATGGGTCTTCTCTTCCATGTGTAGGTGCTAAGACTGTCCAATCCAAGCCTTGATTTTAAAATATGCCATTAAAAACTGTAATGCAATGAACATGAAACAACATTATTTTGGCATTTTCTGCAGCTATGTCTCTGTCGGAGTACTGTCAGCAGCACTGAGATATTATTGACAATTGTTCTTGCCTCCGTGGATCTGATTACTATTTCAATTTTTAAAATTACATTTTAGACAACTGTCTATTTAACTGTTGACCCTAGTATCACATACTATTAGAAGTGGCTTATTGATTTTTAGTACTATTTAGTAATAAAGAAGAAAGCAAAAAGTAAGTAATCATGAGATGACATGTAATTGTGGAGTTCTGACTTCCTACCTATGCTATCTTGTTGAGGACAAGGACCATGTCTTCTTCATTAGCTGCTGCATTAATGGCAGGCGAATAGTAATCACCAAACACATTCCCACTGGAGGCATAAATGAATGAACAGGTTTCATTGCGTATCTCTCCCTCTGCATCTTGATTTTTCAATAAGTATTTGTTCATTCTGAGTTCTAGAACATCCCCATCCCACCCTGTATTACTTGTTTCAAAAAGAGATCAAAAGGCATTTAAGGAGTCCATTGAAGATCAAAGGATAAACAAAACTATGTTGAATCTAGTAGCATCACCCATGGTACATTATTTGCATGCAGCAGAAATGATACAGTGGTTTTACCATTGCTTAGATAACAATGTCTACAAAATATTTAATAAACATTAACAATCCTGTCAGGTTGTGGGTTTGCTTATAAGTTATAGGGGTCAGATGTAAGCTTTTGTATCTCAGCCCACTGGACTATTTCATGTAGTAGCCACCTCTCAAAATCTTTTTATCAATCTCATAATTGAAAGGTATCTTTTCTAAGAAAACTTATCCAACTATATATGTTCTCTGATTCTCTGATTCTTGATGAGTTATGCTTTTGCATATCAGTGATTTGCAAATATTCTGACTTTTTAGTTCCAAGTTTATGCACATTAACTCTGAGGCCTAGTTCTTTGATTTTCAGATAAGCTGTTTTGTTTAGCAAGATAATTTGTTTACTGAAGTGCCGACATGTTTTACAGATGAATTTGAAACCTTCAGGTTTTAGCATCAGGTTAAGGCATCACAAATCCAGAAGTCCAAAAACTGAAATGCCGCATAATCTGAAACATTTTAAGCACCAACACGATGTCCAAAGGAAACACTCACTGGAGCATTTCAGATTTCAGATTTCCAGATTTGGAGTGCTTAAACAAGTGTAATGCAAATATTCCAAAACCAATAAAATAAAAATCCCAAATCTGGTCCCAAGCATCAGGATCCATATCAAGTCTAAGTTTCTTAACTGTGTCCACATTACCCAATTTTTATATAATTTATTCAAAACCAAAGAACAGACTCCTTAGAGTAAATCTAGCTGTTTCTACTGCTTAGAGACTAGGCATTTCAGAACCATTAAACAATTCTAGTATATGACATTTCTGATCCTCATTAACCAAACTGTTTGCTTTTAATCTTGACTTTGTCTTTAATTCAGGGGCTGTGCATTATAGTCTTGAAATTCTCCAATGGTTTTAATAACAATTTGCTCAAAGCCATGTAATTGTCATCCACTGCAAATACCGTCTCTGGAGGTAGCCCCAAATGTTCTTTCAGGCCACCTACAGGACAGTGTCCCTTCCCTTGGGAGTTCCAAATGTCCTTAATTTCCTCACTGGGGATAGTTCTAACTGCCTGTGGCTGTGGTTGAGGTTAGGGTAAGCCTTTTTGTTTCTGGGATAAGATTTGGTGGTAATTTTAAAGTGAGGTCTGCTAGAGCTGCTACCTACTACTGCCCCAATGCTTAAAGTTTCCACCAGTCAGTTCATTGGGAAGGGGATAGTTTGCACTCCACACCTAGAAAGACATCCAAAATATCTACATTTGTTAACTCTAGTTTTTTTGAAATATTTGCTTTCTTTATTTATTAAATAGGTCAATCAATCTCTGAGCAGCACCAATGTTTCTTTCAGTACTTTGAATGATAAATAATGACAAAATCACTGGCTTTATCACTTTCATACTGGTCTTACTGGTGGCATGTATAATGAAGAGGAGACTCAATGAATGCTTATAAATCTTCTGTAATCATCAGGGAAATGTAAATCAAGACCACAATGAGATACCACTTATCCCCAGTGAGAATGGCCTTTATCAAAAAGTCCCAAAACAATAAATGTTGGCATGGATGAGGAGAGATAGGAACACTTATACACTGCTGGTGGGAATGCAAACCAGTGCAACCTCTGTGGAAAGCAATATGGAGATACCTTAAAAAGATACAAGTAGATCTACCATTTGATCCAGCAATCCCAGTACTGGGCATCTACCCAAAAGAACAAAAGACATTCTATAAAAAAGACATCCGCACTCGAATATTTATAGCAGCACAATTCACAATTGCGAAGATGTGAAAACAACCCAACAAGTGCCTATCAATACATGAGTGGATCAATAAAATATGGTATATGTATACCATGGAGTACTACTCAGCTATAAGAAAGAATGGTGATATAGCACCTCTTGTATTTTCCTTGATAGAACTGGAACCCATTCTACTAAGTTAACTCTAGTTTTGAACCTTTCAATTAGACAGTCTACAGCTGCCAAAGGCTGTAAGCTTCTTCTTCCTTGAAATTTCATATAGCACAGTTCCCATGCCCTAAAAATGGAATCAGAATTGAAAATAGAAGAATGGTCAAGATCAGCAATTATTAGGGCAAAAGTTACAATTACCATCAAGACAGTCATAGACCTCCCTCCATCAATCCCCAGAAGTGAGGGAGCATTGATTTCTAAATGGTCATTGGACTACTTTTTCCTTATCATTTCTGACTTACTAACTCTGAATCATTAAAGTTTTTCTGTTTGTTTTCATAATCCTCTAGTAGTTTTGCAAATGCCCTCTAGTGTCAACTGACCCATTAGTTTTTAATTATGAATAATTGACAAAATATTGCCTGTTGGTAGTATTAGAATTCATTTCAGGGTTTGTGATCCCTCCTGGCAATACCCAATCATCATTAAATTCAGTTTTCTACCTATTCCTCACTGGCACACAAGCAGCGAAATGTAACTGGAGAAAAACACAACCCTGCAGATCATTCTTACCTCTAAATTCATGGCCATGACCCCCAAGTTGGCTTTCTCTCTCCTGCAATCCTGTTGTATTTTTCCTGGTGCTTTCATGCTTATACTTTCCTTTCACAACCACTATATTGTACCTTCTCCATTATTAATCTCACCCTGATGACCTGGATCCCTAGTTCACTGAGAAAATATGAGCAATTAGAAGAAATACCACATGTTCTTACCATCAAACCTACCAAACTACCTAAATCAGTATAAGCAAACATTTTGAGTGGTACAATAGATTACAACACATCTTACCTGCTCAAGGCTGTCACTCCACTAATTCTTCTGCACTAACAATTATTCACTCTTCTATTGAATCACTCCTATCATACAAACATGTTGGAATAGATATGCTCTTCAAAGAGAAATTAAAACAAACGAAAATATAAACAACAAATTCTCTCAATGTCACATACCCCTTGAGTTATTGCCGATAGAACTGTCCTTCTTTACACCAAAATGCACTGATAAGTCTTCAGTCCTTTTTAACCAAACTCTCAACAACATCTGATACAATTGATCACAAATTCCTTGAAATACTTTCTTCCATTGTTTACCAGAACACTTTTCTCTTGGTTCTACTCTTACCTCTGTATCCACTGCTTTTTACTCTACTTTGTTGGTTTTCTTTATCCTCTTGACTTCTAGCTGTAAGAGTGTCCCTGAGCTCTCTCTCTGGAAACCTCTTCTCTAGAACAATAATACTTCTAGGTGATCACGTACATTCTACCAATTGCTCAGACAAAAACAAAAACAAAATACCTTGTTATTTTTAACCCACCTGTTTCTCTCACTTATATGTCCTATGTAACAGCAAATCCTGTTGGATATCTTTAAAATGTATAGAACCTCACTATTTTTGACCTCCTTCACTACTATCATCCTATCCTGTGCCACCATCACCTGAACTGATGCACTAGCTCTGCTTGCTCTCCTTCCCCCATACCATCTATTCTGTATACAACACCCAGAGTGATCCTTTCGAAATATAAATCAGATAATATCTTCTAAACAAAACCATTGAATGATTTCCCATCTTGCTTATCTAAAGCACATAATTGTACTATAGTCTAGAAGGCCCTACATGATAAGGTTTCTGACTAACTTTCTCAACTCCTCCTCTCTTGTTCTCCCTTTATTTCACTATCCTTTCTCACCTCCTCCACTCGTGATCTCCAATTATTTCACTTGGGTCCATACATACAGGCCCCACTCCTGTTCCTTGAGAATGCTGAAGCACACTCCCTCCCCAGGGCCTTTGTACTCACTGTTCTATTTATTGGGAAAAATCTTACCACAGATATTTTATAGGGTATGCTCCCTCACTTCATTCAGGTCTCTGCTTAAATGTCACTATATATATGTAAGAGTATTTCTGCAGACACCTTATAACAATAACACTTATAAATTTCTCTCTATGATGCACCCCATTTAAGAAATTATTTTACCCACAACTTTCAATACCTGACCAAAACTAGATGTGTCTCCTGACTTCTGCTTCCCAATATGCTGGAATAAAAATCAGTAAGACTTAGGACTTGGCTTCTTCAGTGCCATCCCTACAGTATCTGCCTTCAATGACAAATATTTACTGAAAAAAATAAATTAACTCCTACCTTTCAATAACATTTCCTCTAACTTCCCTCTTACTATACTTCAGAGCCTCAGAGCCTCGGAGCCTTTACTCTTTGTGTCTCCTTTGCCCAGGGCTTTTTGCATGGTTGGCTCATTCTCAGTCTTCAGGTCTGAGCTGAAATATGTCATCACCAGACAGGTTTTCCCTGATCATCCAATACAAATTATCCCTTACCCATGTGTCTATCTATGGCATCATCTAGTTTTATTTTGATTGAACAGTTTTCACTACCTATTGTCATCTCATGTGTTCATTCACTTATTATATCTCTCCCAGCATATCCCCAGCATGTCAGGCAGTGTGTGCATCTAATTGGTACTAAGAAATTATTAAATTTATTATGTTCTAGAAAAATTGACAATTCTCTATAGTCAACTTTATCACTGCTTCTCCCACGTAGTTCAATATCTTTAACCATTGTTAATAATCCTCTAGGGTCTTGGCAAACTGAGGTAAGCAGTGCATTCAACAACCAGGACTTGTGGGAAATAAAGAGACAGGAACTTTACATTTTCTCCTATTTTCCCTTTAAATTTGCTTTGTTTGACTGGTTTTTCCATGGCTCTGGCTTCATATTTGCTATTCCCACAAATTTATGGTTATTTTCAGATGCTACATGGGCCTTCGGTCTCATGTTTTCAAGTTATTACAAGTTGGAATTTCTCTCCCCTCTTCCAGCTCAGGACTCTCGTCAGGGAATAGAATGTAGTTGGCTTTTTTTTTTTCTTTGCCTACTTTCATTTTCACATCCTTTCCCTGCTTGGTACCTAGGGCCTGAGATGGAAATGGGTCATTGAAGATAAGTGGTATAGGCACATTCTTATTTGTACCACAATGGACAACTAATGATACATTCTCTGGTTTCAGAAAATATTTAAAGCTGATTCTTTCTCTTTCATCCTGTGCAAAGCATACACAAAAGATGAGGATACCAAAGCCAAAGACTGCCAGATTCAACTAGTAAAGATATGGTGACACACTTTTAGATTCAGAGGGTTTATTACATATATAGTTAAAGAAGGAAAGAATACTCGAAGATCCCAGCTCCCCATGGTCTCTGTTTCACACACTAAAAGGGATGACACTGAAACAAAGGGGCTGGATGGCAATAGTATGTGTGGTGAGATACCTTACTGTGAAGGGAAGAAAGCTCTACCTCATGATAACCTGGAGGGTGATGAGAAACTGTCACATGACAGCCTTCCAGAGGAGATCGCACACAAATAGGTGATGGTCTTGGGGCTGCTCATCACAAGTTTCCTATCTTCTTGTGTTCTAGGAGTACCACAGGCATTCTACCAAGACTCAGATAATCTGCAGTTCAACCATTTGCCTATATGGCTACACAGATACATACAAGGTCACCAAAGTAACTTGGTAGAACCTATCCCATATACTCTATGGTGTTGCTTAAGTTCATCAGAGACCTCCTGTCCCCATTTTTGGAGATCTCTATTTGCAGTTTCCTTGAGGCTGTTAGTACACTCTTCTCCAGCCTATCATTCACTGCTCTTTTTCAATCCACTGTGTTTCTATCCAATTTCCAGGAAAATGTCTGAAGTGCTCAGTCATCCCATGGAAGTTCTTCTCATTAAACTTGAGGTGAAGAGAAAACACCTAATTTTCATCCCTTGATAAGTAGGACCCCTTGCACACCCATATATTTCTCCAATAATCCTTTTCTCAAAACCTTTCAATCTCCAACTCATGACACAATTTATAGCCTTCAGTATATGTAAGGTGATTAATATTTGTATGACCAGTTCTTCACACTTCGTTTGCATCTGGATCTAGGAGCTAGATTTCATTTTTGGTATCGATCAACCTAAAGTCTTTGCCTAAATTTCCATTTTATTTTATTTTATTTCAATAGATGCAGGGAGTACAACAGTTTTTTGTTACATGGATGAATAGTATAATGCTGAAGTCAGGGATTTTAGTGTACCCAATCACCAGAAGAGTGTACATTGTGTCCAGTAGGTAAGTTTTTATCTGTTACTCCCTTCCAACCTTCCTTCTTTGTGTCCAATATCAATTATACCACTTTATGACCATGTATACCCATCATTTAGCTCCCACTTATAAGTAAGAATATGTGGTATTTGATTTTACATTCCTGAGATATTTCACTTAGGATAATCATTTTCAGTTCCATCGAACTTGCTGGAGAAGACATTATTTCATTCCTTTTTATTGCTGAGTAGTACACCATGGCATGTATATACCAAAGTTTTTTTTATCTATTCATCAATTGATGGGTACATAGGATAATTCCATATCTCCGTGATTGTGAATTGTGCTGCGATAAACATTTGGGTGCAGGTGTCTTTTTGATATAATCCTGTCTTTTCCTTTGGGTAGATGCCAAGTAGTGGGATTGCTGGATAGAATTATAGGTCTACTTTTAGTTTTTTGAGGAATCTCCATACTGTTTAACATAGAGGCTTTACTAATTTACGCACCAATGAACAGTGTATAAGAAATCATTTTTCACTACATTCAAGACAACAGCTATTATTTATTTATTTGTTTGTTTGTTTATTTATTTATTGAGACAGAGTCTTGCTCTGTTGCCCGGGTTAGAGTGCCATGATGTCAGCCTAGTTCATAGCAACCTCAAACTCCTGGGTTCGAGTGATCCTCCTGCCTCAGCCTCTTGAGTAGCTGGGACTACAGGCATGTACCAACATGCCCAGCTAATTTTTTTTTTTTTTTAGGTGTCTGGCTAATTTATTTCTATTTTTAGTAGAGACAGGGTCTCACTCTTGCTCAGGCTGGTCTCGAGCTCCTCAGCTAAAGGGATCCTCCCACCTTGGCCTCCCAGAGTGCTAGGATTACACCACGCCCAGCCCCAGCATTTGTTATTTATTGACTTATTAATAATGGCCATTCTGGCAGGAGTAAAGTGGTATCTCATTATGTTTTTCATTTCCATTTCCATGATGATTAGTGATGTTGAGCACTTTTTCATATGTTTTTGGCCATTTGTCTATCTTCTTTTGAAAAAAATCTGTTCATGGATTTTTGCCTCCTTTCAAATGAGGTTATTTGCTTTCTTTTCTTGATGATTGGTTTGAGTTATTTGTAGATTCTGGATATTAGCCTATGGTTAGATGTATAGTTTGTGAAAATTTTCTCCCATTCTATAGGTTATCTATTTACTCTGTTGATTATTTTCTTTGCTGTGCAAGAGCTTTTAAATTTAATGAGGTCCCATTTATTTATTTATTTATTTATTTATTGAGACAGGGCTTACTCTGTTGCCTGGGCTATTGAGCAGTGGTGTTATCATAGCTTACTGCAACCTCAAAATATTCCTGGGCTCAAGTGATCCTCCTACCTCAGGGTCCATAGTAGCTGGGACTGTAGGCATGTGGACCCATGCCCAGCTGTTTCTTTCTTTCTTTCTTTCTTTCTTTCTTTCTTTCTTTCTTTCTTTCTTTCTTTCTTTCTTTCTTTTTTTTTTTTTTGTAGATATGTGGTCTAGATATTGTTGCTCAGGTTGATCTTAAGCTCCTCCCTTCAAGCAATCCTCCTGCTTGGACCTCTCAAAGTGCTAGGATTACAGGCATGAGCCACCATGCCTGGCCTCATTTATTTATTTTTATTGTTGCTGTGTTTGCTTTGGGGGATTTAGTCATAAATTCTTTGCCTAGGTCAATGTCCAGAAGAGTTTTTCCTCTGTTTTCTTCTAGAATTTTTATGATTTCAGGTTTTACATTTAAATCTTTAAAATTATCTTGAGTTAATTTATATATATTAATATAAAGTTAATATATTATATAAAATATTATATTAATGTTATTATATTATATATAATATTATAGTAATATATTATATATTATATAACATATATTAATATTATATAAATATAAACATATGTATTGAGAGATAGCTATTCAGTTTCATTCTTCTTCATGTGGCTATCCAATTTTCCAAGAACCATTTATTCAACAAGACATCATTTCCCCAGTGTGTGTTTTTTGCTTTCTTTGTCAAAAATCACTTGGTTATAGCTATATGGCCTTATTTCTGGGTTCTATATTCTTTTCCATTCATCCGTGTTCCTATCTTTATACCAGTACCACACTGTTGATTACTATAACCTTGTAGTATTAATATTATTATTAATTCTGGAAATATGGTGCCTCCAGGTTTGTCCTTTTTGCTTAGGATTTTTTTGGCTATTTAGTCTCTTTTTGATTCCATATGAAGTATGGGATTGTTTTTTCTAGATCTGTGATAAATGACACTGGTATTTTGATGGGAATTGCATTGAAACTGTAAATCACTTTGGGCAGTAGGGACATTTTAACAATATTGATTCTTCAAATCCATGAGCTTGGGATATTTTTCCATTTGTTTGTGTCTTCTATTATTTCTTTCTTCAATGTTTTGTAGTTCTACTTGTAGAGACCTTTCACCTCCTTGGTTAAGTATATTCCTAGGTATTTTATTTTCTTTGCAGCTATTATAAATGTTATTGAGTTATTTATTTGACTCTCAGCTTTACTGTTATAGTATGTAGAAATTCTACTGATTTGTGTCATTAATTTTGTAACTAAAAGAGTCTTTAGGATTTTCTAGGTATAAAACTGTATCATCAGCAAAAAAGGATTGTTTTACCTCCTCTTTTCTGATGTGCATGTCCTTTCTTTCTTTTTCTTGCCTGATTGTTTTGGCTAGGACTTCCATTACTATGCTGAATAGAATTGGTGACAGTGGGCACACTATTCTTTTTTCAATTCTTAGGTGAATTCTTTCAACTTTTCCCCATTCAGTATGATGTTCACTGTGGGTTTATCGTCTATGGCTGTTATTATTTGGTGGTATGTTCCTTCTATGCCTAACCTGTTGAGGTTTTTTTTTTTTATCACAAAAGGGGTGTTGGATTTTAACAAATGATATTTCTGAATCTATTGAGATGATCATATGGTTTTTAATTTTGTTTGTGTGGTGAATCACATTTGTTGATTTGTGTATGTTGAACCATCTTTGCAGACCTGGGATGAAGCCAACTTGATAGTAGTGAATTATCTTTCTGATATGGTTTTGTAGTATTTTGTTGAGAATATTTGCATTTATGTTCATGAGGGATATTGGTCTGTAGTTTTCTTTTTTTGTTATGTTTTTCCTGGCTTTGGTATCAGAGAAAAGCTAGCTTTGTAGAATGAGTTAGGGAGGATTCCCTCCTTCTTCATGTTAAGGAACATTTTCAGAAGGATGTATGCCAGTTCTTTGTAAATCTGGTAGAATTCAGATGTGAGTTTGCAGGTTCTTGCCTTTTTTTGTTGGGAGATTTTTTATTATTGTCACTATCTCACATTTCATTACTGAGCTATTCAGAATTTTTATTTCTTCATGAATCAAGATTGGGAGGTTGTGCATTTCCATAAGTTTATCCATTTCCTACAGAAATACTAGTTTGTGTGTGTAGAATTTTTCATGGTAGTCTCGGATGATGTTGTGTATATCTGTGGTATCATTTGTAAAGTCTCCTTTTTCATTTCTGATTGCATTTATTTGAATCTTTTCTCTTTTAATCCTGGTTAACCTAGCGAGTAGTCTATCGATTTTCTTTATTTCTTCGAAGAACCTGAAGACCGTTGCAGAATCTCACATATTAACATTGAATACAAACAGTCTAAATGTCCAACTTAAAAATATATGGATTGGCAGAATGGATAATAAAACACAACCCAAATATGTGCTGTATCCAAGAAACCCATTTAACTCATAAATAATCTCATAGACTCA
Organism: Varecia variegata; assembly: GCA_028533085.1. NCBI lineage: Eukaryota > Metazoa > Chordata > Mammalia > Primates > Lemuridae > Varecia > Varecia variegata. The sequence continues at coordinate 78,447,266 of CM052457.1, forward strand.
AAGTAAAGGGGTGAAAAAAAAAACATTATACACAAGTGGAAACCAAAAGCAAGCTGGAGTAGCTATTCTTATATCAGGTAAAATAGAGTTTAAATCAATAGCAGTAAAAGATAAAAGACAAAGATGGTTGTTATATAATGATCACCTGAATCTCAATTCAACATGAAAGTATAATCATCCTAAATATATATGTACCTAATACAGGAGTTCCAAGATTCATAAAACAACAACTACTAGACATGAGGGAATAAATACACAGCAACATCATAATAGTCAGGAACTTCAACACCCCAATGACAGAACTATACAGATCATCAAGGCAGAAAATCAAGAAAGAAACAATGGACTTAAATGAAACTCTAGAACAAATGGACCTAACAGACATACATTTATAGAACCTTTTACACCCAAATTCTAGAATATACATTCTTTTCATCAGCACATGGAACATTTTCCAAGATAAGATCATATATTAGGCCACAAAACAAGTATTAGCAAATTTATTAAAAAAAACATTGAAATCATACCATGTATCTTCTCAGACTGCAGTGGAATAAAGGTAGAAATAAATTCCAAGAGGAGCTTTCAAAACTACACAAACACATGAAAAGTAAGCAACTTGCTGCTGAACAATCCTTGGGTCAATGATGAACTCAAGATGGAAAAAAAAAATGAATTGAATAGGAAAAGCAACATCAGCTGTCAAAATCTCTTGTATACATCAAAAGAAGTGCTAAGAAAGAAGTGAACAGCACTTAATGCCTACATCAAAAAGACAGAAAAATCACAAATTAACAACCTAATGTAACAATTCAAGGAACTAGGAAAAGAAAAACACACCAAACCCAAAGCTAGCAGAAAAAAAGAAATAACAAAGAGGAAAGCAGAACTAAATGAAATTGAAACCTTAAAAATACAAGGGATCAAGAAATTAAAAGTTCCATTTTGATATTATATTACACATAATTATCCTAGATAAACCATAATTGCCAGATAATTCATATAATGATCACTTTTTCAATCAACCACTATAAGTTAATAGTCTCCACTAAGTCTCCTTGAAGGTATACTTTTCAAATCAGTTGAATACTGGAGAATAGTTGGCAATTATTTAGTTTTTTTTTTTATCTTTATCCACAAAGATTTAATAATACATACTCAATAAGTTCAGCAAAGTTAACCAGGATTCTCTAGTAGGCATACTAGGGAAAATATAATTAAATGAGAGGATGAATGGAGGCAGACCTATTAGAAATTAAGTATAAGTGAGCTATAACAAACTACAGTGCCTTCCACAGGATATGATACTCCATCACAGTTACGGTATACACCGTTCTGTTATTCCTAGATGACTATCACTACATTGTGAGTCGTCATAACTGACGGGGTTGTAATTTCCCTCAGATTTGTTGAGTTGACCAAAGGAAGTTGAGAAACTACATTAGGGAATTTTTAACATGGGGCCCAATGTACTGCTGTATGGTATACATGTTCAATATATACTTGTTCTTCCATTCATTCACTAAACTCATGTATATCAAGTACTTTACTATTTTCCTGCCACAGTTTGAATTTTATTTAATATTTTCCATCCTACCTCTATATGTGAAGCATTAGGAATATGGATTTCTGAGATTAAGATGCTGCCACTAAATACCATCTCTTTAGGGTATGGTGCAAATCTCAGCCAGGGAAACATCTGTGGACTGTTCTGTAGAAGATCACAAATATTGTGGTTTTGTTTTATATGACTCATCCTAAAATCAGTGCACACACAACTCAAGCACAGAAGCAGAAAACTACTCAACTATTATTTTTCTCCTTATTTTCTACATCTGCACTTTAGGTGTTAGAAAAATTTCAAAATAAATACTAATTAGAACTAGTTTGGAATCTTACAAACTTACTATTAATGTATTCAGAACCTAGAATTGCTCAAATCTTCTGTTCATTTACCATTTTCTGACCTTCCTCAGTAGCTTCCAACATTTGGAATATTAAAATCTGGATGCATATTTTGGCTAGTCTTTTAGTATATACCCAGATTCTTACCCATAAAAAATGAACTTAATGTGCAATTTCTATTTGTAATTTTTAGTACACCCCCCTTGGTTCAGCAGCATGAACTTCATTGGCATAAAATTTTTGTTTATAAATTTTAAAAATCAGCATTCCTAGGTTAGTGGATTAAAAAGTCATTTTCTAGGCACCCATTTTCTGGTTGCTCCCTGGTAATACAGAGTAATTAATATCCTCAGCAATTTCTAGTGCATTCGCATTCACTTCATTCCTGAGTATGCTCTCAAGTACTCTACCTGCCCATGGATTTTAAATCAGCCTGTAGTGTCTCTCACCATCCTGTTCACAGATACTTCTCATACCAGCAATGAACTAAGAGTGATTTCCTGTATATATCATTTTTTCACACTCTCATTACTATTGTCCCAATCATCAAATGACTATATTTCATATGTGAACAATAACAGCTTTGTAATAATCTCAAACAACATAAATATCACCAGCCTCTATACATGTGTTAGCAAATTACAGCTCAGAGACCAAATCAAGCCAGGTGCCTGTTTTTTAAATTAAAGTTTTGTTGGAAAAGAACAAGTGGGGCAAGACATATGACTAGAGACATTGTTTACTGGACAGTCCCATAGAGAAGGAAGTGTTTCAGATAGGGGAGACAGGAGAGAGGATGTAGCATAGGTGAATGTCAGTGAGAGAACTGCTAGGGACTTCTCGGGATCTCATGAAGGAAAATTGCAAAGCAGAAAAGGAAGAGAATAAAGGAAAAAAAGATATCAGTGAGAATCAAACCCAGGGAGACTCAGAGCCCAGCAAAGGGGTACTGGGGGATCCCTTTCTCCCTCTCACAATCCTTTGGTGATCAGTGGGCTATCACATTACTTGTCAGCTTTTCCACTGCCACAAACCCAAACACTGCAGCAACCATGGAATTATGGGGAGAACTTGTGTGATCCCAGAGCTTGTACACTCTATGTGGGGTTCCTGTCCAAGGAGAGTGACCCAAGAGGCTTCCCCCAAGGAAACACAATGCAGCTACAGTAGCGGACCCCACCCATAAGGAAATTGCTGAAATGACAGAAATGGAATTGAGAATATGGATGGCAAATGAGATGAATGGAATTGAATAAAAAATTGAAAACCAACAAAAAGAATCCAAAAACATATTTTAGGAAATCAATGAAAAAAATTAAAAAGTCACTAGAGAGCTAGACAACATAAGATAAGATATAATAGAAACTTAAAGAAATAAAAGAGTCATTCAGGAACTTCAAAATACAGCAGAAAGCTTTACCAACAGGATACACCAAGGAGAAGAAATGATCTCAGAGCTTGAAGACAAGGCTCTCAAGATTACCCAGTCCTTCAGGGAGGCAGAGAAGAGTATAAAAACCTCTGAGCAATCACTGAGGGAGATATGGGGCTATGTTAAGAGAACTAACATTCGAATTATAGGTATCTCTGAGGGAGAAGAAGAAAGAACTAAAAGCATGGAAAACCTATTTGAGGAAATTATTGGGAAAACATTCCTGGTATTGCCAGAAATGGAGACATACAGATACAAGATGGATATCAAACACCTGGAAGATTCATAGCAAATAGGTCATCTCCAAGACACATAGTAATCAACTTGGCCAAAGTCAAAATGAATTGTGCTGCTATAAACATTCGGGTGCAGGTGTCTTTATTGTACAATGACTTATGTTCTTCCGGGTAGATGCCCAATAGTGGGATTGCTGGATCAAATGGAAGGTCTACTTGAATCTGTTT
>CM052457.1:78451566-78471042 GCA_028533085.1 Varecia variegata
TGAGGAAATTACATTTAACCAAAAAAATTAAAGATAAATAGAAATTAGCCAGTCCATGGATATGGGAAAGAACCTTCAAGGCGGCAACAACACTATGTGTGAAAGCCCTGAAGCAGAAAATACCTCAGGATATTTGAGAAACTAAAAGGTCACTGTAGCTACAGTGAGATAAACAAGGAGAATGGCAAGATGTGAGTCGTGAGGCATATACTGGGCAATTATAGACCATGATAAGTATTTTACTCTTTACCCTAAATTGCAATGGAAAACCATTGGAGGGCTTTAAATCAGGGAGAGACTTGATCATGTTTGTACTTTTAAAGATTACTCTGTTGCTAGGAGAAGGACTGGCTTGGAGCAAGGATAGAAGTGATAGAATAGTTGTGAAACTATGATGGTAAAACAAGAGATGATGGTGATTTGATCTTGAACTAGACAGGAGATGGAGCTAGAGGTAGACAATTTTAAAGTACATGTTTTGGGTAGAATTGGTAGAATTTGAGGATGGATTAGATTGATGTGGTTCATGGCTGATATGGGTATCTAAGTGATTTTCTTATATCTGTCCTCTATTTAATTGACTTTTAAAATGTATTTCTATTTTTTTTGCTTTTGATGTTAACTTTTATTTCTGAAATGGTTTTATGGTTTCCACATACTCTACTACTGAAGTTTTCACTTCTTTTCTTATCTGATTGACTATTATTTCTTCTCTCTTCTTTGAATATATTTTCCAAAGAGTTTATGTTTTTGTTATTTGAAATAAAGATGTTTTGAATGATTTTTTTTCTATTTCCTAGAGGAATTCTGCTGAAGAGTATTTTTAATATGTATTTTGTGTCATGTCCCATATACACTTTATCTTTTAGTATGTATGCACAGATACTATGTTAGAAAATTGATACTTGTTATATTTTAATATGCATATCTAGGCCTGTCATTTGCTTATGATTTGTATAAAGAGGACAATAAATGGGGAGATGGGATGGAAGTAGAGGCAGCTGATGACCTCAATGTGTATATATTGCTTTAGAACACTTTCCATTAAATCTAATGAGCCTTCTGCACTGAGATACTGTTACTCCTTTTCATTTTGTCATTATCCATTTTAAAGGGAAAAGGGTCACTCCTGTTGGAGGTCAGACCAATATGAATCACTTATAGATTACACTGAAGCCTAGGAACTAACAATTGCTTATATTGGGGGTGCAATTATGGTTTATTTATACTTATTCATTATATTTTGTAAAGCAGATGTATGTCAAAACATCATATATACTTCCTCAGATTCCCACAGGACCATGAGTCTCCACTACTTACTTTGCCTTAACTTTGAACCAGTGCTAACCTACCTTACTTAGGCTTCATGGTTCCTCATGTGGGGCCAATCCACCAATTGCCTGTAAAAGCCAGGGCCTCCCTTTTGCGTGTCACTGTACAGTCAGACCCACTAAATGTGCACCTTGAGTTTTTGGCTCCTTCTGTCACTTGTATGTATAACTTGTTGCAGGGTGTGAACTGACTCCTGAGCTGCCTATGTAGGATGACTCAACCTGGAAGTATGGGGGTGTTAACTCCTCAGAGTAGAATATTGACTAATAGGAAAGAGAAAATTCAGAGAGTCATGTAGTTAAATGCCTTTCTTCCTCCCATGGGCTGCTCTGAGGATTGTTCTACTGCCTATCTGGAGACCTCCTGTGTGGTTGAGAGGATGTATCTGTCCAACATTCTACTCTCTTGGCCAGAACAGTAACACATTACCTTGAGTTGTTTCCCATGCTTTTCTACCTAGCTAATGAGAATGTCTCAAAAAAAGCATTAGCACTTAAAATTGTCATCAGGACTTCAGGCTCTATTTTCTTTTTTTTTTAATTTCAAAATATTAAGGGGGTACAAATGTTTTAGGTTACATGGATCGTTTTTGTAATGCTTGAGTCCTGGCTATAGGTGTGCCCGTCACCCAAATAGTGTTCGAAAACAGGCTCTATTTTCTAAAGAACCCAGATTAAGACAAATGGCAAGGCAAATTTTTAGTTAACTGATGTCTTTATCTCCAAAACATTACCTTGCCAGCCTCTTAGTTATTTTTAATATGTATTAAGACAGAATCAGATATGTATAGTGGCACCCTCAGTTGCATGTTCTTTGTCATTCTGTTGTGTGCCTCACCTTGGCTCTAATCCTTATTGATACAAGTAAAGTTTGTCTGGCTGAGTCCTTCAGTGCTCACTCAAATACTCTAAGAAAAATACTGTTTTCCAAGCTCAGGATTTATAGAAATATATAGTGTTTTCATATATCCCCCTCACTTTGATCTTAATTTCATTGTTCCTAGAAATATTATTTTAGATAGTGATTATTCTCTAGTTTTATTGTACATGCTGTCAAATGCTCCGTTTTTCTATTTTTCCCCTCTTTGGGGTAGTGGATTCAGTAAGTAGTTAAGTAGAGCTAAAAAGAGTTAAGTAAATGTGCCTTTAGTCCCCCAACTTTCACCATAGGTATATTTGTAAGTGTTGACTACACACACACACTCCTAAAACACTTTATTTCCTTGTGTTCATGATCCTTCTGTACTCATGTTTTTTTCTATATTACTGGATACTTTGTTTAATTTTCCTTTATGGCCTTTATCTTCTCAAATAATTCCTTAAATGTTGGGGCTCTGATATGATCTGAATGTTTTTATACCCCCAAAATTCATATGTTGAAACCTAATCTCCAATGCAATCGTATTAAGAAGTGAGGCTGTTGGGAGGTGATTAGGTCATGAGAGCAGAAACCTCATGAATGGGATTCGTGCCCTTATAAAAGAAGTGAGAAGGAGCTTGTATGTCCTTTATACCATGTGAGGACACAGTAACAAGGTGTCATCTATGAACTACAGAACCCTCAACAGACACTCAATCTGCCGTGCCATTATCTTGGGTTTTCCAGCCTCCAAAACTGTAAGCAATAAATTTTTGTTGATTATAAATTACCCAGTCTGGGATATTTTGTTACAACAGCCCAAACAGACAGCCTCCTAAGGCTATGTTTAGGTCCCATTATCTTTTCATTCCATGCAGTCTACCTGAATGATCTCATTCACTACAATTGCTTCAAATACCAGTGACATATTTTTGAATCTCAAAAACTGTATCTTTAGCCCAGACTTATCTTCTGAAATTTATACTCATATCTAACTGCCTGATTCCATATTTCAAACTTGTCTAAAAGAAAATGCTTGATTTTCTCCCCAAACCTGCTCATCTGCCTGTCTTCCACATATAAATTAATGTACCAATATCCACCTATTATTCAGGCCAATAACCTAAGGGTCATTTTTGATTTTTCTCTTTTCTTCATGGACTACATCCAATCTATTAGAATTTATGCCAATCTATCTCCAAAATAGATCCTTCTTCCTTCAGCCTTGTCCTTCTGCAACCCATTCTCACATCAACCAGAGTGCTCTTTTGGAAACACATTCCATATTATATCATTCCCCCTTTTAAACCTCCTACAATGACCCCTGCTCAATTACCCTTGGGTTACAGTTTCATATTTTTTAAAACAACTTATAAGGCCTATCATGATGTAGCTTCTGATTACCTATGTAGATTCATCCCTTACCTTTGGCTCCCTTCACATTTTATACTCAAGGAAAACATTTAATTTCTCTAATGTGACATGGCCCTTCTCCTATGGGCCTTTATACATACTTTTTGCTCTTCCTGGAGCATTTCCCCCTCATATTCCCATTTTGTGTGGCTCACTCTGAATTATACTTCAGGTGTTAGTATTATCCCTTAAGTCAGCAAGCCATTCCTGTCCATTATCCCCCAGGTCACATGAGGTGTCCCTCCAATATACTACAATTAGCACACTAATTATAGAGCTAAAATGCTTTCTTTATATATCTAAGTCCCTTATTAGACTGTGAGCTCTGTTATGGCAGCTAATAAGTCACTCTTATTTATTTCTGTCCAGCACAGCAACACTTTACCAAATAATGGACTGGGTAAGTGGTTTTCACATCAGATTCTCCAGAGTTCTAAAAGCTCCTTACAGGTCACTTGAAGGCAGAAGTAGGGTAGGAGGAGGTACAAGGAGGACAGGAGGTAATAGGAGGAGCTCTGGGGCCTCAGCTCCACTTCAAATAGAGAAGCTACACTTTTTACCAATATTGTATATGAAACTTTAGCTTCTGATTTTGTTTGAGAACAGACTGTTCTGAGAAAAAAAAAAGCTTGAGAAACAACTGAAGTTCATGATATTTATGATCCCTATAGTTATGAATTCTGTAATTTTGTGCAATTTTAATGAATTAAATGGCTAGAATAATACAAGCTGAAAGCATTAGACTCTATTCTACATACATAGAGTCTTCAAAGAGATTTACCTCAGACATGGAACATTTTTAGGCATTCACCAGATCATTAACATTATTGTAAGCAATTTCTAGAACACATTTTTTTCCAAGAGTGCATACCCTACTGCCTAGAAACAAATAACTACGTTGCTCCCTCAGAACTGGAATTATACTTTACTGCAACTCCTATTCAAACCCATGATATTTCGTTCCATTTTAGTTAGTAAACCAAATAAACCTATAAAATCTATAAGCTTTTCTCTTAACTATGATATTCTCTTGATTTAGGAAATGTGACTAAATATAAAAGAAAATATTCAGAAACACAATTGCACAGCTAATTAAACCACTTGTCTTGGTGGTTAATGAGCATCCCAAGAAAGGATCACAAAACCAAAATTAGGTATTTTAAAAGTCAGATAAATAGGTATTATAACATTTTTATTAAAATTTATTAAATCTCTTTGTAGTGTTCTCTCTCTCTCTCTCTCTCTCTCTCTCTCCATTTTGTAATATCTTTGCTTTAGCTATGAATTATGAAGTGTAGCATGCAAGAAGTGGCAGATGTCTTGGAGACATTATAGCATAATTTTTCTGTTCATCAGATAGGGAAAGAAACCCAGGTATGGGAAACAACTCATCTCAGATCACTCAAGCAATCAAAAATATTCCTGGAAGTCAGGACTTTAATTAGATGTTTTTAATAATAAATGTTCATTTAATTTGTCCTTTTAATAATATTCAAATTTAAGACAGAACAATAGTCCCCAAGTGGTAATGCAGCACAGTGGAAGGAATATAGATTTTAGAGGAAGACATCTGGGTTTGCTTTCCAGTTATGCCTCTTTCTAATTACTTAAAAGCTTTGGACCTCAGTTTCATCCCCTGAAAAACCAGCATCGAAATAGCAATTGTGATAGATTACAGTTTTTCAATATGGCCACAACAATACATCACATTCCACATGCTCTTCTTTGATGTGATCTTGCCAGTCCTACCATCAATAGGTGGATCTTTCTTCTGTGCCTCCAATCTGGTTGAACTTTAGATTGCTGTGATCATTAGAGGACAGCAGAAGTGACATTATATGGCATCCAAAACTAGAACAGAAAAGGCCCTACAGTTTCTACCAGGCTCTCTCGGAATACTTGCTAGGAGGTAGACAGAGGTCATATATGAAGTCTAACTGCTCTGTGACTACTGTGTTGATCTGTTAGACAGTCCCAGATGAGATCCCAGCCTAAACTCAGCATCTAAATCAACTATATGAGTGAACCATTTTGGTTGTCCAGTCCAGTTTAACCTTCAAATGACTGAAGCTCCAACTGACATTTGGCTGCAGGGCATGTGAAACCCCAACAATTGGACAGCTGAGCCCTTCCTGAAATCCTGACCAACTAAATCATTAGCATAGTAACCTGGTTTGTGTTTTACACCAAGTTTGGAGTTATTTGTTATGCAACAATAGTAACCCTAATACATATTTTATAAGGACTAAAAGGTATGATATCTGTAATGTACATAGTACAGTGCTCAACAAACATCACCACAACAAAAACAAACAAAAACTTACTTATTACTGAATTACATTAACATAAAGAACTGTTTGGTTTTTGTATTAAGACAATGGCAATTTCTTATTATATGCAATTTAAATTAAAATTCTGGAATGTACATTATTGGTTCAAGCTAATTTATTAACTTTTAACTCATTTTTTTTCTCTTTCACGCTTGTTCTTACACATAATCTCAATTCTTTTCTTCCTCTAGGTCTTGGTCATTATCATTTTGACTTGGCTTTTGTCTAAACAAATAATGTGTGTGCATTATATTCTGTCAGCTACTATTCCATAGTAACTATATTACATGACATTTTACAAGTTTTCCCAATGTGGATATACATCCACTTATAAAAATCAATATGCACTTATTCCAAACACAGGTGCTTCTATGTAGCAAATTTATGTAGACTCTATGCCTAGAACATAAACATGAAGCCACAAAAATTAAATAAAATGCATCTTATAATTTGTCCTTCCAATTTGTGAAGAACATATATAACACCAATACATATATAGGATGAGGAAATAACTACTCCCTAAATAATGACAAAAATATTTCTTATGTAATGAATAAGGTAGTGTATGTGTTAGGAAAAGATGCTCACTAAACAAAAATAAAAATCATTTTAAATGCAATAATATAGCTATTCGCCTGCATATCACTTGAGAATGGTCATTCTCTTCTCTAAATATTACAGTGAAAACTGCCAAATGTCAGAATAAATCAACACTACTTGGAGTTAACTCAATGTCCATACAGAGTAATTTCTAATTTACTAGGCCTCTCTGGAGAAGCTACTTGTTCTTGTACCTATCATTATTGAATACATTATGTATAAGCAAAACTTACATTTATTACTTTGGGTAGATGGAAGGCAACTTACATTGACAGAGGGCATAGTATGCACCAGATATAACTCTGATATTTCATACATCAATATCATTTAATTCTCCTAGTACAATATTGTGAAGCAAGATGAAACATGCATATAAGTGTTTACTGGTAGTACAACCAAGCAATAATTTTCTTCATGGATCCATAAAATATTAGTCTTGGAAGAAACTGTTACATATCATTTAGTCCAGTGGTTTTTAACCAGGTTATGGCCTCAATACTGTTAATATGGGCAACATATTACTATAAATAATATGTCTTATTATAACCAAAAGATCTAAGGAGAGTAGAGTTGGGGTAGAAGTATGTGTAGTTTGAAACACAAATCATCCAGGATTTTCTGATGGGCCCCTTTGAATGCATGCTGCTCCCCTTCATCTCCCCCTACCTGCCACCCTCATTTGAGAATCATGAAGTGGTTGAATTCTCTTTCTTTACAAATGAAGCAGTTGGGACATTATGCCAACCAAGAGGAAGTGATTTGGCCAAAGCACACACTGCAATATAATGTGTGAAGCGGGTTTAAAATCCTTTTCATCTCTATATTCTTTCTCTTAGGACACTGCTAACTCCTCTTCCAAAATGTGCACTAATTAATGTCAGGATTTTCAAAAATGCTGGATTTGGAACTGATCAGGCCATCCTTATATAAGCAGAGCTCATTTTTTTCAGTATGGAAATTATGTGAGTGCAAGGGTCCCATGGTCTTCATATATTAGTCAATGTCCCATTTGCAAGATAAAGCCCAGAACACTGGTGCTGGAGTCATCATCTGTAATTCCAGGCAAATGAGAGAAATGCCATGCATATTGATTATTCTCTCTACAAAATTGAAGTTGATGGGGAATTTGAGATGGCAATAACCACCATAGGAATTAAAATTATGGCCTGAATTGCTATCTGAACATGAATAAGAGTATTCTATCACTTGTAAAAACCATTTAATGGGTGTATACTCCCATACAAATGCATTAATTTTGCTCATTTTGTTTATTGATTTTTGGCATGAATGGAGGTGTGGGAAGATACACTTTATTTGATTCCCTCGCACTTATTTGTATTATTTTACTAATTTATTTTAGCAGAACATTCAATATATTTTTAATGAAGCTAGAAATGAAGGTCAGCTCCTCCCAGTGACTTATTTCACCTCCATAAATTGTTATTATTAAATTAAATCATTGGAAAACAAACCATTGATTTTCAATGTTGAAGGTGAATGCTGCAGTTTAGTGGTTATTAAGTATCCTGGCATTCAAATTCAGCATAGATTCAGCTTTTGCTAGGGAAAAAAAAAACAGATTTCCTTCTGAGTCAAATGAGCTACACCATCACAACCTAATTAAGTTCTTCATCTGAAGCAATTTAAAAGAATTATTGAACACATTCATCCTAGTTTTCCCAGCCTGAAATTCAGACTATCAGAAACTCAGTGAAGAGAACACACTGTCCATTTATTCAGGGACAGGATATGTTTGATTTTCCTATGACTTTCACTCATTGATTAGTTTTTATGTCTTAACACTCTTTACTAATATCACTTAGGAAATCCAAAACTTAATCCTTACCCATTGCAATATTATTCATTCTAAGCATTAAGTCCTGACTTCTTTTCTCATACCATCCATCTCATACAAATCTTCTCCAACAAATAACAACTCTTTCTTCCTTTATAATTCTAACTAAGATTATTTGGATCATGACATTTTCTTACATATGACTTTCCACCTATTATCTCTATAACCATCTTTTAGCATCCTTACTTACAGAAAAAGTGTTCAAAAGCAAACCTGATTTTGTAGTTATTTATCTGTTGATCATAATTTTCAAGTTTGCAAAGACAATACTTTCAACTTAAAATTAGAGCCAGAGATTGCATTATCTTCACACTATTTAAATAAAGTCAAATGATGTGATTCGGAAAAGGAAAGAAGCATTAAGCAGTAAAGCTCCCATACCAGACTAAATCACGTGCCTGAGAGTGTATGGGGTAACATCTTTTGCTTTCCCTTTTTAATTCAATTGGAAGAAAAGAAGTATACAATCCACTTTGCTCCTTTGTGCCGTGGTTAGAAAATTTTAGCCAAGTTTGATTGAGTATCATCCATAAGGGGAAAAGGTTTTGTCTTTATCACCAAAACGCTAGTATGTTTTCCAGAAATATGAGTTTTAGAAGAAGTAAAAATGTATGCTGTGATGACACTATCATTTCCACATAAAATAAATAAGTTAAAGAGAGGGAAAAGATGACAGAAGCATGTGAACTCTTATTAAATAAAATTATTATTCTATTTAAAAGTTCAATTGTCATTGCAAAAAGCCTGAGAATAAAGATTAAATTTGATAAACTGTTTAAGAAAGGATTCATATTCCAGGCTTGTGCTGTCAAAATGTAACGAGCCAACTTGTGACAACTAATTAGGATTCCCGTGTGTGTACTGTGGCTTGAGAAGAATTGTAGCAACATATTTAACCATTAAAAATATATAAAATGACTGGTAAGTAAACACCACCTAACTGATTATGTCAAAGATTACTTATTGTGGCATGTAAAGCTGGCTTTACATGTGGAGTTGGCATTAACAAAGTTAACATTTATATAAACTTTTTATTTGAAAGTAACCATCTTAAATACAGAGACATCTCATGCTTTTTTGCAGCTCACAGGATATCTTAAACATTGCATGGACTAAGTGCCATCAGTACATGATAAATGCTGACAGCTACTTCCTCATTCAAAATTCACCTTTGATAAATTTGTCATGTTTATTAACTAACCCAAAACACCATATAACACTCCAATCTTATTTTTCTTTCCACATTTTCTGGAGCTAAATGCAAGATGACAGAAGGATTGGCTTAGAACTGGTAGATATCTTTATTTCTTCACAGAGTAGATGTGCCACTTTAGCATAGACACATATAATGAAACACTATGCTCTTTGTCATGCCCTGCCTACCCCAACCCCTCACAGCTGGAGGCACCAATGCCCTCCACCAACACACTCAGTCACGCATGGTCCCTGACCCAATCCTGCTGATATCAGGCATATATATAAAAAGAGTCACAGCAAATTACCAAATTGAGTCTAGAGCTAAACTTTTGCACTTGATTGAGGTTGCAAGTGTCTGTTATATGCATGACCTCCGTATCAATACACTCTCTATGATGGCTGGGGTTTTCCTCTGTGGTTTCCTGGCTAAGACCTACAATTCCTAGTGGTACTGTAGACTATTCTAAACCCCAAACCACCTGGCTGAAACCTAATATCCACCCTGTTTCTTATTATCCCCCTCTTAGAGGGCTGCATCCTGCATAGTACATCCTGTATTCCATCATTTCCCCATTTTCTAGATAATAGCTAAGATCTTTCTGGGAAAAGAACTGAAACCACAATGCTCGCTGAAACATGCTCTTATTTATCTCATCCTTTGGATGAGATCCAGTTTGGCTATGCTTCTCAGAGTCCAGTCCTATATCCAGGTCAGTTTCTTACCTTTTCTAAACTTCGTTACGGCTACCATTCCCTCACCCTACCAGCAAGCACCACCACTAAAGCTTATCTCCTACTTGACATAGCTGACCAAAAGATAATAATGATAGACATTAACAATGTGGAAGTATCCCTATTGTCTCATTCTCTGCCACCTTCATCATTTTCTTTTTATTTATTTATTATAGCTTATTATGGGGGTACAACAGTTCTGGTTAAATATATTGCCCATGCCCCTCCCAACCCCCCAAGACTGAGCTTCAAGAGTGTCCATTCCCCAGACAGTGCACATCACACTCATCATGTAGGTATACACCCATCCTCTCCCTCACCCCCATCCCGCCAGGTCAAATATTTAAGTGTGTCCATTCCCCAGACAGTGTGCATCACACTCATCATGTAGATATATCATTTTCATTTAAATTAGTAATGAGTCTCAAGTAAAATAAAAATAGTATGACACGATTCTTCATGGATTGATCATACTGTCAGCATTTTCATAGCCAAAGAGTTGCATTTGGTCTGCATTTCATTAGTTCTAGTCACAATAAAACATGCTGACAATGGAGGCTGAATGTCTTGATGTCTATGTTCAATCCTCTGAACATGTCTGCCTCCCTTTCCTCCTCAACGTTGCTTCCAATGCATTTTTATTCTGATATACAATGCTTTGAAATAAATACTATGTTTAAAAAGTCTGCTTTGTAATTAGGTAGTCACATACATGTAGTTGAAAACAAGATCATAATACTCCACTTGGAAACATATAATTTAAACAACTAAGAGGTTATGTATTCTAAGCAACCTTTTGTTTCTTGAAAAACTATTTTTAGTATGCAAATATACAGATGTGCACACCTGTTGCTCTCTAATGAATAAGTTGTGTCAGATCTAACAAAAGTGATAAATCTTGTTTAGTTATAACTTTAAAAAGAAATTATCAGTGCATCCTTCTTGTGTTTTATTTATGTGAAGCTTATACTTTTGCTACAGTATCTACATATATCGATATGAATATTATGATGTATTAAAAAACAAGACTCTTAAATTTATATGGCAGCAAATGTCTAAGTAATACTTGATATTTTAAAATGGAATATCCACTGGTTAGGCCAGATATTCAGTTCAGCTAAACCAAAGCAAAAATCTTGCAGTTGATTATAAAAATTACTGTCAAATATTCATATCTTTTCCAAATTGGAAATGGTACAAGAATATAATGTTCCTTCATAGGTTATATTTTTGAGCAAGGTTATATCAATATCAATCATGTGCTAAGATGTCAAATGCCTTGTACAGGGTAGCTTAACGCCTTCATTAATGTTTTGCAAATTTAATGACCTTGATATATGCATGCCTGTAAAGTAGAATGATAAATTAGAAACATTTCAATAGAATAAACCAAATAATGGCTCTGTGGGCATTTTCTATGCATAACCTTGAAGTTTAATGTATGAGAAACCTGTTATTTTATTTATTTGCTAATGCTACTGTGTGCATATTTATAATACATATGTTTAGATGTATATGTGCAGATTTATATTACATATAAAATATATTAAAGAAGGTTCACACACACTCATATATATATGTGTGTGTGTGTGTGTGTGTGTGTATATATATATATATATATATATATAATTAAGGGGCATATCTTATTTCATTTTTGGTCAGGCCTAAGTAGGCATGTCACACATTTTAGCTCCTATAATTCTTATAAAATTATAGGCACTCAAAAGATATCATTCTCTTTTTACAAATAAAGACCCCAGGGTCCAGAATCTTTCCACTGCAGTATGGATTTTATATTTTCTATCAACTGGTAGACCCTTCATAAGTATGTTTTTCATTGTGCCAAATTTGTGATTGATTCAATGAACAGTATCAGCCAAATCGAATTATTTTAATATAGGTACTCCTTCGTATCATATTTATTATGTGACAAGTGGGATAACAAGTGGAGAGGGGATGATGAGTAGATGAGAAATGATATATTAATAGGATAATGCATGCTGATTGCAAAAAGTAAAGAAGAATGGATAAGTATATAGGAATCAACTTGAGAGAAAAACAGCAGAACTGAGAGAAATTCTTCCTAATGAAAGTGCAGTGGATATGAATATCCTTCAACTCACACCTCTGTTTTAAGGTGGCATTCAACTAGCAGTCTACTACTAAGCCTTTCCTTAAGATAGCAAAAACTCATGAAGACTAAACACACACACAAAAAAACTCCCTTATAAAAGAGCCTGCACTCTATTGTCATAGTTTAGGATTATTTTATATTAACTTTAAGACCCATAGAACTGAGTAGAGACTCACAATAAGAAAATGATACATTCTACCCCACGTGAATAAAATAAACTTGAAAGCTTGCAAAAAGTAAATACTTTACCCTTCCTGCTCTGGCTGTCCTGTTACTAAGACGTCCAGGGTTTGTACTAATCAGGAACCTATACAATCATCTCCCTACATACTATTATTTGTATTTTTTTACACTGATCTTATTAAGGTGTACTTAATACTTACATATTACAAAATGATCCATTTTAAGCATACTGCTATGTTAATTTTGACAAATACATACACATTTGTAATCATCCCCACAGTCAAGATATAAAGCATTTTTATCACTCCAGAGAATTTGCCCTTGCTTGCACCTAGGCAATATCAAACCCCTCAGACAATTATGGATCTGATTTTTATAAGCCAAGTTAGTTTATCTATTTTTGAACTATGTACAAATGGAATCATGCAGTATATGCTCTTTGTCTCTGGCTTACAATATTTAGCTCAGCATAATGTTTCTGAGATTCATTCATGTTTATATGTGTATCGGTAGTCCATTCTCTTTAATTCCTTAGTAGTATTAATTGCATATAATTTACCACAATATTTACTTATTGATAAAAATTATTGTTGTTTCTAATTTTTAGAGATTTTAGTAAATACTGCTGTAAATATTTATCAACAAGTCTTTGCAGGAGCATGCCTTTATTTCTTTTGGATAAGTACATAGGGAAAATCTCTTGGAGGATTTTTTTTAAGCCTTTTAGGGCAACTTTATCATTGCCTTTACTCAAAGCCTAGTGTATCCTTACTACTGATGTGTGACTCTTCTGAGTTTTCTACTGAATGTGCTAGAAGTTCAATGAAGTCTTTCCACTCTGTCTAGTCAAAACTCAAATGGATATCAGTCCTGTGTGTGTGTGACCTATGAGAATTGTTCACCTTACAGTTCCCCAATGTTTCTTTGCTTAATCTTATAGATTTTTACCCTATATATGTGTAAGTTTATGTTCAGCGGTAAATACATTGAGACTAAATGCAGATTTTTGGAGAAGTTTTTCTATATATTTCCCTCCTTTCCAAGACTTTGCCCATAAATTCTAGCCTCTTCAGCCTCTCCTAACTCTCATCTCTGTCTCAACTCCAGAAAACCTCCATGTTATGCTTGGATGACCCATTTTTTTCACAATGCTGCAGAAAGTAGTCCTGGGAAGAAAGACTGGGTGATCATAGGTCTTACCCCCCTTGTTTCCCTTCTTGGAGGGATCACTGTCATGATCTGCATGTTTTTTCAGTGTCTGAAAACAGGGCATTTATATATTTTGGAAAAGGATACAAACCAATGGAAACACATATCATGCTCATGAATAGGTAGAATAAGCATTGTTAAAATGTCCATACAACCCAAAGTGATTTACAAATTCAATGTAATCCCCATCAGATTACAAAAGTCATACTTCACAGATATAGAAAAAAGTAATTCCATGCTTCACTTGTAACAAGAAAAGAGTCTGAACAGCCAAAGCAATCTTAAGCACAAAGAACAAATCTGGAGGCATCACGTTACCAGACTTCAAACTATACTACAAGGCCCTAGTAACCAAAATAGCATGGTGTTGGTACAAAAATGGAGACATATACCAGTGGATCAGAACAGAGAACTTAAATATAAAACCATATACCTACAATCAACTGATCTTTGATAAAGCAGACAACAATGGACACTGTGGAAAAGAAGCCCTATTCAGTAAATGGTATTGAGAAAACTTGATAACCACATGCAGAAGAATGAAACAGGAGCCCTACCTCTCACCACTCACCAAAATCATTGAAGATTAACAAAAAACTTAGATCTAAGGAATGAAACCATAAGTATTCTAGAGGAAAATATATATAAAACTCTTCTAGATATTGGCCTAGGCAAAGAATTTATGACTAAGACCTCAATGGTAATCATGGCAACAATAAAAATTAAAAAATGGGATTTGATTAAACTAAAAAGCTTCTGCACAGCTAAAGAAACAATCAGAACAACAAATAGACAACCTACATAGTGGGAGAAAATATTCACAAACTACACGTCCAATAAAGGGCTAATAACCAGTGTTTACAAAGAACTCAAACAAATCAGCAAGAAAAAAAAAAAAACAACCTTAAAAAGTGGGCAAAAAACACAAAGAGAAGCTTCTCAAAAGAAGAAAGACTAATGGAAAAAAACATATGAAAAACTATTCAGTATCACTAATCATCAGGGAAACACAAATTAAAACCACAATGAGATATCACCTTACCCCAGATAGAATGGCATGTATCAAAAAGTCCAAAAAACAATAGATGCTGGTGTGGATGCAGAGAGAAAGGAATACTCATACACTGCTGGTGGGACTGTAAACTAGTACAAGCTCTGTGGAAAGTAATATGGAAATACCACAAAGATCTGCAAGTAGAACTACCATTTGATCCAGCAATCCCATTATACACTGTTGGTGGGACTGTGAATTAGTACTACTAAGGAATATAGTATAGAGAATCCTCAAAGACCTAAAATTAGACCTACCATTTGATCCAGCAATTCAACTATTGGGTATTTACCCAAAGGAAAAAAAACAGACTTTTCATCAAAAAGACATCTGCACTTGAATGTTTATTGCAACACAATTCACAATTTGCAAACATGTGAATCAACCCAAGTGCTCAATTCATGAATGGATTAACAAAATGTGAATATATATATATCATGGGGTACTACTCAGACATAAAAAGATAAATTAATACATTTTGCAACAATCTGGATGGAACTGGAGACCATTCTCCTAAGTGAAGTGTCTCAAAAATGGAAAAACAAACACCACATATACTCGCTATTAAATTGGAACTAACCAAAGAGCACACATCTGTACAGAGGGAAGTAAAACTCAGTGGAAAGCAACCAGGTGGGAGGGGAGAGGTGGGCAGGGAAAGAAACCTACCTAACTACCAAACTGTGAACACTATTTGGGTGACGGGCACACCTTCAGCTGGGACTCAAGCATTACAAAAGTGATCCATGTAATCTAAAGCATTTGTACTCCCTTAATATTTTGAAATAAAAATTTCTAGTTGTTTACAATTGGCTAAAAGTCATGTTTCAGGCACATTGTTATGATTGGAAGCTGGTATCTATGGATATTGCTTTTGAAGATGGCCAGAGTACTATGCTCCTTCCCTTGTATCTTTTGGTTCTTTCCCACAATGTGGAATACCATCATTCCCACTAGATAAAGCAGAGAGTTGAGGGGAGTTATAACTATTTATTGCTTCTTGAAAGGGATAATGACCACCTCTAAAGTTCCACTGGGCAGGATATAGAGAGAAAGAACCCTGGTGTCATCATGAGTTGGAGACTGTTCTATTGTGTATGTTTCTTTGGTTTAGCAAGAAAGAAAGGGATGGTGAAACTAGGCAATTCAAAAAGCTGAACTTACAGAAGCAGAGGTTAGAATGATGGTTTCCAGGGGTTGGGAGCAGGTATGGGGAATGGGAAAATGTTGATTAAAGGGTACAAAGTTTCAGTTACACAAAAGGATTAAGTTCTTGTTATCTAGTGTACATTATGGTGACTATAGTAAATAATAATGTATTGCATACTTGAAAATTGCTAAGAGATTTTAAGTGTTCTCACCACAAAAAAATGATAAGTATGTGAGGTAACATATATGTTAATTAGCTTGATTAACTCATTCCACAATGTATTAATATACATATATTAAAACATCATCTTGTCCTCTATAAATACTTTTCATTAATCAATTAAAATATAATAATTTTAAAATTAATTGATTAAATAGACAAAACAAAAACAAATGAGATGAACCAGAATATTCACTAGAAATTGGGCCAACTCCTGTACACATCCATCTCTCCTCTAGCTACAGATGTGCTAAGGATATTCTACCAAAATCCACGTGTAGGGTTTTCCAGATATGAATTTTAAATTTGAGTGTGATAGCTAAGCATTCTGTCAAGTAAATACATGATCTGTTGTGCATTGCATGCAAATGCTCTTACTCTAGTATTTTAAAATTCATTATTCTGCTGATTTGCTGCTTTCATATGAGACCATAAACTTTACAGTGCAATATTTAAGTTGAAATTATCTGGCAATGCGTTCATGTGGAAAGTGAGTAGGGCCAAGGGAAAGCACATATCACATACTCTATCTGTTGATAAACATTGCAGATGTATAGATATCTTGTTTCACATTGAATAAACAGAAAGAAATCTACTTCATGTCTCTGATAAAACAAGACATAGCCAAAGAAATAAAATTTCACCTTAAATATTCAATATGCTTCTAAAAATCATTTAATACAAGACTAAAAAAAAGAAATAAAATCATGCCAAAGTCAGAAAAAAAAGACAATAAGTAAAGTATTTTTAAAACTTACTGACACATCCTTAACCATAGAAACAGGAAAATATGGTTTCTATGAAATAAGAGCACAAAGCCACAACATGCTGACAAGATGGGAGAGATGTAAAAGGTGATGGCTAAAGCTTAAACACACACACACACACACACACACACACACACACACATACACGAAAACTAGAAAGTAACCTTATAATTTAAAAATCTACATCCAGTACAAGGAAAAGCAGAGTGGTTATTGGAGATGCTGGAATTAATGTTAGATGAAAAAACTGAACATTTTCTAGGTTGCAAGATGAAGGAAAAAGAAAAATAATTAAGTATGTTCCCTTTTGGAGCCCTAATTTTTCAATGTTGCCATAAATTAGGCAACATATCTCATATTTGTCCAATAAAGTGCTTTTTTTAAAAAAACTAAAGTTATGCAGCCTCGTTTCTGATACTTAGAAAATAATAATCAGTATAATAGTTATCTGACCTCAGTGTCAGGATTGACTTTCTAAGCATACAATTAAATGAAGAGTCCATTAACAGTTTCTCTTAGCCATTTTAACTCTTTATAAATAAGTGTAAAACATCTCTTCCCATTACAGAGCTTTCTATTCTCCCATATGTAACATATCCCTCTTAATAATCATTGTTTATACTTTTTTTTGTATTTCTACCAGATGAGAAATTTGTATTGAACCTTTCTTCAATAGTCTGTATTATAGGCAATGCTTTAAAAAAATTCCCAAATGCATGATTATTTCATTATTAAGCATGCTTTTTTCTTTTAAAGATAGATTTTTATTTATTTTTTTAAATTCAACACATTAATATGGCATATTGTTTTTACATGGGCAAACTGTATATTGCTTAAGTTGGGGCTTTTGGTGTGCCTGTCACCAGAATAGTATTCATTGTACCCAATAGGTAATTTTTTTTTTTTACATTTATATGATACCTTTAATCACATTTAATTTTTAAAGGTAAAATTTAGTTCGACAAATAATTGTTGAATTCTTGAATATGGTACAGAAAAGCCAGTCACTTTAGGGAAATGAAGATAGTCAATAATTATGTTAAAGTATTACCAATCATTTTGTATTATTGCTTAGTGTTCTCTTCCAGTTACTTTGTCTTATGGGTTTAATTGTGCTCTTCATCAGTAGCCTTATTTTTCTCTTTCTGTCCCACACTATTCTGTGCTGGTATGATGTGGTTAGGAGTAAGGAGGTACAGTTTGCTTCTTTTTTTTTCGTGGTTAATTTTTCTGTATATTCTTTTTTTTTATTTCAGAATATTATGGGAGTACAAATGTTTAGATTATGTATATTGCCTTTGCCCCACCCAAGTCAGAGGTTCAAGTGTGTCCATCCCCCAGATGGCGCACATCATGCTCATTATGTATGTATATACCCATCCCCTCCTCCCCCCTCCCTTTTGCCTGATGCCCGATATATGTTATTCCTATATGTGCACTTAAGTGATGATCAGTTAAAACCAATTTGATGGTGAGTAAATGTGGTGCTTGTTTGTCCATTCTTGGGATACTTCACTTAGAATGGGTTCCAGCTCTATCCAGGATAATACAAGAGGTGCTAGATCACCACTGTGTTTTTTTGGCTGAGTAGAAATCCATGGTATACATATACTACATTTTATTAATCCACTCATGGATTGACGGGTACTTGGGTTGTTTCCACATCCTTGCAATTGTGAATGGTGCTGCTATAAACATTCAAGTGTGGATGTCTTTTTTATAGAATATCATTTGTTCTTTTGGGTAGATGCCCAGTAATGGGATTGCTGGATCAAATGGTAGTTCTACTTGCAGCTCTTTGAGGTATCTCCATATTACTTTCCACAGAGGTTGCACTAATTTGCATTCCCCCAGCAGTGTATGAGTGTTCCTATCTCTCCGCATCCACACCAGCATTTATTGATTTGGGACTTTTTGATAAAGGCCATTCTCACTGGAGATACGTGATATCTCATTTTGGTTTCGATTTGCATTTCCCTGATGATTAGAGATGTTGAGCATTTTTTTCATATGTTTGTTGGCCATTAGTCTATCTTCTTTTGAAAAGTTTCTGTCCATGTATTTTGCCCATTTATTGATGATATTGTTTGATTTTTTTCTTGCTGATTTTCCTTAGTTCTTTATAGATTCTAGCTATCAACCCTTTATTGGATGTGTAGCATGTGAGTATTTTTCCCCATTCCATAGGCTGTCTGTTTGCTATTGTGATAGCTTCCTTGACTTCCTTGACTTCCTTGACTTCCTGCATTTTAATTTTATCAGGTCCCTTTTACTTATTTTTGTTGTTTCTGTGATTTCCTTTGGGGTCTTCTTCATAAATTCTTTGCTGAGGCCAATATCTATAAGGGGTTTTCCAATGTTTTATTCTAGAATCCTTATAGTTTCATGCCTTAGGTTTAAGTATTTTATCCACCATGAGTTAATTTTTGCAAGAGGTGAGAAGTGC
>CM052457.1:78471542-78494687 GCA_028533085.1 Varecia variegata
TACACCCATCCCCTCCCCCCACCTCTGTCCGACACCCAATTGGTATCATTCCCAAATGTGCACCAAGGTGTTGATCAGGGAAACCAATTTTCTGGTGAGTACATGTGGTGCTTATTTTTCCATTCTTGGGATACTTCACTTAATAGAACCTTTTTTTCCATTGTTAAAATGGGAGTGACAATTTCCAAGCTCTTTACAAGTTGAAGCCAAAACCACAAATCCTAATAATTCTAATATTGGCTTGCATAATTCAAAGTGATATTATTAGGTACATACAAGTCGATGACTGTCCTTATTTTGGCAATATCCTTCTGTATCCCTAATAATGCCTTTTGACTTTCTGTTCTTTTTATAATTAATAATGCTGTATTACCTTTCTTTGGTTATACTTTGCCTGGAATGTATTTTCCTATAACTTTTTAAAAATATTCCTTACTGCACTTAGAATGGCATTTTTTAAAAAGTCCAAAAACAATATATGTTGGTGTGGATATGGAGAGAAAGGAACAATTACACACTGTGGGTAGGAATGCAAATTATTTCAACTTCTATGGAAAACAGAGATTCCTCAAAGAACTAAAAGTAGAATTATCATTTGATCCAACAATCCCACAACTGGGTATTTACCCAAAGGAAAATAAGTCATTTTATGAAAAAGGCACCTGCACTTGAATGTTTATAGCAGCACAATTCACAATTGCAAAAATGTGGAATCAACCCAAGTGCCCATCAATTCATGAGTGGATTAAAAAAATGTGGTATATGTACACCGTGAAATACTACTCAGCCATAAAAATGATGAATTAGTGCCTTTTTGCAACAATTTGGATAGAACTGGAGACCATTACCCTAAGTGAAGTATCTAAAGAATGGAAAAACACAAACGTTGCATGTGCTTGCTATTAAATTGGAACTAACTGATGACACCCATGTGCACAGAGGGAAGAAAAGCTCAGTGAAAATCAATCAGGAAGAGGAGGGAGGGGGGAGGAGGTGAAGAGTGAAAACCTTCTTAATGAGAACAATGAACACTTTCTGGGTGGTATGCACACTTGTAACCCTGACTCAAGCATTATGAAAGAGATCTTTGTAACCAAAAACATCTGTGCTCCCATAATATTTTGAAATTTAAAAAATCTGTATGATTTTGCTTTAAATGTGTCTCTTTTAAGAAAATACAAATGTCTGGGTTCTCTGCTCCATTGTTCTATTTCTCTATTTTTGTGCCAGTACCATGCTGTTTGGTTACTATAGCCTTGTAGTGTAGCTTAAAGTCTGGTAAGGTGATGCCTCCAGATTCATTATTTTGCTTAAGGCTGCTTTGGCTATTTGGGCTCTCTTCTGGTTCCACACAAAGTGTAAAATTAATTTTTCTAGATCGGCAAAAAATGATATTGGTATTTTGATGGAGGTGGCATTGAATCTGTAAATCACTTTGGATAATATGGACATTTTAACAATGTTGAGTCTGCCGATCCATGAGCATGACTTATTTTTCCATTTGTTTGCATCATCTGCAATTTCCCTCCTCAGTGATTCCTAGTTCTCTTTGTAAAGATCTTTCACCTCCTTGGTTAAGTATATTCCTAGGTATTTTATTTTCTTTGTAACTATTGTGGAAGTCTTTGATTTGATTCTCAGCTTGACTGTTGTTGGTGTATAGGAATGCTACTGATTTGTGTACATTGATTTTTGTAGCCTGAGACTTTGCTGAATTTATTTACCAATTCCAGAAGTCTCTTGATGGAATCTTTGGGGTTTTCTAGATATAAGATCAAATCATCAGCAAAGAGTGATAGCTTGACCTCCTATTTCCCCATTTTGATACCCTTAATTTCCTTTTCTTTCCTGATTGCTCTGTCTAGGAATTCCAGTATTATATTGAATAGAAGTGGTGAGAGTGGGTATCCTGTCTTGTTCCAGTTTTGAGTGGGAATGCTTTCAACTTTTCCCCATTCAGTATGTTGTTGGCTGTTGGTTTATCATATATGGCTTTTATAATTTTTGTATGTATCCTCTATGCCTATTTTGTTAAAGAGTTTTTATTATAAAAGGGTGCTGAATTTTGTAGAATGCGTTCTCTGCATCTACTGAGATGATCATATTTTTCCTTGATTTGATGGTCACTGTCATGTAATAGGTGACTTTAAACTTTTGCATTTAATGTGATTACTGATATAGTCTAACTTGTTTCTGACTTCTTCTTAATTTTTCTAGTTATTATATTTTCTATTGTCCTTTTCCCTCCTCTACAGCCTTCTACTGAGTTTATCAGACTTTCTTTACTTTTGCATTTTCCTCAGTACTAATTTTGATGTCAGTCTTTCTATTTCTGAAGGTGTAGTGTTTACCTTTAGTCTTTCTGTTGTGTTTGTGATAGTGGGGGTTTGTTTTGTTTTATATTTAGTTTTCATTATTCATATTTACATTATGGAAGTCTAAAGTTAATTGGTACCTCTGTCTTCTTGCCTAAAATACAGGCAACAGAAATCTTTAAGTCTAGTCACTCATGTTGACCCCACCACACTCACAACTTTGGTGATATTATTGTCTAGCACTTTATACATCCCTAATTGCAGTTTTCGAGGACATGCATGTGCAAGCCCTTCTTGTTTTGTGAGCTCATACCTTAGTAGTGGATCATTATTCATGGGACTTCGATAAGTCCAATAAAATCTCACAATAGTTTACGGGAATTTACTATCTGTCCAAGATCCTAATCCATAGCCTTGACCAAAAGAAGATCATGGCATTAATCAAATAATAGTTGACAGCAAAACACTTTATTACACCAAGGGCAATGTAATAGGGTTTCCCGCAGACCTAGAGATTGTCTGCTGATAGGAATTTGAAATGTTTCATGGCTTTCTGAATGTATAATGAGGAATGCACTTGATCCTACTTCAATTAAGGATTTCTTTGTGATACAGGAAAGAGTGCATTTTAACTTGAGGTAAAAATAAGAAAAAGAACACGCTGCTCAAGATAAAAAAGTAAATTGATCTTTAGGAGATTTTGATGTTCCTCTGACCTAGAAATGGAATGATATTTATTGGTTCTGCTGACTGGAATTTTACTCTAGGTGTGTTTTAGATGTATCAATATACGTTTCCAGTTTGAAACTTCATATAGAACTTGTTTCTACTCTAGAGTCTATAGTGTATTAGCATTTTGACCTCAAGCACAATATTTAACCTTTCTTGAGCTTAGTTTCCTTTATATGCTAAAAGGTGATAATACCTGCCCTTGGTACCTCCCTGAATCTCAAAAAATAATGCAGGATAGTGCTTTCTGGAATATAAAATATGCAAATATAAATTATTACTAAACAGAAAAATACTGGAAAACTGCATGTGACTTTTGTCATAGTCCTGATGCACCATCTTGTCAGGAATTCAAGAAATATTATAAAATCAGAGGATACTGTATATTTTTAATGTCCTCTAAACATAATATATATGATGTACAACAGTGGTGAAACCTGAAAAATATCAATGCACTAGAGATGCTAGGTCATTTTTGATTGCTTTGTAATTTACATCTAGTACAAAAAGCTGGGGATGGAATTTATTTTATATATACTGCAAATCTAGATAGATAAAAGATTTTAGGGAAATCTAAATTTACAATAATTAAGTTTTATGTTGAACGAGTGAGCAAGGAAGAATTTCCCTCTAATGGGGTGCCACTGAAGAAGTGAAATATAGGCCGGGCGTGGTGGCTCACTCCTGTAATCCTAGCACTCTGGGAGGCTGAGGCGGGTGGATCGCTCAAGGTCAGGAGTTCGAGAACAGCCTGAGCAAGAGCGAGACCCCGTCTCTACTAAAAATAGAAAGAAATTATCTGGCCAGCTAAAAATATAGAAAAAATTAGCCAGGCATGGTGGCGCATGCTTGTAGTCCCAGCTACTCGGGAGGCTGAGGCAGAAGGATCGCTTAAGCCCAGGAGTTTGAGGTTGCTGTGAGCTAGGCTGACGCCACGGCACTCACTCTAGCCCGGGCAACAAAGCGAGACTCTGTCTCAAAAAAAAAAAAAAAAAAAAAAGAAGTGAAATATAAAGAAAAATGTATCAAAAAGTGATTAAACAGTGGTACATACAGCAAACAGCAGTGGTATCTTTGGCTACTCCAATCTAAATCACTGATTAGTTCCCTTTAGTTGTGAGACTCTAATTCAGTAATTAAAGGAGTTATATGTTTTTTGTCCAAGTGTACATTTCTTATACCAAT
Organism: Varecia variegata; assembly: GCA_028533085.1. Classification (NCBI taxonomy): domain Eukaryota; kingdom Metazoa; phylum Chordata; class Mammalia; order Primates; family Lemuridae; genus Varecia; species Varecia variegata. The sequence continues at coordinate 78,475,772 of CM052457.1, forward strand.
TTCTTTTTGACATTCACAATAGTATGAAATGCACCAGGGTTTAATCATAATTTGAGGAGGATTCAGGAATAGAAGACACATAAATTTAGTAACTACTATGACCAGACAATGTGAAAACTCATTATCCAAAATATCTCATTTAATCTTCATGACAGTCTTCTCAGGTAGGCATTGCTATTTCTATGAGTAAACTGAGATTCAACGGATTTCAATAGCTTTTTTTTACAATGCTGAAATGTAAACTCATATGTATCTGATGCAAAAATCATGGTCTCTTTCTGTAATTGAGAGACCTAAATATAAATATGAGGAATTCTTCTAGTACATATGTGTATTACACAAATGGAATCTGAAAAATTGTCTATGTAGTATGATTTTAGAGGGAATGACTGTGCTTCTAAACATCTCTATTAGCTATAATTCCAATTCCTGGAAAAGATTCATTTAAAACACAGGTAGCAAGTAGGTTTCATTTAAGCATCAGTTCTGATCAGTTAGTAGCCATTGCCTATAGCACTGTGTTGAGAAAGCTTGAGGACAGCACCTCCAGCCTCAGCAGGAAAGAGTGTTATGATCAGTCAGTGATGGCTGTTGTCATAAGTGTCAAATTTCTGTCATCATGGAACCACACATTTATTAAAAGTTAGCATCAGCTGTTAGTAATCCAGTTCCCTTGGGCAGAGGCCTACATTCAGCCCCATCATTTCTTATACCTCATTCTGAGAAGAAGTTCATGTGATCTTATCCTAGAGCAGTATTTGATAGTCAGAAGTGAGAAATTTTGGGAGCACTGTATTCATGGGGAAGAAAGAGAGAAGCACTGGGGAGAGTGGTGGGAAAGTCCATGCACTTAATGATGCGCTTCATTTCATGAATGTGTCCAGAGTAACATTGTTTAAAATCACAAAAGTTTAATTACAAAGCTTTCTTGGATGGTTTCATTGTTGGTTAATTGGTGTTATTTAGAGTTATATAGGTACCTAAAGTTTTATAAAAATGAAAATTGGTATATTAATTAGAATTTTCTTCTGTTTGAGCAATGAAATTGCTTTATACTCTTTGCTAGGATCAGAAGGAATTAATCCAAACAGTGGTATATTGCTGGAGGAAACTTATAAAACTGTGTGTATATTTTTATACTCAAGAAGTAGGTCAGGAGAGTAGGAAATCTAGTCTAGGTGTAAATGATAGCAAAATAAAATTTAATCAGAGTTAGTTAGCCCCTATCAGTGAGCATTTCTCAAAGGCAGTCTAGGAGAAGAAAATGTAAGGTGGCTTAGGATGAAATCTGAGAATAGTTTTTAGGGATCAGCATAAAATCAAATATCCCAGCAAAATTCCAACAAGGATGAGGAATCAAATTAGGATACACTGTGTCCTACTGCCTATTTTTTTTCACACTGAGGCTTGACTAACCAGATACTATCAGTTCAGTCAACTTTGTCAATCCATATGTTGTTTTAGTCAAACAGTTAGATCTTTTCTATGAGTTGATAGATTTGGTCAAATGCAACATTTGATTAGATTTCATACCAGCACAGTCTAGTTCTCATGGTAAATCTTTCTTTGTTGCTTTTCTTGATTTTCTATCACTAATAGGGTATGCACATTTGAAAATTATGTTTTAAAAATAATCATTCAAATAATTCATGTAAGCAAAACTAAATTTGATATGATTTCCCATGGGAAATAAGAATTTGAAGTAAGCTCCCTTTTACTAATCTCATTTTGCCCTTAACCATTACACAATTGAACAAATAATATCTCTAATATCTTCATAAAATTTAATTGGCTCAGTAATGGCAACTTCATAATATTTGTAGAATGCCCCTTCAGGGTGGTGAGTATCCTTAGAGAAGTCAAAGTGAAGTATGGACCTTGGAGAGGTCTGGTAGAGTGAGAGAATAAGGTCTCATAGATCAGTAATCAAGTAAAAAAATCCAAGGCAAATAAACCCTATGCTTATTACAAGGCTTGAGGAATCACAGAATTTTGAGAGATGCCTGGTATAGTAGGGTTATAGTTTAGCCACAGAAAAGGCCAAGTGCATGGGCATGCACCTCTGAGCTCAGAGATAACATCAAACAAGTAACAACAAATGGCTTCAAATGAGAATAAATATGTCTATGTGGCATTTTACTGTTCCAAAATCCCCTTTTCAAAACGTTTTACTTTATGAATAATAAAACATTTGCAAATGCTCAAAGAAATGCAACTTAAAATAGTGATTTTCTTAATCAAATTTGAATTTTTTAAGGGCAAAATTCTGCAAAGTTGTCAGACAGATACCTGGCAGATGAATTAAATGGTTTCAACTTTCTATGGACAATTTGACAGTGTACATGATAATTTAAAATGTTCATAGTCTTTGACCCAGTAATTCCACCTCTAGAAAGTGGCCTAGAGAAATACACTAAAATTCAATGAAATATTTATACATAAAGATTTTCATTGAGTAATTATATATAAGAGCAACAAAAATCCAGGAAGGACCTAAATAACCAAGTATTAATTAAACAAATTAATAGCATAATCATGTAGCCATTAAAATATTACAAAATATTTGTAAAGTCCTAAAAAATTATCATAAAACATTAAGTCAAAGTGAAGAATGCAAAATTGTATATTTAGAATGATCTCAATTATGTAAAAAATACATCAAAAAAGGAAAATGCATCAACATCAATAGCAATTTGCTTAATATAGGTTGCATATAAGTTATTTTTAACTTTGACTTTATATAGTTCCATATTTACCGATATCATGTAATAAGTATGTACTATTTCAATAATAATGATGAGTAGTTTGATATGTATTATTGCATTTGACTAAAAAAACTCAGATTTAGCAAGTGCTATAGACTAAATATTTGTGTCCTCCCCAGTATTCATATGTTAAAACCTAATCCCTGATGTGATAACATTTGGAGATGGGGCCTTTGGGAGATGATTTAGGTTATGATGGTGGAGCCCTCATGAATGGGATTAGTGCCCTTATTAAGGAGACTCCAGAGAGACCCAATGCCCCTTCTACCATATGAGGACACAGCAAGAAGACTGTCATCTATGAACAAGGAAGCAGGCCCTCACCAGACACCAAAAGTTCTGACACCTTGATCTTGGACTTTTCAACCTCCAGAACTATGAGAAATAAATTCATGCTGCTTGTAAGTCATCCAGTCTATAATGTTATGAAAGCCTGAATGGACTAAGAAATAAGAAATTAGTACTGAGAAATAGGGGCATTGCTACAGAAAATACCTAAAACTGTGGAAGCAGCTTTGGAACTGGGTAATGGGGAGAGGCTGGAAGAGTTTGTAGGTACACAGTAGAAAGAGCTTACATTGCTATGAATGAACCTTTAAAGGTAATTCTGGTGAGGACCCAGAAGAAAAAGAGGAGAACTATAGAGAAATCCTTAATCTTCTAAGAGAATAACTAAGTAATTCTGAACAGAATACTGGTAGAAATATGAACAGTAAAGGCTATTCCAATGAGGTCTCAGACAAAAATGAAAAACATGTTCTTGCAGACTGAAAGAAAGGCAATCCTTGCTATAAAGTGGCAAAGACCTTGGCGAAATTGTGTTCGTGTTCTAGTGTTTTGTGGAAGGTAGACATTGCTAGCAATAAAGTTGGACCTTTAGCTGAAGTTATTTCCAAGCAAAGTATTGACAGTGTAGTTCGGCTCCTCCTGACTGCTTATGGTACAATGCAAGAAGAGAAAAATGACTTAAAGATAAAATTGTTAAGCAAGAGGGAAGCAGAACCTGCAGATTTGGAAAATTCTCAGTCTATCCATATTGCAAAAAAATAAGAACACAGAGTATGGCCAAGTGACCTCTTGATTAGGAAATTAGTATAGATCAGCCATGTCAACTGAAGCCACTGAAGCCAGGAGCTGTTTTCCAAGACAATGGAACTATAACCCAAAGGCAATTAAAGAGACAATTAAAGATGCCACTCTGATCACCGGCCCAGTGTGCAAGTGCTTAGGGACAGAGCAGTTTTAAGGGAGAGGTTACTGGTGTCTGTATGATCTCAGCATGCCCTGCCCAGTGACACCTCACATTATAGGCTTTGATTCCCACAGTCCACCAATATTCTCTTTGGCTACCCAGGTATGGCTTTGGCGGACCCCTGTTCAGCATAGGTCATGGTGGCCAACCCTCTGGAGACTGCACACAACAAACTTTGCCTTCATTTCAGATGTGCTGGTGCAGAGAATGCATAGCCCTAGGGGTCATTACTACCTCTAACAAGGTTTCAAAGGACCGAGCTCAGGAAAACCAGAGAAATGGGGCCCAGACATAGAGACACTGAGAACCATCTCATAGCCATGGGGTGATATTGCCACCCCAGTAGGGCTGAAAGGCAGAATATCAGGTCAAAGAGGATTATACTTGAGCCTTAATATCTAATGGAATTTGCTGTGTTAGGTTTTGGACTTACTTGGGACCTCTCATTCCTTTCTTCTTTCCTGTTTCTCCCTTTTGGAATGGAAATTTATACCCTATGCCTGGTCTACCATTGTATTTTGGAAGCAAATAACTTGCTTGGATTTTGCCATATGAGGACACAGTGAGAAGACAGCCATCTATGAATCAGATAGTGGGACTTCACCAGACACTAAATCTGCCAGCATCTTGATCTTGAATTTTCCAGCCTCCAGGACCATGGGAAATACCTTCATAATCCACCCAGTTTATGGTATTTTTATTACAGCAAATGGACAGAGTATTAAGATTATTTCTATTTTATAATGACAACACAGAGAGGCAGAGAAATTGAGTCATCCAAGGTCAGGGTGCCTGCAATTTGCAGAACTGAGATTTAAGTCCATATTTTGTGATTTCTCATCCAATATCCCTTCTTATATCCCACACTGCTTCTTTCGAAAACAGAATAGAAGAGAAGCAGTTACAGTAAGAGTAGCTTATGCCAGTTAATAACCAGAGGAGTAGATTAATAAGATGCTAGAGACAAAAGTGCCTAGAGCTTATCACTCAAAATAATAGCTTTTTCCTCAATTAAAGTTTTTGTTTTCATGTCACCTCCATATCAGATCTGCTATACAATTTAACCTGTCTCTAGTGTATAAGCTAAAGGAAAAATCTTTAATTTTCCCAGGGTGCACCTTCCTTTTCAAATATTACAAATATTTTTTTAAATTATTTATTTCAGGATATTGATATTATGGGGGTACAAACATTTTGGTTACATCTTGTTCAGTTACCCATGTTTGGGCTTTTTTTTTCCAAACTAAGGGTGTCAAAATAATGAATGAAATTCTTCTTTATTTAATTGTTCTATTTCTTCAAACCCTGGATATGCGTGCTCACTCTCCTTCCCTAATAATAAAAGTTTCTTTGCTCATTAAGTGTCTTGTTGTGTATTTTAAACCATTCTCTATAATATAAGCTTGTTGAAAGCACTTAAGAAAATAAGCTATGATTTTTTTTGAAGCCACAAGGAAATAGTGCCAATGACGAAATTTGAAAGATATGTGATACCTTTCAATTTTAAAACTTCTGGATGCATGGTGGCGGATAGAAGGCATAAGCCTCAGAACTCATTCAGTTGTAATTTTGGTCTTATTTTCCTGAAATTTATCACTTCTAAGTTAATTTTAGGGTCTGAAGAAACATCACATATTATACCATTCACATAAATTAGACCACTTTAGGTCATCTGCCTATCTCTAAAGAGATCATTGCCATGGGGTAGGAGGATAAGTAGGGAGAGGTATACTGAGCTATTTGGCCTAAACCAGCTGCCTCAACCTGATTATACTGCACTCACCAGCCCCTCCCTACTGGCTGATCCCACCATAGAACTACCTACCAATGGAGAAGAATTTGCACCAAATATTGAATCTACCCTTTACAAATAAAAGGTTGCAAGGTGGGAAATAGGATAAGGGCCTAAAAACTCTGGAAGGGCATGGGCCTAGCTAAAAATAATGATATTAATTAGTCACTCTTCCCTTGTTTGCTTCTCAATAATTGCTAGTCTGGAATCACATAGTTGGTAGTCATAAAGATTCTTAAATCCTTCTGTAGATAACATCACCTTTTTGAAACCTAAAGGCAGTTTCTAAGATATCTTCCAGTCCCCACATTCCAGTGGATTGGCTGAACCACCCAGACCAGTGACCCATACCAATAAACTTTATCAACTGGAATTGTGATCCCAGGAACTGAAGCAACACAAGATGATTTCTACCTGAACCAAGCCAAGTAGCAAATCTAATTGCCTAATCCTTAGCCTGCCAAATTATCCTTAAAAACCCTGTCTCCCAAATTCTCGGGGATATGGGTTTGAGAAAGTCCTCCCATCTCCCCGCTCAGCGCTCTGTGGAATTAAACCCTTTCCTCATTGCAACTCCAACTGTCTCTGTGTATTGGCTCATCTCTGGGCAGCAGGCAATACAACCTGGTTGCTGGCAAAAATATCTCCATAAATTATGACCTAGAGAAGATAGATGGAGTTGCTCAAGAACTGAATGAGTTAATGCTATGTTTGATCTGGAAACCTGAATCAGATTCACACTTTGGATTCTCCCTCAAACTAAGATGAATTTTAGTGAATTAATTCTGTACCCAAATCAAAGTAGTGAAGTACAGATTGTATCTTTATTTCCTTGAACAAATATTGGAGCACCATGTGAACACAACTGGTCTCTACTCCAGGCTCCTTAGACAGGTTAAGTGGGAAAATTCATGAGAGAGGTCTTAGCTATGCATGAATGTTCAGGCGTGGTTTCGAGACAGTTGAAATCTATGGGTTTTAAAATTCATTCTCTCAATGCTCTATCTTCCTTCTTCTCCATTGTTGTGTGTGAATTTACCTGTCAAAAGGCCTGCTATTATATGTCTGCCTCTGAATTATAACATCAGGCCCTTAAGATTCACAAGGTGCTGGAAGATTTATACACAAAAAGAAAATGTGTTCTATTAAAAAGCCAGGAAGTAAACATTTTCTCAATGAATTGTCTAAAGCCTATATTCTTCATTGATTGAAATCAAACTTTCTTGATATATACAGAGAAACTTACACCTATGAATTGATATTTCAGATAGTAAGATTTTTAGGTATTCTTGAGGGATAGTTGAAATGGTCTGTCTATTAGAGTTTCTGTAGGACCAAACAGTAGAAGTTATGAAAGGGGATATAGTTTGAAATAATAGTGGATTTGACTCATCTGTTAAAACATTTCTAAAATCAATAAAGGGAAATCTCAAAGAATAAATTAAGAAAATGCAGGATCCAATTTTAGTCAATATACTTTGAGGTTGCATCTTGTTAAATAAAGCATAGGAATTTTTATGTACAATATCTGCTGCATCCAATGGAAGCTATTTGCATGAATCCTTTATTTCTTAAAGTCTGAAGGTGGATCTTAATGACATGAAGGCACTAACTGCTTTGGAGAAAAAGCACTCTACATTACAGCTACCATGAACACTTACTTTTAACATTAAGAGAACATCTCCCCTTATCTTTTTTGCTTCTCATTCCTTCTGAATGTGTATTCGAAGACAATTTACATTACTATCTGTCTTGTAGACCTCTCCATTGAGTTCAAGGCAGAACCCATAGCATATTTTGACCAAACTTCCAGGGACAGTGTTCCATAGAAGATGGGCCTACTACTACCTTTTCAACCAACACGTCTGACATTTACTTAATGCCTATTCTAGATGAGGTACTTTAATATGCAATAAACATGCAGAGCGAAATGTGGTCAGACCCTTGCCATCATAAGACTCTCAATTTGAGGGGAGAGACAACCTTACCAAACAAGTAAATATCCTGGAATGTAGAAGCTCATATAAGCTCATTGTTCCTTGGGATGTCAGGGGAGTATTATAAGGAGGTTGGTTGTATTTTAGCTGTGTCTTAAAGGATATGTAAGAAGTTTGCCACATTGGGGAAAGTTAGAAAAGAGGAGGAAGAAAGTCAAATCAGGAGGATCATATTGTAGGATCAAGGGTACCTACATACAACAATTAGTCCTAGAGATTCCTGATATCCTTATATTGCAGATGTGATATGTACAGACTGGAAAGGAGACATGACCATGACCTGACCCATCTCACAGAGTGAAAAAAGCACTCTCAATTAAGTGTTATTATCGGTTTGCACTGCCATCCATATGCAAATAGAAAATATCATGACATCAAGAATTTCTGGAACACTCCATCCCCAAACTCATCTCCTTTTACTTTCATGAATTCTTGCATTTTTAAGACAGATTGGATGAACAGTCTCATACTCTGATGTACCAATATATTTAACATCATGGAGCAGTAGGAAACACTCAGACACACAGAGAAGGAAGTGTTCTTCCCCAACCATTTCCTCAAGTGTGTGCCCTTCATTCTCAGAGTCCTCTAGAAAACTAACTTCTTAATGTTATCCACCTGATTTGAATATCTTCTCATTTAGTACATTTAGCTGCCTTTAAAAATTTATAATATTTAAAACATAGCAAGAGAGATAGCAGGCAAAACTATGCTAGCAGGAAATACAACGTATATGTACAACTATTGTCATTTATTTTACTATAATAATGAAACACAACATTAAAATCAACAAAATAATAAATATCAGGACAGGGGCAGGATGGCCAACTGGAGATATTTTTCGCCAGGTTGCCTCAAATAGAGGAAGAAGTTTCAGGTGAGAAAGCACAGCCCAGGTGAAATAGTCAGGGAAAGGAACCAGAACCTAGCCTTACAAAAGATCCCATGGGAATAAGTGGCAGAGCAGAACAAGAACGGGCAAAATTTTGGTGGAGATCAACTCCCAAGGGATACCTAGCCTGGCAGAAAGGGTAGGCAGTAGTGTTTATTTTTCCTTCCCTCACACCTATGGCAGTTTGCTAGCTCCTGGTCTGTTAGAGAGCCCTTCTTCCCTGACGAATATAGGTGCTACTGCCACTGGTGACCTGAGAGCTTCTTGGGAACAGAGAACCAGGCTGCAGGCCAGTGTAGGTTCACTTGCCCTCACCATTGACCCAATCTGAGGTGGTGGCTGCCATATTGCCTGTGCATATTCCAGGTGCCTCTATCCACCTAGGGAAGGCACAGTCCTTCAGTTTCCCTGTTACTGGATACTACATGAAAATTGCCCAGCACTCACTTGGACCATGGCAACCACAATGGAATGGGGAGATATAGGAGAGCAGCAGCATTCCTAGAGTTTTGACCCATGCAGGTGGGCTGCCCCAAGGGGACTGGCAGGGGAAGTGAATGCTTTTTAGGACAGAGGAAGGCATAATGCACACTCTCCTGCACCAGACAGCCCCTGGCTCCTGATCCAAAGTTGTCTTCACCCCTCTGAGTGGAGACGCTCCACATCATTAGGGCTCATCTCCTCCTTTTCCCATCCTCTGAACACTCACACACAGGCAACCACAGATGAACGGCTGTTTCTGCTCCAGACTGGTGAGTTTTCTACAGGAGATTTTCAAGCCAGGGCACTTGGGAGCAATCACCCCTCCTCTGACAGAGTGACTGTCACACTCAGGCTGGCTGATTCTGCTCAAGACCAGTAGGGCTTCATAGGGGATGATTAAGCCAGGGCACTTGAGAACAGCTGCCCTGAATCAGACAGAGCACCTATCTCACCCAGGCTTCCATGGAGCTTGGGGCTCACTCCTTTCCCTCTAGAAACAAACAGCAAGCACTTTAGTATGCCCCAAAGACAAAAACCACTGCCTCCTCTGAGGCAGGATGAGGCTAGGAGCCCTCTCCCTGGACTACAAGCTGCCCATCTCTTCTGAGAGGAGCATACTCTCCCTGGAGGCAACTTCCTGACACAATCACACCTCCTCCACTGGAGAATTTCAGCCACAGCCCACATCCAGTCTTGTAGCCTTACACACAGTGAGTCGAGCTGCCTGCACTACCTCTGCTGCAGCTAAGCCAGGGTGGGAGGTGGGAATCTGGGTGCATTTGTGCCCCTGAAGGACAGAGGCAATTGTCACAGAGGCATGAGCAGCTTGTATGTCCCACACTGTTCACCTCTGCTAATGTCATCAAGAAAGGCCTGCCCCTCCTGTCACAAGCTCACAGTGCTTCCACCCTTCTCATGTCTAAGCATTGTTCTGGATCAGGACAGCACACCACCCCTCACTATCAGAGCCAGCACCTGAGCCCAGGGATGCTTGAGGGCAAGTTTGCCATCTCAGTCTCAGTCTGGTTTCCCTAGGATTCAAGCCCACCATCCAGGGGCCTGGGGACTGGGGATTATCTGACCTGGTCTACCACCACTGGCACCTGAACACTCTCCCAGGAGTCTAAAGTCCAACCAACCCAAATTGCCATGTACCTTCTCAGACCACAGTGGAATAAAACTAGAAATCATTTCCAAGAGGAACTCTCAAAACCACACAAATATGTGGAAATTAAACAACCTGTTGCTGAACAATCCTTGGGTCAATGATGAAATCAAAAAGGAAATCATTTTTTTTCAAAGTGAATGACAAAAGCAACACAAGCTACCAATATCTCTGGGATACAGCAAAACTGGTGTGAAGATAGAAATTCATACTACTAAATGCCTACATCAATAAGACAGAAAGATATATATTAACAATCTAATGTCACATCTCAGGGAACTATTAATAGAAAAAGCAGAACAAACCATACCCAAACCTAGCAGAAAGAAAGAAATAGTGAATATCAGAGCAGAACTAAACAAAATGGAAGCCAAAAGAAAAAAAAATGCAAAGGATCAACAAAATGAAAAGTTTGTCCCTTGACAAGATAAACCAAATCAATAGACCATTAGCTAGATTAACCAGAAATAGAAGAGAAAGTATTCACATAAACTCAATCATAAATGAAAAAAGAGACATTATAAAAGATGATAGTGCAGAAATACAAAATATCATTCGAGACTACTATGAAAACTTCTATACATACAACCTAGAACAACTAAAGGAAATGGATGAACTTTTGTAAATACACAATCTCCTGAACTTGAATCAGGAAGAAATAGAAATCCTGAACATACCAATAATGAGAAGTGAAATGGGTGTATACCTACATGATGAGTGTGATGTGCACTGTCTGGGGAATGCACACGCTTGAAGCTTAGACTTGGGGGCAGGGGGGGCATGGGAAATATATATGACCTGAACTTTTGTACCCCCCTAATAAGCTGAAATAAAAAAATGAAACAGTAATAAAAACTTCTTTTCAATTAAAAATAAAAAATACCAGGACCATACAGATACATAGCTAAATCCTACCAGACCTACAAAGAATGGGCTTCTATACTACTGAAACTGTTCCATAATATCAAGAAGGGAATGCTTTATAAGTCATTCTACGAAACCAGTATTACCCTCATACCAAAACCAGGAAAAGATGCACACAAAAGGAAACTACATAACAATATCCCTCATAAATATAAAAGCAAAAATCCTCAATGAAATAATAGCAAACCTATTCCAATATCATATAAAAAAGAAAATTCACCATGATCAAGTGAGTTTCATCCCAGTAATGTAAAGATGGTTCAACACATTCAAATCAATGAATGTGATTCACCTCAAGAACATAATAAAAAAAATAATATGATCATCTCAATATATGCAGAAAAAGCAGTCAATAAAACCCAGCACCGCTTCATGTTAAAAACCCTGAAAAATATTGGCATAGAAGGAACATGCCTCCAAATAACAAAAGTCAAATATGACAAGCTCATGGCCAACATCATACCAAATGGGGAAAAGTAGAAAACATTTCTTCCAAGAACCAGAAAAAATAAGGGCACCCACTGTCATCACTTCTATTCAACATAGTATTGGAAGTCCTAGCCAGAGCAATCAGGCAAGAAAAAGAAATGAAGGATATCCAAATTGGGAAAGAGAAGGTCAAACTATCTTTTTTTTGCTGATGATATGATCATATATCTAAAAAACCTAAAGACTCCACCAAAAGACTCCTAGATTTAATATATAAATTCAGCAAAGTCTCAGACTCCAAAATCAAATATACAAATGAGTAACATTTCTGTATACTGTCAACCTGAGAATCAAATAAAGGACTCAAAACAATTTGAAATAGCTGCAAAGAAAATAAAATATTTAGGAATGTACTTAACCAAGGTGGTGAAAAATATCTACAAAGAAAACTACAAAACACTGGTGAAAGTAATCATAGATGACACCAAAAAATGGAAAAACATCCCATGGCTATGAATTGGTAGAATCACCATTGTCAAAATGTCCCTACTGCCCAAAGTGATTTACAGATTTAACACAATTCCCATCAAAATACCAACATTTTATTTCACAGACCTAGAAAAAATAATCATAAGCTTCATCTGTAACCAAAAAAGAGAAAAAATATCCAAAGCACTCTTAAGCAAAAGGAACAAATCTGGAGGCATCACATTAACTGACTTCAAATTATACTACAAGGCAATAGTAACGAAAACAGCATGGCACTGGTATAAAAGTAGAGGCAGACCAAGGAAACAGAAGAGAGAACCCAGAAATAAAACCATATAGCTACAACCAACTGATCTTTAACAAAGCACGAAAAAAAACATACACTGGGGAGAAGCACACTATTCAATAAATTGTGCTGGGAAAATTGGATAGTCACATGCAGAAGAATGAAGCAGGACCCCTATATCTCTTCCCATATACAAAAACTAGTTCAAGATGGATTGAAGACTCAAATGTAAGGCATGAAACCACAAAAATTCTAGAATAAAATGTAGGAAAACACTCTTCTAGACATAGGCCTAGGCAAAGAATTTATGACTAGGACCACAAAGGAAAATATAGCAACAGCAAAAATAAACAAATGGTACTTAATTAAATTAAAAAAAACTTCTGCATAACAAAGCAAATAAACAACACAGTAAATAGACAACCAAGGGAATGAGAGAAAATATTTTCAAACTATACATCTGACAAAGGACTAATATAAAGAATTTATTAATACAAGGAACTCAAACAAATTAGCAAGAAAAAAACAGAAAACTCAACCAAAAATGGGCAAAAGACATGAACAATTTTTTTCAAAAGAACATAGACATATAAAAAAATGTTCACCGTAACTAATTATCATGGAAATGCAAATTAAACCACAATTAGATGCCACATTACCCCTGTCTGAATAGCCATTATTAAAAAGTTGAAAACAAACATGTGCTGGTATGGATGCAGAGAAAGAGAAACATTTACTGTTGGTTGGACTGCAAACTAGTACAACCCCTACGGAAAACAGTATGGAGAGTCCTCAAAGAGCTAAAAGTAGAACTATCATTTGATACAGCAATTCCACTACTGGGTATCTACCCAAAGATAAAGAAATCAAAGAAATCATTTTATCAAAAGACACCTGCACTCAAATGTATATTGCAGCAAAATTCACAATTGAAAAGATATGGAATCACCCTAAGTTCCCATCAGTTCAAGAATGGATAAAGACAATGTTATACAGACACACACACACACACCATGGAGTACTACTCAGCCATTAAAATGAATGAAATAATGTGTTTTGCAGCAACTTGGGTGGAACTGTAGTCCATTATCCTAAGTGAAATATCTCAGGAATGTGAAAATAAACACCACATGTCCTCACTAATAGGTGGGAGCTAAATGATAGGTACACATGTGCACAAAGAGACATAAAGGACATTGGAAACTAAGAAGGGGGGAAGATAGAAAGAAGGTGAGAGTTAAAAACTTACCTATTAGGTGCAATGAACACCATCCAGGTGGTGGGCACACTGAAAGCCCTGACTTAGGTATTATACAATGTATCCATGTAACAAAAACATTTGTACCACCTTAATATTTTAAAATAAAGAAAAATTAAATTATAAGATACAAATATTTTCAAAGAAAAATATGGGTAAATATAACATGCAACTCATAACCTTAAGAGAACAAGAGTGACTTTACAAATTTCTAACAAAATGAATTTTCAAAAGTTACTACAGGTAAAATGGGACATTTTATAATTACAAAAGAGCTGATTATTCAGAAATATATAACAACTATAAACATATAAATGTGAAAATTAAATAAAGCAAAAGCTTTCAGGATTGAGGGGAGAGTGGGAGAAATGAACAGTGTTAAAGATTTCAATTCTACACTTTAAGTAATGGATAAAACTACTAAGCAGAAGATTAATAAATAAAAAAATAAACTTGAGTAATGCTACAACCAACTAGACATGTTAGACATCTATAGAACACTACTTCAAACAGTAGCAGAATATTCTTAACAAGCACACATGGAAAATTCTCCATGATAGAACATATACTAAACTATATAACAAGCTTCAATGCATTCAAAAAGTTTTAAATTATACATAGTATTTCCTCTGAATACTTTGGAGTGAAATTAGAAATTAGTAACAAAAATAAATTTTGGTGATTATCATATGTAGAAATTAAACAGCACATTCCTAAATAACCATTGGTCAAAGAAGATATCAAAATGGAAATTAGTAAATACTTTTAGATGAAAGTAAATGAAGACACAATATAACTAAACTTATTGGATGTATCTAAAACAGTGCTTAGAGGGAAATTTATAGCTGTATATACCTACACTGAAAAAGAAGAAAGATCTCAAAAACATAACCTAAGAGATTTACCTCAAGAGACAAGTAAAAGAATCCCTGAAATTAAACAAAGAATAGAAACACAATGGAGAAAAATCAACAAAGCCAAAAGTTGTTTCTTTGAAAAAAACCAACACAATTGATAAAAACCTTTAGTTAGACTGGCCAAAAATAAGGAAGATTAGATATCTAAATGTCACACATTTTTATCTATGTGAGATAGTATTATATGTTTTTTTATTTTTATATTTTTCTTTATTTTTAAAATCTTTTACATTGCTTATATATTACTTATCTAATCAGAAAAACAACTATTATAAAAATGTCAGTGAAGAAGTTAGTCATAAATAATAAGGGAGGTTGTTGTCCTAATGAATATCTATTTTTCCTTTATTTGACAAACAAAAATGAAACAGCTAGTCTGAAATGAGCCCTGTGTTAGCTATGGAAAAAAAAAATCGGGAACAGGAACGTGACTTCTGCCCTTGAGCAAACAATATGGCTATTCTTGCAATGATGCTGGGAATGTGAGGGCAATATCAAAAGCCAGGACTACTAGCTCCTGTAATAAGTCATTCCCCCTTTCAAATGCTCACCTTACTTGAGGGTTATAATTCAAAA
Source organism: Varecia variegata (assembly GCA_028533085.1). Classification (NCBI taxonomy): domain Eukaryota; kingdom Metazoa; phylum Chordata; class Mammalia; order Primates; family Lemuridae; genus Varecia; species Varecia variegata. The sequence continues at coordinate 78,490,997 of CM052457.1, forward strand.
ACCAAAGGGCAAGTGGACGGACAGTGTGGAAGTGTTCTGAAAGCATTCACAGAGAAAGTCATATTTGAACTTGGTCTTCCATGAAGAGTAGGAGTTCACTACTGGCAGAAGGAATAGCATACAGAAGACATACAAAAGCATAAGAAAACAGAGATGATTACTTCCTTATGTAGTTGGAAGATGGTATACAAAAGTAAATGGAGGTAGCAAAAAAAGAAGCCAGAGGGTAGGCTCAGGCCTCATACTGTGGACTGCAACCTTTATTCTGAAACATATTGACAACCATTTGTTTTAAAAGGGGTTGTGACACAATATGAATTGCATTTTATAGAGCTATTTTCAGGACTACCTACTATTGGAAAGAATCAGTATTGTTATGCCTTTTTCTTGCTTACTTCTGAGTGTTTTAAAGCCAATAAAAACAAAACTATGATAATGAACTCAATTCTATGTGTTGTATTTCTCAAAGAAACTTCTTGTAAATTAGGATGTTAAATCGCCAAGAGTATGACTAAAGTGATATTCCAAATTAGGATTACCATATGCTACAAAGAAAGGAAATAATATACAAATTGTTTAAGAGTCCTGACAGAGAGGAAATAGTTTAAGACATCACACAGGCTTGAGAAAATCACACTATGGTCCTTTCCTGTTTTTTAACCATTACTGTGTTGTCTCCTTGCACATTTGCATGATATACAGAAACTTGAATGATTTATCTAAACACCGGTGATAACGTGAAGTATACTTTTCATTTAACAGTCATAACATTTTAAAGATATTGGGTGGGGGAGGGGACGGGTGTTTACCTACATGATGAGTGCAATGTGCACTGTTGGGGGAATTGACACCCTAGAGGCTCAGTCTCGGGGGGTTGGGAGGGGCATGGGCAATATACTTAACCAGAATGGTTGTACCCCCATAATAAGCTATAATAAAAAAAAATTAAAAAAACAAAACAAAACAAAAAATAACAATAAGAGAACTGGGCATTACTTGGAATAATAATAATAAGAGCTCTCACTGTTAATAATTAACAAATACATAGGTATAGGAATCAATGTTACTAATTTGCACATAGAGTAAAGCAAGACAATGTTCTGCCTTCTAGAGGTTCACAGTCCGATAAAGTTTTCTGCTATGATCTTGAGGTTCTTTCTTGGTGGCAAAATCCCTCTTGCTTTCCAAAAGACTGCTGGAACATTCTTTATAACTACTGCCCTGTGTTCTGTGCTCTCCTGCTCAGGCCCTGAAATATAGCTTTGAGGATGCGGGCTTGTACTGAGGTACTTGAGCAAAGAGTAAAGGTCTAAAATCAGGACTGTGCCTTCCTGTAGCCAAGCAAAGCCTCTAGTTGAGCTTGCCTCTAACAAAAGGCTTTCACCTTGAAAATCTTTCAGCAATTAGGCTGAGTGGCAGTGAGAAAAGCAGATTAGGCAGAAGGAAAAGTCATAGTAGCAAATCATCCTAAGGGTAGTATGGAAGAACTTGGAGCAGAATTTCAGTCTTCCAAGGATTCCCTGCTTGTAAAATTGGTTTCTGGTAGAAAAGGGGAGGGGGTGGAGGGAAACAGGTGGTGAAATGACATTTGAATCCTTTAGGACGTCATTTTCTTCATGTTCCTTTATATCATGGGAGTTTAGAAATGATTGCATTGGGGTTCTGAGAAATATAAAACAACTGTAGGGATTTTGCAAGGTCTTGACTGGGCTGTTGTAAACCCTAGAGCCATGGTATCATATCACTAAAAGCAAATTCCCCAGTTTTTAGTAAAATAGACTCCATGATATTTTTTAGTATAAATGTTGAAAACATGTAATGGTTTTCTAGGTGACCATGGAACTCTGTAAAGTCAGACCACTTCCACATTACTGATGGGGATGGACACTCGCAAAGGTCAGTCCCCTCCATGAATTTAAACAATTAATAATGAAATATAGTTCACGTAACATAAAATTCTCCATTTTAAAGTTTGCAATTCAGTGGTTTTCAGTATATTCATAGATTGTATTAAGGTCATTAAATATGAAATATCCGATTTCAAATCAAAAATTTAGTTTATTATATCTCAAAGAAACAGTACAATTAATCAAAGTGTGTGCCTAAACTATCGACACAGTTTTGCCATCTTAACTGTAGCTTGTTTATACCAGCAGTAAAGAAGCCTGGAGAGTGAGTGGTGAAGAAATTGCAAAAGGCGTTTTCCACAGCTTGTTGAGAATTGAAGATTTTTCCTTGCAAGAAGTGATCCAAAGCCAGGTAGAAGTGGTAGTCAGTTGGTGCGAGGTCTGTTGAATACGGTGGATGACAGACAGTTTCCAAGTTCAGCTACTGTAGTTTGAGCAGCATTGTTTTTTGTGACATGTGGTCTTGCAAGAGGATTGGCCCTGTCTCTATTGAACAATCTCGGCTGCTTAATCACAGGCATCCTCATTGTTTTATCCAACTGGCTGCAGTAGACATCCACTATAATGGATTGACCAGGTTTCATGAAGCTGTAGCGGATAATACCAGCACTAGACCATCAAACAGACACCATTAGCTTTTTTTGATGACTGTTAAGTTTTGGACTCAGCACTTTATCTTTATCCAACCATTGTGATGAATGCTTGCAATTGTCAAAAATAATCCATTTTTCATCACATGTAACAGTTCAGTGTAGAAATGGTTCACCTTTACATCATGACAGCAAAGAAAAGGCAAGCTTCAAGATGATGCATCTGCTGATGCTCATTTAATTCATGTGGAACCCATCTATCCAGCTTCTTTACCTTGCCCATTTGTTTCAAATGGTCCAAAATTGTTGGATATTAATGCTAAACTTTGCTGCTAATTTACATGTAGGTTGAGATGGATTCACTTCCACTATAGCTTTCAGCTCCTCATTATCCACCTTGGTCTCAGGTCTTCCACATTGCTCATTTTCAAGATTAAAATCACCAGAATGGAAGTTCTCAAATCATCAACTTACTGTGCATTCATTAGCCACATCTTTCCCAAATACTTTGTTGAAATTTCGAGCTGTCTGTGCTGCATTGATTTCATGATGTAACTCATATTTAAAAAAACATGGCTTTTTCGCAATGGGTTTGCCGCCAGAACACAGGTGCCATGGAAACTACCCATAAAAGCCAAAATGGGGAAGGAAAAGACTCACATCAACATCGTCGTCATCAGACACGTAGATTCGGGCAAGTCCACCACTACTGGCTATCTGATCTACAAATGTGGTGGGATCGACAAAAGAACCATCGAAAAATTTGAGAAGGAGGCCGCTGAAATGGGAAAGGGCTCCTTCAAGTATGCCTGGGTCTTGGATAAACTGAAAGCTGAGTGTGAGCGTGGTATCACCATTGATATCTCCCTGTAGAAATTTGAGACCAGCAAATATTATGTGACTATTATTGATGCCCCAGGACACAGAGACTTTATCAAAAACATGATTACAGGCACATCTCAGGCTGATTGTGCTGTCCTGATTGTTGCTGCTGGTGTTGGTGAATTTGAAGCTGGTATCTCAAAGAATGGGCAGACCCGTGAGCATGCCCTTCTGGCTTACACACTAGGTGTGAAACAACTAATTGTTGGTGTTAACAAAATGGATTCCACTGAGCCTCCCTACAGCCAGTAGGGAGATACAAGGAAATTGTTAAAGAAGTCAGCACTTACATTAAGAAAATTGGCTACAACC